>OY728136.1:445015954-445615954 GCA_963277665.1 Viscum album | reverse complement strand
CCCTATAGGAAAGCTTTTGAAGAGAACCGACAAGGTGGTATAAGTAATGGTAACATTACTGATGATGAAGAGACTACATATAAAATGTAAAAGGAAAGAGGTATTTTTTAATAGGACAAGGTGGCCTTATGAATGGAATAAGGATGAAGTGGAATAATAAAATATTTTTTTATTTGGATTCAATAATTATGTTATATTAAAGGTGAAATATACAAGGATTTCCAAGTTTATGTTTTTCACCAATGATTTACAATAATATTTTAAATGGATTTGATAGAAAAAAAGAGTGATTTAATGGCAAGGTGATGTCCATGGAAAACACATGATTAAGGGAAAGATAATTGTTAATATGTTCCTTATGTTATAATAATGTTTATTGGATAAATAAATGTTGGATATAAGTAAATTGGACCATACTGATTACCTTAGAACCAATTAAGGACATGTCAACTAGTAGTTTATGCTATCATGGATAAAGTTTACTAGTTCTTGGATCTATGGAATATATCCAATAATATATAGAATAATTAAGAATTCATGTTTTTTAGAATTATTTATGGTAATTCAGTTTATTACCATGTTTCAAGATAATATATGACGAGGGAATTCACATGTTCAAAATGTGACAACCAAGAGCTACTTTTTTATATATGGGGGAATCAATGTTAAGATGATTTCAGTATTTTCTTTCTAAAGTTTTGTATTTTCATCTTTCAAAAGGGTTGTAAGGTTAACCATTCTAAACTTTGTAAAAAGTATTTATGCACTGAGTTTGTATTAAACACCTTGGTCAAAAGGCTATTTAGTGATTAACCTTATTTCAAGGATGTCCATATTATTTATTTTTGAAATTATATTAGCATGGTTTTAGAAAAGGGAATCATGTATGTTGGGTGACAACCAATCAAGTCCAGTATGGACATGAGTCTTGAACCTATGACTGAAGGACGATAAGGGTTTCACACCTACCACTAGCCTATGTGATGTCCTGGTTAATGTATAACTATTTTTGATGAATAATTATTTATGATGAAACATTAGTGTTAGTTTTTATGTTTATAGATTAATGTATTAACCATATTAATTTTTAGGAATAGTTATAGATAAATAGTTAAAATTTTAATTCTTTTATGGGCCTTAAGATCTTCTAAAAGTGTATTTTATCACTTCATGTAATATAGTTAATTTCTAAACATCCATTAAATGAAGTAATGGATGAATTGGAAATTGATAAAAGTACAACTAAAGAATGATTTTTTATAGAAATATATAATGTAAGTATATTTCCTTATATTATTGGTCAAGAAAATATTTACTAAACATTGGGATAATGATAAAAAAATGTGTTGCCCTAATACATTAATTTTTTTGAACCAACGACCTTTTAAATCATCAAATATTTTTGAATTTAAGGCGATCAAATTTTCATTGATCATTCAATTTTTTGTGATTGATGACCAAAATCACTCCCTATAAATATTCCCTCTTTTCCTCCATGTACAATCTTCACTCCCAATTAATGTTCTCCTATATGGAAACCTAGTTATATGTAACTTTGGGTAATCATTATGGTTCCAACTTTCCCTTTTTAAGGGATGTTTTGGTATCCATTTTCACGATGTGGTTTCTATAAATGAAAATTTCAAGTATTAGACCTTTGATAACCCAAAAGAAATTTGAGAGAGAAATTCATTTTATGGCATGTAAAATGTGAAACACCGATATTTTTTGAATTAATTTAACCTTTTGGATATTTTTCATTTCACATTACTATAACGATCCATACTTTACATACATTGTTCATACTTCAAAATTTAAGCACACTTATTACAACATATAACAAAACCATTAAAGGACCGTATATGTATAGTGTCTTTAGAAACTGGGAAACATAAACAACTGGTTCATAAAGCATCTACATTATCTCCCATTTATTTAATCATATCTAGAGTCCCTTTTAACATATCCTACTTAATAAACTTCTTCCTGACCTGGGAAAGAAAACATACAAAAGGGTGATCTCAAATTCTCAGTAAGGGTAAAAAAAGGAAATATCATATTCATAAGAACATAGCATTTCAAAAATCATAACCTACAAAAGATATCA
This sequence comes from Viscum album, assembly GCA_963277665.1. Classification (NCBI taxonomy): domain Eukaryota; kingdom Viridiplantae; phylum Streptophyta; class Magnoliopsida; order Santalales; family Viscaceae; genus Viscum; species Viscum album. Next base: position 445,613,847 of record OY728136.1, on the reverse strand, counting down.
TAATACCATATCATGGGATAAATAATAGTAGTGAAATGTAATCCCAATAATCATAACACAAAACATGAAACTTTGTGGCATACACACATAATCATAGAGAATCATTTCTTAGTAGTCAAGACTCATTTCCAAGACTATCTTAGCGAACAAAGTCCATTTCTGAACCGAGTTCACTCCTCGTTTCAGTCCTGTTTCACTGAACCGGATTAACCTGCCGTTACAGCCATATCTATCTCATGAGATATAAATCATTACCCAATGAATTTGAGGGAGATATAGGTCCCACACATCTCATAATGAAACCATTCTTATGTGTGCCACAAAATCATAAATCATACATCATAGCATAACCCATGTAATAAAAATGGGATTTTTAAACATCTTGCCATCATAACATAATCCATATAAGATAAAAGGACTTAATAAAAATAATTCCATCATAACATAATAAAATCAATGTAAAAATAGGGATAGAAACAGAACCCTATATTATCTTAGATGGAAAATAATTCTGATAAAACGCTTGAACTCTATTCTTGAGGAAAATATCCTTTTTTACTTCAAAAACATTTTCCTTTATTAAAATTTCATATAATATTAAAATAAATGAAGTTGATTACAAATAAACTTGAAAAATTGTAAAGGAATCTTCATGGAAATAATGTTCTAAAAATCCATTCATGCCGTATAAGTTAAAAAAAACATTCTTCTCGTACTTTGGCCGGAAAAGTCAAAAAGTACCTTGTACGAAAAACGACAAAAGATTCCTTTCATATCTTTTACTAAAAACTCACCGAAGGGTAAAATTGGATTTAAAAAATTGTAGGAGGATATAAATAATATTAGATATTGAGGAAACATGGATGTGGATGATAAATATTCCCCAGTAAATTCTGAAGTATAAACAATCTCAGATAAAAATGAGATTGCAAGATTTTCCCTTACCTTAGGTCTGATTTTCTTCGTACGTGTCCAAACCTCCTGTATAATGATTTAAATAATGTTATTGACTTATTACATAATTTTACTCATTGTTATGATATTATATATGCTCATATTCTTAGCTTATTATTATTAATATTTCATTGTTACTTGTTATTCGAGTGTTTATTGCTTTTTGTTCTTACGCATGTTTTGCCGAATAAATTTTTATTATTCTTTTTAGGTTATAGATAACTCATTTCCAGAATGGTATTAGTGTAATATATGTCATATTTATTCATTAAATTCATTTATATAATCATTATGCAATGAAGATCATGTAGAACGAGTAGCATCACATCGTGGAGACAGTAGGCCGTACGTACGCATGAGCGATGATATCATTCCCATGATCGTAGAATTGTATTGAAGTGTATGTATACTATTTCAGAATCAATATAACTTTACAATAATCATATATAGCTATTATTTACACCATTATACCCATCCAAGTAAGGTGGTGGTGGAAAATAGATTAAACCACGACGTGGAGACGGTATTCCATACGTACGCATGCACGGTGATTTCGTTTTCCGTAGGATGGATAGAAGGTGAAATAAGGTTGTTTCATATTTATAATAACATATCAGTATATGAGTGATACTTATGTTATTACTTCATAATGAAACAACTAAAGAATAAGAAGTAGAAGAAGAAATAAAGTTGAATGAATTGGTAACAGACATTACCTCTTCTTTGAAGCGCCTCTTCTTAATCTCCTCTTAGGGAACTAAAGATGGTCTTTGAAGAAGTCCAGGACCTATAGGATGTTTCTAGAGAAGTGGAGAAGAGAAATTTTCAGGGGTTGTCCAAGCTTGAAGGCTCAAAGTGGTGTGAGGAGGAGAGGGAGGAGGTGTCCTTTTATAAGGGAGGAGAGGGGCACCTTGGGAAAACTTAAAATATTATTTTATAATAAAGTCATATTCGGGTTTTAATAGCTCCAAATTGATTTATTTCGAAGCTAAGGTGGTGTTGGGTCGCAATACTCTCAACCAATATGTTTTAGACAAGTTTAGGTTACTATTTTATCCTTATCATTTAGATTTAACTCTATATTAAATAATTTAACTTTTACAGTGTCTTTTTGTTTTCTTACACTATATGGTTAATAAACTTACTATAAAAAGACAAAATAACCCCAAGTGGTTAATTATTAATATATATATCTTTATCTAAGTCATTTGGCTAAACCTTAGATTTTTAGGAATAAAATAACAATTAATAATATAATATTTGTTTTAAAAACTATTTTATGTCAATTTTGACACTATTTGGTACTTGATTTTTGTGAAAATTATAATAGCATCATTAGTTCGAAAAAAGTTAATTAAATCAATACTAACATGTCATATTAACCTAGAAAATTAGTGGAATTCATAAAAAGTCTAAAATTACATTTATTTGGGTATTTATAACATCAATTATGTTAATATTTCATTAATAAGGTAATTACTGCATCATCATTGTGTCATAAATAAATTAAATTATTTAAAGTCTAAAAATTATAAATAAAATACCATTATGTAGGAAATATTTTTATATTTCTAATTAATATTTATAGTCTAATTTATCTTATTTATAACCCTATATTAAAAATGTTTTAGTTATTAAACTTTGATTTTAACTATTTTAACTCTTCTTCAAATAAAATAATATTAAATGTCCTAATCTAATCCAAGGGGACCTAAAGGGTAAAACTTTATTCCTAAGTTTATTTTTGGTCGAATTAAACTTATCCAATATAATTAGGACATGATTTATGGTAATAATAATATAATTTGTACCCTTAATTACAATATTTACTTTTAACCGTGGTAAAAAAGTTAAAGTTACTATTCATCAAAAATTATTTTTATCTTATTGAACCAAATTTTACTCATTTATATTAACCATGTCTCTCGGAGTTTTGAAATTACACTCACAGAAGCGGTAAAATTAATTTTTATGTAAATTTTAAAATTCTCCTAGGAGGTGGGTAAAAGACGGTGAAAAGTTCAATAAAATTTTTATATATCTAAAATTATTATAAAATAACTCCAATGAATTAAATTGAACTTATATAGGTATTATGTATCAATTTTGACCTAAAATAAATTTAAATAAAATAAATAATTATTTAAATAAAAATTCGGTTTTTAAATAGTAACCCAGTGTTTTCACTATTCATCAAAAATTGAAATTTTTCAGAAAAATACCAAAATTTCACCCTAGGCTAATTTTGACATTCAGAATCCAAAAATGAAGTCCATTTTGAAAGATAAAATTTATAAAATTTCAAAATATGGGTATTACTATTCATAACAGCTAGTTTTAATAATATTTTAATAGCATATCGTTGTTTAGTGAAACTCAGTATTGCATACAACACAAGCTATCGAGGAAGGTCGCAATTGCATGTAAAGAAAGCCAAGCTAGTGTTGTGTATAGTGAAATATTCCTTTGATAATTTATATGACATAAAAACAAAATATTTCTCATAAAAATCTCGGGTGTTACACATTACACTAAAAATGGTTTATTTTATATTAACAAACTATGTATGTCTTCTGTTATATAAAACACCAAGTTAATTATGTACTAACCACAACATAAATTTTAGATTTCTATAAATGAAAAAATAAAGTTAGATTGTGATAGAATACAATAAACTAAACACAGACTTGGTGTATGCAACACACAACACCAACTTGGCATACGTTACATGAAACATTGAGTTTCTATGAAAATTCTTTTTATTGATATAATTATTTAAATGATATAATTGTAATATAGTCATTAAAATTAGGAACATGAATAGTTATAAAAAAATTTCAAAAGAATTTTATAATGATTTTATATAAATAAAACATATTGGTAATCAAAGATATAATTTTTGGTAGTCTTTATATTCTTAAAAATACTATTTTCTCAAATGAACTACTTTTAATGTCCTTCTATGAAAAATTGTAAAATTAATTTTTGACACATTTAAAAATTTAATTTGATAAAATAAACTTCAATTTTGAATTTATAATTTCAAAAATTACATTAGGGTGAATTTATGGGATTTTTTGAGAAACTTTATTTTTTTGATGAATAGTGAATAATAAAGGATTTTAATTCAAAACTATTTTTTCATCTAATTTATTTATAAGGTTAAATTATATTTTAATTTTTTTTAAAATTTTTATTATATAATATTTTTATCAATAAACTCAATTTTATTCATTGTAATTAATTTCACTTTTAAATTGAATATAAAAAGATAGGAAATATTTGATCATTTTTTACTTTAAAAACCCACAGTGTCGTCCCATCAGTGGGATTATTTTTAAATTAATTTCTTCCACTTACGTGATTATAATTTAGAATAATGGATTATATATTTTCAATAATCATAATTTATAATTTATAATATTTTAAACTTATTTTTTGACCAAAAATATTAATGAAAGTGATTAAAATTTATTACAATGATTATGGTTAAATTAAGCTTAATAATGAGAGATACCATAACTTTAAGACCCAAAACGACCTTTAAAATTTTCCAAAACTCATTTTATGACCATTATTAGGACATGAACCTTCCATTATTGAGCATTTTTGGTTTGGTATGACTTCTGTTAGGTAAAAACATGCATACATCTAACTTCTTTTAAAAAACACCGAGTGGGTCCTTTCGCTTCCTTATAAAAGGACACCACCTGTCTATCTTATTCACACCTATAAAAACCCTTAGGTTTGGAAAAAATCTACTCAATACACTTAATATAATACCTAACTACCTCCTTGAAGCCTAAATTTGGGAATAAATCAATCTAAGGAAGCATTTTGACACAAACCAAAAGGAGTTACCAGATTTAGAGGTAACATATTCTCTCAAGCTCCTTTCTATTATTTTCCTTCTCAACTCCCTCAACTATCTTTTTTACATTATGGTATAAAAACACTAGTATCATAAATATACTCAGTTTTTCTATGATAATGGTTTTACCTACACTTACGCACACTTTTATCTAATGGTTAATGAAGATACTATTTACGTGTAAGACGAACTACCGCCTCACTAAATGATTATTGTTCATTTTTCTTTTACCACTTATCATGGTGGAAACTATGATAAAAAATCTGTTTATATATGTCATATTTTATATTTATTATGTATTTAATATTTTTTATTTCTTTCAAAACATATATCTTTTTACTTTCTATTTGGTGTAAATATGATAATTCCATTTGAGGATGTGTGGACTACCACCCACGCAAAGCGATGTGATTCGTTCACACACGACATGGAATGTATTAAGGATGGGTTTAGTGAAATTATATGATATATATAACATTATAATTATACTTTAATGATATTATATACATATATACATAAATTTCATTTTATTTCTTTCTTTCAATATGAAAATAGAAATAGAAACAACATTCATGCGTACGTACGACTTAACATAGGATTGTTATCCAGAGGATAATATAAGGTAATAATAAAACCATATATGGTATTATAAGTAATAATATTATTCTCTTATATATATATAATAAATTTATATTTATTATAATGGTGTTTTTAATTAGTATAATAAGAGTCAAGACATATGGTAATGGGATTTTACCTTACTTTTTATTGTGGTGAGATATATGCTCTATTCACCACCCATTAATTTTATATAGTGTTTATATTTCACATGGATTTATTTAGTTATTATTATAATTAAATATATGGGTATTTACATATACATTATATGATTTTTTTCATGGGGTTAATGTTTCAAAAGCTAACAAATCGGTAAGACAGTTTTGTCTCAATTTTCCTTTTTTGAAAGACATGTTTTATTATACACCTACATTATTTTCAAGGTGTATATACTTACATTTGAAATATAATACATTTAATATACTTAATTTAATTTCACTTTATTATTCTGGGGTTTAGTTCAAAGTTACTAAGTGACAAGAGTTTATTGAAACAATTTCATCTCTTTTCGAGATTGTTTATGATGATGCTTCCTTTGTTGAAATATTATAATCCACCTATAAAAATGATTCATGACATTTATTATCCTATGGTTATTCATGATATATTAATGTATTGGTACCATTTTTCTACTATGGTACATAATATAGTTAATAAAGTGTTTTTAATAAATCCCGACTATACCCTCTCTTCGATAAAAAAAAATATATTCATTCAAAACCATGTTTTTAAAAGGGTTTCCAAGAATATTAGACTATTATCCTATAATTTTTAAAATAAATTTTCCCCTTTTTTTGTCATTTACCAATGTTTTCAATTGAATTTTCTTTTTACTTTTCTAACAAGGAATTTTTATAACCTTTTACTGTGAAAAAAGAATATTCTTCTTACCTCGTACAACATGTACGTATTTTACCTCTCTCATTTATGTGAAAATTACTTTGCATGTTTAAATGGTTAATTTTTAAGATTTTTTAAAAATAATTTTCGAAGAAATGGTTTTCAATATATTTTCATGCTCCTTTTATATGTTTTCAAATTAATTTTCAAGGAACATGTTTTTAAAAATGTTTTTAATAATTTTTTATAATTTTTTAAGGAAATTGCTTTTCAAAATATATTCATGATTTTTTTATATTGTTTCAAGGAAAAATATTTTTAAAATTTCTTAAGTATTCTTTTACAAGTGTTCAAGGAAAACAAGTTTCAAAATTATTTCAATCCTTATTTATTAGCTTGAAAATTATTTTCAAATAAATTATTTTTAAAAGGATATCAAGCTCTATTTATAAGTTTTTAAGGATATTTTTTCTAAATTTTTTCAAGATCTATTTATATATTTTCAAAGGAAAATGTTTCCCAATTATTTTCCAAGATTTATGTATAACCTTTCAAGTTTACTTTATTTAAAATGGTTTTCAATGTTTTTATATTTTTAACACCCTTTTTACAAAGAAGAAAGGATATTTTCCTAAGGAAATATTTTCAAAAGATATTTTTAATTTATTTTCCTTCTATGATGGCATCGGTTGATGTTTCTCATGAATTTCTAGGAAATTATCCAAAGGATACATTAATATTATTTTTTAAATGGTATATGTTTTGATGGAATTAATTTTATGAAAACTATTTCTTTCTCACAGTTTATATGATTTTGAAACCCACTTCATTTAACAGGTTATGTTTATGATGAAATTATTATGAAACCTATCTTTTTTCTATAGTTTATGATATGATTACATGTTTATGATATCCATTTCATTTCATGGGTTATGAATGATTTTTAATAATATTTTGGAACATTTATGTATGATTTCATTATGATATTAGTGGGACATATATATCCCTCCAATGCATTGGGTAAAGATTTATATCTCATGAGATAAACTAAGACGGTCTTGGGAGTGAATATTGATTACTAATATGGCCATGTAAGTGAACCATGACTTCCAAGATAGTATGATGAGTGAACTCATGCTACTAAGATGGCCATGGGAGTGAAGTATGAATGTCAAGATGGTATAGGGAGTGGTCACATACTACTAAGATGGTCTTAACAGTGATTCCTTGGATAATATGGTAATTATATTATATACCTATTTATTTTCCAAAATAACATGTTTTATTCCTTTATTATGATTTCATAGACTATGTTCTTTGTTTCCTTATGATTCATGTATTATAAACTTCCTTGATTTATACCTTGATTCATGTATATGGTCTATGATATGAAGGGTATGATATTCTATTTTCATGATCATGTTATCATACCCCTATGCTCATGATTATGCTTACATATCTCTATTTTCTACCATTACTAAGCATTTGAGATCACACCTTTCATTTTTACTTCCATAGGTTATAATGATATTTATTATTTTTTATGTTTCTAAGAATATTTCTAGTTATAAAGAACCAATGTGAGATAATGTAGTTGATTTATTTTCTAGGGTTTATGTTTCCATGTTCCCAAAGGCACTAGACTAGTATGGTCTTTGGAATTCATTTTTTATAATGTTTTAAGTATTCCAAAAAAGTTATGTAATGTCTATGCATGAAAATATAGGTTCAATATAGCTGGTGTTCAATAAAATGTTTAGTTAACCTTTGGAAGATAGGACATAAAAACCTTAGTGAGAACCCTAAGGACATGCATAAGGATAAGTTTATGAATAATGAAAGGTATAGGAAAATGTAATGGAACTTTGGTGAAGGATATAATGCATGGTTTCTTATAAATACATCCCTTTCTAGAAAATACAAGTGGATGTGGCTATAGTATAGATGCACATATCGGTAAAAACTCTAACAAGATATTCTGATCCTGACTCGTGGTCATATGGTACATAATAACATGCCTTGCTACACACTTGGTTTTACACTCCTGGGGATATGATTTGGGAATTCAAAAAATCTTCATGAACCATAATTAAGGATTTAATTATAAGTTATCTATGAATAACCTATGATTAACCTAGGTTTTCATAGATTAAGGAAAGTGTCATGATTTAGACATCTTATAAGTGATTATTTTCATGACTATGTGGTTTTATTATCTGATAATTAATTCTCACACTATGATTCTAGTATTATATAATGGAGGGAACCTTAAGGAACTAGATTAAAATTGAATGTGATGAAATATTTTTAATGAGAAGTCAAGGTGGATGATCACTTGAGTGAAAGATGTTGTGATCATGCCTAATCAGTTTTCACAGAACATGATTAATAATGTGTACCTTAACCAACTATCAGACTCCATAAGGAAACGAAGAAATGATTTCACTAAGAGTTCTAGTAATAGAGACCATGGAGGAAATAATATTTGATTTCCTTTGTGTCAAGTATGTGGGAATGATCACCAAAGTGAATATATTAGAGGAACAAGAAGACTTTTTGACTATGGAAAAGAAGAACAATAAGAAAGTGGATACAAGGGAAAAATAATGAGTTTGGTTAACAAAATGTATGAGAATATTGGTATCCCTAAGACATCATCAAAGGTTAAGTGTTTGAAGTGCAGAATAAATGGTCATTATGCAACTCAAAGTCCCAAGAGGAACGCTCCTGAAGAGGATAAACAAGGTGGTATGAGTAATGGTTAAATTACTGATGATGAAGTGAATACAGATGAAATGTGAAAGGAAAGAGGTAATATGTAATTGGATGAGGTATAATTACTAATGGAATAAGGATGAAGTGAAATAATTAAATATTTTATGTATTTGGATATAGGAATTATTTTACATGAAAGTTGAAATTTATAAGGATTTACAAGTTTATATTTTTTCGCTAATGATTTACAAGAATACTTTAAATGGATCTAATGGAATATAAAATAAATTTAATGGAAAGTTGGTGTCCATGTAAAACACATGTTTAAGGGAATGATAACCATTTATATGATCCTTATGTTATGATAATTTTTTTAGATAATGATATGTTGGATATAAGTAAATTGGACGATACTGATTACCCTGGAACTAATTAATAACTTTTTGAAAATTAGTTTATTCTATCATGGATTAAGTTTAAAACTTCTTGTATTTATGGAATATATCGATTAATATATGGAATAAGGAATCATACATGTTTTACAGAAGTATTCATGGTAATTCAGGTTATTACTGTGTTTCAAGAGAATATATGATGGGGTATTAGCATGTTTGTAATGTGACAACCAAGCAATACTTTGTGATATACAAGGGAATCAATTTTAATATAATTTCATGACTTTATTTCTAAAGTTTTGGATTTTCATATTTTAGATAGGGTTATACGGTTAAACATTCATGAAAAGTTTAAGTAAAACTATGGAGGAAGTATATATGCACTGAGTTTGTATTGAAATCTTTGGTTAAATTAATTTCTAGTGATTAACATTATTTCAAGTATGTCCATCATATTTATTTTTATAAATTACATTCGTTTGGTTTTATAAAAGAACATCATTATTATCGGGTGAAAACTAATCAAGTCCGGCAAGGCTGCGGGCCATGAACCCATGACTGAATAACAATAAGGGTTTCATGCCTACCACTACCCTAAGTAATTTCTTGGTTAATGTATAATTATTTTTTATGAATAATTATTTATGATAAAACAATAGTGTTACTTTTTATGCTTAAAGATCAATGTATTAACCATATGGATTATAAATAATAGTTATAGATAACTAGTTATACATTTCATTCTTTAATGGGCCTTAAGATCTCCTAAAAGTGTACTTTATCACTTTAGGAATTAAATTTAATTTCTTGACCTCCATTACATGAAGTAAAGGATTAATTATAAATTGATAAAATCATAACTAGAGAATGAATTTTTTTTATAGAAACATATAAAGTAAATATATTTCATTATAATCATGGTCAATTAAAAAATTACTCAACAATAGGATAATGATAAAAAGAAAATGTGTTGTGCTAATACTTTAATTTTTTATAACCGAAGGTCTTTTAAATCATAAAAAATTTATGACATTGAGTCCCTTAACTTTTATTTGATCATTGAATTGTTTGTGATTGATGACCTCAATCATCCCCTATAAATATTTACACTTTTCCTCCATGTCCAATATTCACTCCCAACCTATGTTATCCTATGTTTAAACCTATTTATATGTCACTTTGGGTAAGATTTATGATTCCATATTTCCCTTTGTAATGGATTATTTGTTATCCATTTTTATGATGCGAGTTTATATGAATGAAACATTCATGTATTAAACCTTTGATAAACCTGGAAAATATTGATGGAAAAATTCATTTTAAGGGGGTAGAATGTAACACCATGAGATTTTTTGAATTAGTATTTTTCAAATTAATTTAACCTTTGCGATATTTTTCATTTCACGTAACATTGAAAACAATTTATTTTATATTAAAGAACTATATTTGGCTTGCGTTATACGCAACACCAAGTAAATCATGCACTACACACAACATAAGTTTTATCTTTCTATACACATAACACTAAGGTTATATTACTACATGGTGTACATTAAAAGGAACACCAACTTGGCATACCCAACACACAACCCCAACTTGGCGTACGCTACATGAAACACTGAGTTTCTAAGAAACATCTTTTTTATTTTTATAATTATTTAAATGATATAATTATAATCTAGCTGTTAAAATTGTTAATATAAATAGTGATAACTAATTTTAAAATATTTTTTATAATGGTTTTATATAAATAAAACATATTTATAATGAAAGATATAATTTTCAGTAATTTCTATATAGGTTTAAAAATACTATTTTCTCAAATGAAATAATTTTGATGTCCTTTTGTGAAAAATAATAAAATTAATTTTAGAAAAATTTATAAATTTAATTTTATATAATAAACTTCATTTATTAATTTATAATTTCAAAATTATATTATGGTAAATTTATGGGATTTTTATAATAAATGTCATTTTAGGATGAATAATAAAAAGTACATGATTTTAAATCAATAATGATTTTTCATCTAATTTATTTATAAAAATAAATTACATTTTAAATTATTTTAAAAGTTTAATTAGTTTATATTTTTATATATCAACATAATTTTGGTCAATGGAATCAATTTCTCTTTGAAATTGAATACAAAAGTATAACAAACTTTTGATTGTTTTTACATTGAAAAATCGTAGTGTTGTCCCTTCAAGGGGATTATTTATAAATTAATTTATTCCAATTCCATGATTATAATTTGGAAAAGTGGATTACATATTTGGAATCAGAATAATTTATAACTTATAATAAGGTAAACTTAGTTTTGGACAAAAAATAATAATAAAAGTGATTAAAATTAATTACAACAATTATAGTTTAATTAAGCTTAATAAGGGATTAAACCGTAACTTTAAGACCCAAAATGACCAATAAAATTGGACAAAACCTATTGGGTGGAAATAATTCGTTCAAGAACCTTCCATTATTTAGTTTTTTTAGTTTTTTATGACTTTTTATAGGTAAAACATGTGTACAACTAACATATTTTAAAAAATATCAATTGAGTCCTTTCCCTTCCCTATAAAAGGCCACCATTTCTACCTATTCTTTACACATATAAAACCACATACATTAATCAAATATCTGACCAATACACTTCTCAACATCCATAACTTCTTATGTGAATCCTTATTTTGGGAAGAAATAAATACATGGAACCCTTTTGACACAAATCAAAAGGAGTTACCCAATTAAGAGTTAACGTCTTCTCTCATGCTCCTTTATTTTATTTTCTTTATCCACCCCCCTTAAATATCAAATTAAATTATGGTATAAAAACACAAGTATATTAAATATACTAGGATATTTTTATGATAAGGGTTTTTCATACACTTACATAGACTTCCATCTAATGGGTAACAAACATACTGTTTACGTGTATGTTTAACTATCACCTCACTAAATAATGATTGTTCATTTTTACTTTACCACATATATTGGAAGAAATTATGATGAAAAATCTATTTTTATTTGTAATATATTATATTTATTATTTATTTAATATTATTTATTCCTTTTGAAATACATATCATTTTTACTTTCCTTTTGGTTTAAATATGATAATTTCGTTTGGGGAAGTGTGGACTACCTCGCCCTCAAAGCGATGTGATTCGTTCACACACTACATGAAATGTATTAAGGATGAGTTTAGTGAAATTATATGATATATATATATATAATTATAATTATAATTAAATGATATTATATACATATATACATACATGTAATTTTCTTTCTTTTATTCAGTACGACAATAAAAACAGAAATAACATTCATCCATACGTATGGCTTATCATCTCCATGAATGGTGTATTAAATTTCCTAATTATATATTGTATAGATTATTATAATAAAAATATAACGAATATAAATTATATGTATATCATGTTTTACATTTTTTAATCATTATATATGTATAAGGACTGAAGATATAACAAATTTAGACACAAGCGTAGAACACAGATGATATTACCCAAAGTAAAACCTTAATAAGATTATTAACAAGAGGGTAATATTGTAACATCCCAGGTAAATAAAGAATATGAAATTTTCATATTTATTAATATTTGTGAATAAAATATTAATATTACTTTAAAGGGGATGCTATGTTCGATGGAATTCCAAATACGCAACAACGAGTTTTTTTGAAATCTTACGTTGCACACTAATAATATAATAATATTATTTTAAATGGTAGATAACGTCTAGCTGTTGGAATAGCGGGAATGAACAGAACTAACTAAAATATGATTATATATGTTTTTTAAATGTTTTTATATTATTAAATAAATGTTAAAGGCTTAAAATGCAATTGAATCCAATTTTAAGAATAAATATTCTAATATTCTTTAAAAGGTTGATTAACCGCCTTTAGATGGCGAACCCTTTTTAAATATAATTTTTGAAAATTTTATATATTATATTGGACAAAATAAAATCCTTCTTTATAATCGGGACATCAAAATTTACTTTGTGTATGTTTTTGTTATTTTTTCGATAAAGTTCATTTTTAATGAATAAGTGAAAAATGTTGTATTTTAATTCAAAAACTCTTTTTAATCTAATTTATTTATATGATTAGATCATATTTTGAATTGGTTTTAAAGTTAAATTAGAATAAATTTTTACCATTTAATCCAATGGTGGTCATTGGAATTAATTTCACTTTGAAATTGGACTTAAACTAGTGTCAATCTATTAATAGATATTGTTTCTTAAAAACACGATATTTGTTTTGATAACAGGAATTAATTATTAAATTAATTAATGAAACTTATATGTTTTGAATTTTTTAAAATAGATATCATTACTGAATTCGGAATATCAAATATATCTTAGGGATAATTTTTGGTATTTTTCTGAAAAACTTCAATTTTTGATGAATAGTGAAACCACTAAGTGGTAGTTAAAAAACTGATTTTTCGTTTAAATGAAAATTTACCACTTCTGTGATTTAAATTTCTGAAATAAGACATACATGGTTTTCATTAGGATGTAAAATGTGGTTCAATGGTATTAAAATAATTTTTTGGTGATTAGTAACTTTTAAGTTTTATTAATCGCGATTAAAGGTAATTAGTGTAATTTAAGGTAAATATAGTGATATAATAATATGAAATTACCTTTACACTTGTCCTACACTTATTGGATAAGTCATGTCCGACCAATAAAATCCGTGGGTCAACTTGGGAACCCCATGGAGCCACATGGGTAAGAAAATGACATTAATAACATTTTATTTAAAGTTAAAATAAAAATGTCACAAACATGTATTGTTTTACTAAAACAATTTTTACATGGGGTTATAAAAGTCATATTTTTCACTATATATATTCATTATAAATATAAAAATATTTAATACATCATTAGATTTTTTTAATAATTTTTAGACATTAAATAAATAAATTTAATTATGACACCATGATGATGCAGTGATTACCTCATTAATGAACGATTTAAATAAAATGAGAAGATAAGGTAAAATCTAAGACTTAAACTTGTCAAAAACCTATTGTATGGGTTTCTTTAGAACCCTTATCACCTTATCCTAGAAATATATAATTTTGGGAACTTTAATATCCGAAAATCATTTTATAATAAAGTAACTTTTCAAGACATTCCAAGAGTTCCCCTCCCCCCTCTTATAAAAGGCCCCCACCTCTACCCCCTTACCCAAACCTCTCAAGCCTTTGGCTCAACCAAACTCTGCTCATTTTATCTCTCCACAGCCCTCTATTCATCCTATAATCCTTAAATTAGGCATAAAGCTCTTCAAGAAACCCTTCTGGTTCAAACCAAGAGGAGTTAACCGATTTAAAGGTAATGTTCTCTCTTATGTTCTTTTGTTTTATTTTTATTCTCTAACCCCCTAAAATCTTTTTATTACTTTCTTCTGTAACAAAAAAAGTATATTAAATATACTGGGATGTTTTTATGAGAAGTATTATAGCTACACTTACACACACCTTCGTCTAATGGTTAAAGAACATACTGTTTCTGTTGATGGCGAATTTCTGCCTCACGAAATGATGATTGTTCAATAATCTAATAAAACCTTTCATGGTGGCCATTAAAATGTCACTATATTTATATATGATATATATTATGTTTATGTTTTCCATATGTTTCTGTATTTTTCATTTATGGCATACCTTTATGGTTTCCATTATTGGTAAATGCGATATCTTCATTTTAGGAAATGCGGACTACCGCCCCCTCAAAGTGATTTGATTCGTTAATGCCATATGTGGGACGTATAAAGGATGAATTTAATGATATTATATATGATATTATACTATAATTATAATATACCTTTATATCATTATTATTTCATTCCATTAAATACTAAATAGAAATTAAAGTAGCGTTAATGTGTACGTACGGCTTACCGTCTCCATGAACGGTGCATTTCATTTCTTACCTCTAAATGTTATGTAATATTATAAATGCATGTATATAATGTATATATATTTTATATATGATATCTATATCATGAATATAATTCTAGATATAATGGATATTTTACCACATGAACAACTTGTAATTATAAGAAGTTTATTTTTTTACTTAAGTACCAATGATCGACAAAACGACCGTTATTAACTTAATTAATTAAATAATGTTCATAACATGGTAATAAGTGATATAAAAGGAATAATTAACTTGAAAAAGGTTATTAAGAAAGTATAAATTAACTCTAGTTTATTATTTAGGAGATTAAATAACGATCGAGTCAAGTCAGACACGAGGTAAGGGATCCTACCTCTCTCTTTCTTTTTAAGTACTCTCTTTTATGTCATATTTTTTAAGCTCATCATTATTATGTTTGGGGATGTTATTTTATATTCCTAATTCTGTACTTTTTATGTTCATATTATGAGATACCCTAATTTATCTCATAAATCCATTTTTGGAAGTTTTAAGTGGCGTCGTTAGGCTGTTGAGTTTTCGTCAGGGATTTTTTTGTCTCACTTTTATTCCTGTGAGATTTATGCTACATTTTCCACCATTTACTTTAGTGGTGTATGTACTTCCCATTATTCTAATCTTTGTGTAATATACTTTTTTTATGGGTATTTACATCAATGTTGTATAGTCCTTCTTTCATGGGGTGTATGTTTCGGAAGTTACCCAATTCAGTAAGGGAACCTTTCACCCTCCTTTTTTTTAAAAGAATTCTTTTGTTATGTCTTTCAATTTACATCTTATTATGTTGGGATATTTTCTTATATATCCTTATTGATGTAAATTTTATGTCCAAGTTATGAGATACCATTTTATCTCTCATCAACTAATTCTCCGAATTTTAAAGTGACGCCGTTAGGCTGTGAAATTTTTGCAAGGGAACTTCTTAACTCAATTTCAATTCGTTGGGTTAAACCTCTATTTCTTGAGTATGTCATACTATGAATATGTGTGGATGAACTCTGATTATTTTACACTTAATATCCTCTTATATTGGGTGTATTTATATTTGTCACACATAATCATGTAATTGATTTATCCTTAATCTAAGGATACCGACTTTATAAGGGACTTTGTCTCAATCTCCTTTCATTGAGGAATATTTTGTTCTAATACAAGACTTTCATTTATACGCTATATAAACCCCTTTGAATTCTACTTTTATTCAAAAGTAATCTTTTCTATACGAAGCGTTTTACTAAATGAAAAAAATTATGTTTCTTTTTAACGTACGCGGTGATAATGACCTCTCCGCCGCCGCGAGTATTATTTGATCGTTGGTTTCCTCAACAAGCCATAATATTTTTTAAAATTAAATAAATACCATATACTCTTTTATTTATTTTGGTATTGAAAATTATTTTGATAATGGATTTTTTATGTCAATATATTTAAGTGATATATTGTGCTTGAAATGTGGATATGTTTTCTTTCCTTTATAATTGTTTTATGTGTTATGATTTTATAATGGTACTTGGACATTTGACGGGTGGTTACGTGATAAACCAAATGACGTGTGGTGCCGTGAATACCAAGATGGGTGGTTACGTTATAACCTCCAATTCATTGGGTATGAAAGTCGTCCGTTTGGCTATTCCATGTAGTGATATGTGTGGAAGTCGACCGTATGGTTATTCCCTTTAAGTATGTTTATGTCCCAAGTTACCTTTATATGTTATGTGTTCTTTATATGGGTTTTATGGTAATATTTTGGTTACAAAAGGGTAAGTAATGATATTTTATTCAGTGAAGAGTATTTACTACTTCTTAAAGGTGGAAAGTATTACTTTGATAAAGTATTCATGGTTTACTTGATGTTTTGAAAAACTAATAGTTTACCTTATTTGTGTATCCCTTACTGAGCTTTTTATGCTCACCCTAAGTTTTTTTTGAATTTTTTTTCACAGGAATTAATGTGGATAGGGTCAAGGATGGGATCAAGGAAAATTCATGCTGTATTAAACATGGAACTAGACATGACTCTTTTTTTAAGAGTTCATGTTTTATAAAATAAAGAAACTTTGTAGACGTGTCTTCTGTGTAATCTTTTGAGATGTAATAGTTATGCCCTAATTCTCTAAAACTCTAAACCTGAAAAGATCCTCAATGTTTATTCTTGTAATAACTCAAGATTATGTAATGTTTTAAGGCTGGGTTCTTATAGTTGGTATCAGAGGTTGGTTTAGATAACTTTAGAGGTTAGAGTGTTGTTTAAGCATAAGTGACAAGTTGTGTATAACCATAATGGGTAGTATATTAGATGGAATCTTTGTTTTTTTTAAAGTTAGAATGAGTTTGAGATAACTTTGATAAATATATATTAGTGTTTATCCCCCTCATTATTATATGATGATTTTACTGATATACTCACACTGACCTTTTTGGTTTTAGTAAATGGCTGAATCTAGTAGGCAACAAAGTAACAGTGAATGTGAAGGAAACTGTGACAGTTTTCTGAATGAGCAACTAAATGATCTGGGAGCTGCAATTAGAACTCTTGTGTTTATCCTCAACCAAATATCTGGAGTCATGATTGACCACCTAAACCTTGGTGATTTTTATAAGGCATCATATATGCGAGAAAAAAATCCCTACAGAAGTTCAGGTAATAATCATAAAGGTTAGTGTGTTCAAAAACCTATGTGTCAAATATGTGGAAAGAAACACCTAGGAAAATGTTTCAAAGGGACAGAAAGATGCTATAGATGTGGAAATCAAGGTCATAAAGCAAGAAACTTACATGGAAAAAGGAAGCATCCAGTTGACCTGAGGAAAGGGAAAGAAGTTCTTTTTGATGTATCAATTGAATGATTTAAATGTGGTGTGCATGGTCATTATGAAAACACATGTCCTACGAAGAAGTTTCAGTAATGGGATAACCAAGATCGTATAAATATTCATTTACCAATACCTAATGCCATTTCGATTGAGGATGAAGAAACTGACAATGACCAATGAAAGGTATGGATTATTTCTTAACATATGTTTTCCTATCATTGGAATCTTAGGATATGATTCATGATTTTGTTTGTAGGAAAGAAGTATTTCAGAATAATTTGGAAAGGAATGGTTAATAGATCATGAAGAATGTTGAATGGGTAATAAGTCTACATATAAGGGATTCAAGAGTTATGGTAGATTTTAGGATGGTGAATTTCTTAAAAGTATTATGTCTCTTTTGATGATGGGGTTACATTAGAAGACTTTTTATAGTATGTGTAACCCTGATTTTTAATATATGAAAATTTTATTCATGGAATAATTATTTGTTCTTTTATGGATATATTTATGAATAACCCTTTGGGTTTATATGATCCTTGAATTTGAGGCAATTACCGGTTAATACTTTTTGGGATGCAAAACGAAAGTTATTAGATAACCTTTTTGGTAAAATATGTTATGGTTATTTTTGAAGATTTTATCTCTTTTTGGGGGAATGTTTTAAGAATTATATAGTTTTGTAAAAAGGACACCACGCAGACATGTGACAACCCGTCGCGTTGGATAAAGCTGCGGTAATCGAACCCACAACCAAAGTGCAACTGGTATTTATCGCCTACCACTGGACTACGTGAAGTCCCTAGTTAGTTTGACTAATTATTTTTAGTTAGATGATTTTATGAATCAAGTGTAAGTTTATTTTGGGTTATCTATGGAAATGATTATCCTATCATGGAGGATATGTGATTAGATTAATTACTTTTAAATATGAGACTTTAAGAGAAACTGATGTTATTTAGAGATAAATGTTAATATTTACCTTGGAAGACTATGTGATTTAAATCCTTCAAAGATTTGGGTTTCAATCTTAGTGTGGTTTAATTTGAAGAATTTTATGGACAATTGTTTATCTAATGGTCTTTGTTGAACTTTGGGTTTTGTTGGACAAATTTTGGAGATTAAGAATATATTTTCTTTTTATAAAGGATTATCCTCTTTGGGTATTATCTGATATTGTACTAAAAATTTTGGTTTTGGTTTTGGTCTAAAGACATGGGAAATATATAGTTCTATTTTGTGGATTAGGTGATTCTCTAGAAGTTGATTATAGCGCTCTTAATTAAACAAGTCATCCTAAATACTCATCTTTTGGATAAAATATGAGTTTGTGTAAGAAATTTAGTAAGAGATGAAAGTATACCCGACAAGTAAGTTTGTTTCCTTATGATTTAGTTAAGATCATAAATAAATTCATTAATGAAAAGTAACTTAAAACAAAAATGTTGTTTGTTAACTTTTCCTACTAGGGAATCAAATACCGTTTAACCCATCACAAGTTTGTGGTTTTCTGGTGGTTAACTTTCTCCTAAACATGTTTTCTATCACTCTCCATCAGAACATGACACTTTGTTTTCTCTTCCATGTACATGTTTTCCTACATGGAATCCTATTATGGGTTAACTCGGGTGACCTTTTTACTTCCCTTTCTTTCTTTTAAAGTGACAGTTTAATTGACTCCTTTTCCGATGTGGGGATTTCAATGAAGTTTCCATGCCCAATTTTAAAATTGCGAGGACGCAATTCCCAAAAGGGGGGAAGGATGTAACATCCCAGGTAAATAAAGAATATGAAATTTTAATATTTATTAATATTTTTGAATAAAATATTAATATTACTTTAAAGGGGATGCTATGTTCGATGGCGTACCCAATACGCAACAACGAGTTTTTTTTTGAAATCTTACGCTGCACACTAATAATATAATAATATTATTTTAAATGGTAGATAACGTCTAGCCGTTGGAATAGAGGGAATGAAAAAAACTAACTAAAATATGATTATATATGTTTTTTAAATGTTTTTACATTATTCAATAAATGTTAGAGGCTTAAAATGCAATTGAATCCAATTTTAAGAATAAATATTCTAATATTCTTTAAACGGTTGATTAACTTCCTTTTGATGGCGAACCCTTTTTTAAATCTACTTTTTGAAAATTTTATATGTTATATTGGACCAAATAAAATCCTTCTTTAGAATCGGGACATCAAAATTTACTTTTTGTATGTTTTTGTTATTTTTTCGATAAAGTTCATTTTTAATGAATAAGTGAAAAATGTTGTATTTTAATTCAAAACCTCTTTTTAATATAATTTATTTATATGATTATATCATATTTTGAATTTGTTTTAAAGTTCAATTAGAATATATTTTTACCATTTAATCCAATGGTGGTCATTGGAATTAATTTCACTTTGAAATTAGACTTAAACTAGTGTCAATCTTTTAATAGATATTGTTTCTTAAAAACACGCTCTTTGTTTTGACAGCGGGAATTAATTATTAAATTAATTAATGAAACTTATATGTTTTGAATTTTTTAAAATAGACATCATTTTTGAATTTATAATATCAAATATATCTTAGGGTGAATGTTTGGTATTTTTCTGAAAAACTTCAATTTTTGATGAATAGTGAAACCACTAAGTGGTTTTTAAAAAACTGACTTTTTGTTTAAATGAAACTTTACCACTTATGTGATTTAAATTTCAATAAATATGAAATACATGGTTGTCATTAGGATTTAAAATTTGGTTCAATGGGATTAAAATAATTTTTTGGTGAATAGTAACTTTTAAGTTTTATTAATCGCGATTAAAAGTAATTAGTGTAATTTAAGGTAAATATAATGATATAATAATATGAAATTACCTTTACACTTGTCGTAAACTTATTGGATAAGTCATTTCCGACCAAGACAATCCATGGGTTAACTTGGGGACCCCATGGAGCCACTTGGGTAAGAAAATTATATTAATAACGTTTTATTTAAAGTTAAAATAAAAATGTCACAAACATGTATTGTTTTACTAAAACAATTTTTACATGGGGTTATTCAAGTCATATTTTTGACTATAAATATTAATTATAAATATAAAAAATTTCCTACATCATGATTTTTTTTATAATTTTTAGACATTAAATAAATAAATTTATTTATGACACCATGATGATGCAATGATTACCTCATTAATGAACGATTTAAATAAAATGAGAAGACAAGGTAAAATCTAAGACTTAAACTTGTTAAAAACCTATTGGATGGGTAAATTTATAACCCTTATCACCTTATACTTGAAATATATAATTTTGGGACCTTTAATATCTAAAAATCATTTTATAATAAACTAACTTTTCAAGACATTCCAAGAGTGCCCCTCCTCCCTATTATAAAAGGCCCCCACCTCTACCCCCTTACCCACACCTATCAAGCCTTTGGATCGACCAAAATCTGCTCATTTTATCTCTACACATCCTTATATTCATCATATAATCCTTACCTTAGACAGAAATCTCTTCAAGAAACCCTTCTGGTTCAAACCAAGAGGAGTTACCAGATTTAAAGGTAATGTTCTCTATTATATTCTTTTGTTTTATTTTTCTTGTACAACCCCCTAAACTATTTTTATTAATTTATTTTGTAACAAAAACAGTATAGTAAATATAATAGGATGTTTTTATGAGAAGTATTAGAGATACAATTACACACACCTCTGTCTAATGGTTAAATAACATACTGTTTCTGTGGATGGTGAATTTATGCCTCACGAAACGATGATTGCTGAACATTATTCTAACACATTTCATGGTGGCCATTAATATGTCACTATATTTATATATGATATATATTATGTTTATTTTATCCATATGTTTCTGTATTTTTAATTTATGGCATACCTTTATGGTTTCCATTATGGGTAAACGCGACATCTTCATTTTAGGAAGTGCGGACTACCGCCCCCTCAAAGTGATTTGATTCGTTAATGCAATATGTGGGATGTATAAAGGATGGAGTTAATGATATTATATATGATATTATACTGTAATTATAATATACCTGTATATAATTATGATTTCATTCTATTAAATACTAAATAGAAATAAAAGTAGCGTTCATGCGTACGTACGACTTACCGTCTCCATGAACGGTGCATTTCATTTTCTTACCTCTAAATGTCATGTAATATTATAAATTCATGTATATAATGGATATATATATTATATATGATATCTAAATCATGAATATAATTTTGGATACAATGGATATTTTACCACATGAACAACTTGTAATTATAAGAAGTTTATTTTTTTACTCAAGTACCAATGATTGACAAAACGACCGTTATTAACTTAATTAATTACATAATGTTCATAACATGGTAATAAGTAATATAAAAGGAATAATGAACTTGAAAAAGGTTTTTAATAAAATAGAAATTAACTCTAGTTTATTATTCAGGAGATTAAAGAACGATCGAGTAAAGTCAGACACGAGGTAAGGGATCCTACCTCTCTCTTTCTTTTTAAGTACTCTCTTTTATGTCATTTATTTTAAGCTCATATTTCTTATGTTTGGGGATGTTATTTTATATTCCTCATTCTTTAATTTTTATGTTCATATTATGAGATACCCTATTTGATCTCATAAATCCATTTTTGGAAGTTTTAAGTGGTGCCATTAGGCTGTTGAGTTTTCGTCAGGGATTTTTTTATCTCACTTTTATTCCTGCGAGAATTATGCTACATTTGCCACCATTTCCTTTTAGTGGTGTATGTAATTCCCATTATTCTACTCTTTTTATAATATAATTTCATTTATTGGTATTTACATCAATGTTTTACAGTCCTTCTTTCATGGGGTGTGCGTTTCGGATGTTACCCAATTCGATAAGGGAACCTTTCACCCTCCTTTTTTTAAAAGACATCTTTTGTTATGTCTTTTAATTTACATCTTATTATGATGGGATATGTTCTTATATATACTTATTAATTTAAATTTTATATAAAAGTGATGAGATACCATTTTCTCTTTCATCAACTAATTATCCAAATTTTAAAGTGACACTGTTAGGCTGTCGAATTTTTGCAAGGGAACTTCTTAACTCAATTTCATTTCTTTGGTTTAAACCTCTATTTCTTGATTATGTCATACTATGAATATGTGTGGATTATTTTACACTTAATATCCTCTTATATTTGATGTATTTATATTTTTCACACATAATCATATAATTGATTTATCCTTAATCTAAGGATACCGACTTTGTAAGGGACTTCATCTCAATCTTCTTTCATTGAGGAATATTTTGTTCCAATACAAGACTTTCTTTTATACGCTGTATAAATCCATTTGAATTCTACTTTTATTCAAAAGGAATCTTTTCTATACGAAGCGTTTTACTAAACGATAAAAAATATGTTTCTTTTTAACGTACGCGGTGACAACGACCTCTCCGCCGCTGCGAGTATTATTTGATCTTTGGATCAATCAACAAGCCATAATATTTTTTAAAAGTAAATAAATACCATATACTATTTTATGTATTTTGGTATTGAAAATGGTTTTGATAATGGATTTTTTATGTCAATATATTTAAGTGATATATTGTGATTGAAATGTGGAAATGTTTTCTTTCCTTTATAATTGTTTTATGTGTTATGATTTTATAATGGTACTTGGACATTCGATGGGTGGTTACGTGATAAACCAAATGACGGGTGGTGCCGTGAATACAAGGACGGGTGGTTACGTTATAACCTCCAATTCATTGGGTTTGGAAGTTGGCCGTATGGCTATTCCATGCAGTGATATGTTTGGAAGTCGACCGTATGGTTATTCCATTTAAGTATGTTTATATCCCAAGTTACCTTTATATGTTATGTGTCCTTTATATGGGGTTTATGGTAATCTTTTGGTTACAAAAGGGTTAGTAATGATCTTTTATTTAGTGAAGAGTATTTACTAATTCTTAAAGGTAGAAAGTATTACTTTGATAAAGTATTCAGGGTTTACTTGATGTTTTGAAAAACTAATAGTTTTCCTTCTTTTTGTATCCCTTACTGATCTTTCTATGCTCACCCCAAGTTTTTTTTGAAATGATTTTCACATGACATAATGTGGATAAGGTCAAGGATGGGATCAAGGAAAAGTCATGCTATCTTAAACATGGAACTAGAAATTAATATTTTTTAATAGTTCATGTTTTATAAAAAAAAGAAACTTTGTAGAAGTGTCTTCTGTGTAATCTTTTGAGTTGTAATAGTTACGTCCTAATTCTCTAAAACTCTAAACCTGAAAAGATACTCAATGTGTATTCTTGTAATAACTCAAGACTATGTAATGTTTTAAGGCTGGGTCCTTATAAATATAAGGTCATAATAAAACTCTATATGGTATTATAAGTAATAATATGTTTATTTTATATATTTATAATAAATTTATATTTATTATACAGGTTTTTTGAATGAGTACTATGAGAGTCAAGAAACAAGGTAAGGATATTTCATCTCACTTTTTATTTATGTGAGATGCATTATTTATTCACCACCCATTCTTTTTATGTGGTGTGTATTCTACCCATGGATGTATTAAATGATTCTTATACTAAATTTATAGGTATTTATATATACATTATATGATCTTTATTTCATGGGATTAATGTTTTAAAAGCTACTAAATCGGTAAGACAATTTTGTCTCAATATTCCGTCTTTGAGACACATGTTTTATTATGATCCTAAATTATTTTTTGAGGTATATATAATTCCATTTGACATGTTATATCTTGAATAGAATTCTTGTCATGATATTTTAAGCTTTATATAATTTTACATTCATACATGGGGGTATGTCTCAATGTTACTAAGTGAAAAGAGTTTATTGAACGATCTCATCTCTTTTTGAGATTGTTTCTGATTATACTTCCCTTATTGAAATATTATAATCCAAATGTCCTGAAAATTCATTAATTTTATTATAATATGGGTTTTAATTATATATTTATGTATTTGTATAATTTTTATACTCTTTGGTTAATAATATAGTTAAGATTTGTTTTAAAAAATCCTAATTTTACCCTCTATTCGGTCAGAAATCTGTATTCCCTCAAAATAATGTTTTCAAAAAAGGGTTTCATAGAATATTGTATTATTCTCCTATAATATTTAAAATAATTTTTTCCCATTTTTCTTTTACCAAATTTTTAATGGAATATTCTTGTCACTTTCCAAAAAAGTCATTTTTCTAACCTTTTTTTGTGAAAAAGTAATGTCCTTCTTACCTCGTACGACATGTAAAAATTTACACATCATCATTTCTGTGAAGCTTACTTAGCATGATTAAGTGGTTAAATTTTAGGAAATTTTTTTTAAAAATAATTTTCAAGTAAATTGTTTTCAATTTTTTTATGATTTGTTTAAAAGTTTTAGTGTATTTTTCAATGAAAGTGTTTTTTAAAAGTCTTTTAAGATTCTTTTATAAGTTTTTAAAGAAAATGGTTTTTAGAATATTTTTAAGCATTGTTTATATGGTTTCAAGGATAATTGTTTTCAAATTATTTTAAGGATTATTCTACAAGTTTTTAATGAAAATGGTTTTTGAAATGATTTCAAGCCTTATTTATAAGTTTTTAAAGTATTTTCAAAGAAGTGGTTTTCAAAATATTCTCAAGATACATTTATAATTTTTGAAGGAAAATGGTTTTCAAAATGTTTTCAAGCCATAATAATATATTTTCAAAAAAAATGTTTCCAGAACGTTTTAAAATAATTATATATAATAATTTAAGTTTATTTTCAAGAAAATGGTTTTCAATGTTTTTATGTTTTAAAGAGCCATTTTTATAGAAGAATGTATATTTTCCTCATGAATAGTTTTCAAAATATCTTTAAAATTTATTTTCCATGAAAGATAAAATATTTTGATGTTATTCATTCCCTTCTAAGAAATTATCCAAAGGTTACATTCATATTCTTTATTGAATGATATGTGTTTTGATGATATGATTTTTACAAAACTCATTTCTCTCTCACAGGTTATTTTCTTTTGAAACTTGATTCTCTTCATGGGTTATATTTATGATAAAAGGATTATGAAACCTATTTTTTTCCAAAGGTTAGGATATTATTACATGTTTATGTTACCCATTTCATTTCATGGGTTATGATATGATTTTTAATGATCTTGGGGCATATGTATGTATGATTTAATTATGAGATAGGTGGGACCTATATCTCCCTTTAATGCACAAGGTAAAGGTTTATATATCCTAAGATAGACTAAGATGGTATTGGGAGTGAACCTTGACTACTAATATAGCCATGGGAGTGAACCGTGACTACCAAGATGGTATTAGGAGTGAAATCATGCTACTAAGATAGGCATTGGAGTGAACCATGACTACAAAGCTGGTATGGGGAGTGAACCCGTACTACTAAGATGGTTTTGGCAGTGATTACTTGGATATTATAGAAATCATATTGTATGATTATTTTCTTTTAAAAATTCCTTGTTTTATTATAATGTTATGCTTTTATGGATTTTTTTCTTTGTTTCTGTATTATTCAAGTCTTATGAACTATCAAGATTTATTCCATGATTCACGTATATAATCTTTAATATGAAAGGTATGATCTTATATTTTCATTTTCACGTTCTCATACCCTTATTATTATGATTATGTTTACACATCTCCCTTTTTTATCCTTACTGAGAATTTTATATCACCCCTTTTTATGTTTCCTTCCCTATGTTATGCAGATATGTATTATTTTTGTTGTGTATAAGAAGGGTGCAAGTTTAGAGGAACCTAGTGGGAGACACTGTAGCCTATTTATGTACCAATTTTTATGTTTCCTTGTTTCCAAAGGCACTAGACTAGTACGGTATTTGGGTGACTTTTTCTATAATTTTTAAGTATTCCTCCAAAGTTATGTAATGTTTATATATAAGAAGCAAGGGCCGCTATAAAATTATCCGTTATTCATGATTCATAAAGGTCTTTTTTATGTTGGTTAAAAGTAACTAACAGATTATATACATAATATATTTTAATACAAAGATCTCCTATATGTAATATTATTTTATTATCTAGGTAACATACAAAAGCACACATTTTTAAAGGTAACATGATATTTATACATGATACATATAAGTGATGAAAAAAATGTTTGAAAGGTATGATGTGTATGAATATCTTATGTACTACATTAAAGTTTATATTTAAAGGTAAACTGTATAAACATTAAATCATTACTGATATAGTTGAAAACATTTAGTGTAAGGGTAAAATGAGTCTTTTCAAGGGTAAAAGAAATTTTTAATGGACTACATATGTGTTATTTTCACATGTTATATAAGGGTAAATAATAATATATGAAATATTATACAAGAAAACTAAAATATGAGTGAAGGTAAATAATAATGATAGATATGGGTTAAGTACAACAAAAATGAGAATTTATGTTAAGGTAAAAATTGACTCTACCTAAAGAAAAAAAAGTTTTTGAAATATTAAAAAATTGAAGAAAAACTAGTTTTAAAAAATAAAAATATAAAAATGATGAGAAAATAAATAGAATAGAGGATAAATAATTAAATAAAAATTATTCAATGAGTAATTTTTTTTTCAAACAAACAAATTTATCAAAATTATTTTATATCATAAATATTATAAGAATAATACACTTATAAAATATAAAAACACAATATTGATAATGGATAAAATGTTCTGAAAATTTATAATTATCTATTTTTTAAATTACGAATTATTGGTAATTATCAAATCATAACTAATAAAAATGGTTCATAATACCACTTCACGAATCTCCCCCTTTTTATAATTAAAAAACTAATAATTAAATATAAAAAATTGTCTTTAAATTTGTTATTAATAAAAAAATATTCGAATTTGAATTAAAATAATTTTTTTGAATAAAAAATGTCAATACAAATTTCAAAAAAAAAATCCCCATTTTTTCTAAAAAAATATTTTATTAATTAATTTATTTAATTCTCCCCATTTTAACCTTTTTTTGAAAAAAACATATCTCTTGCTTATTACATTTATCCTTCAAAATAAATAAATAACATTCTCAGATCATCTATATTTCTAAAATTTATTATCACTAAACATGTGAAATCCCCCTAAATCAGGATTCAAAATATCATAAAAACATGATCAAGCTATAATTTCAACATAGAAATAGAATTAATATACATTTGTAAATTCTTGATATCCATCTAAAATAATTTATAATTCAAGAAATAATTAAGTATTATGATAATGAATGTTTCCCTGAAAATGTAGCCCCTTTTTTTTAATTTTATGAAGATACTTTTTTTTAAAATGTCTACTATTTTTTAATAATATTCTTGTAAGGATCCACCCAAAGATTTAAAAAATAATTTACATTAAATATAATCTTCTTATGAATTAAACCTTGATATCTATGAATAATGTCATCATGTTTCAAGAAGAAATACAAATCTAAAATTACTATAACTTAATATTAATATATAAAAATTATTCAAGAAAATTAATCTTCCTTAGTATAAATATTATAAAATATTTTCAGTCCCCTTATATTTAAAAAATAACTTTGAATAAAAAATAATTTTCAGAAATTTTGAATATATTTCAATTTTCCGTTTTTATCAATTTCAGATATAAAATCAAAAATCATTTAAATTGTATTCAAAGTTATTTAAACATAACTTAAATATATAAGTTTTAAAATATAATTTCTAAATAGATTCAAGAAGATAAATCTATATAGATTCATCCATTAAAAACATATTTTTGAAATTAAAATGAATATGATATATATTGAGACTATTATAACATGTTTTAAATATAAAAATATAAAATATTAAAATAATTAAAAAATATTTTATAAAATAAAAAGGTAAACATTATTAACATATTAACATAGAATTAAAACATTACAAAATTATATTTAAAATAATAAAATAGTTGTAATTTTTTTAATATCTAAAACATTATTTTAAACATATTTTACAATTTAAAAAGAATTTAAAATTCTAAATGCATTAGGTATATAAAACAGGGACAACCCACCTTAGCTCACTCAATCAAAATTAAAATTTTATATAAAAATTTTCTGATATAATATGGGAGTTGTAAAGACTAAAAGCATCACCACTTACAATGAGGTTACAATCCTATGGTAAGGATCTAGTATGTAGTTAAATAATAGTACTCTAACTACGACTCAATTTAGAGGAAAAAATTTCTTCCAAAATATCCACTTATCTCTAAGTGTGGCTAACCTAAAATGAATAGTCATGTTAAAAATTATAAATCCCCATTTCTATTAATAAATTAATAAATAACTATATTTCAAAAATGAATTTCCCCATTTTGAAAACATTCCAACTGTTCTTAAAAATATTACCAGCCTTTTAGAAAATGTAAATATAAAAATTTCTTAAAAAATACCAATTAACATAAAATAGATTTAATATTATATTACCTCCTTTTAAAATAAATAATAATAACCAATAGTAAAAGACATAATACTATATTTGAAAAATGAACAATCTATCGTATGAAATTATTTTAAACAAGTCATTATTTTTACTGATTAAAAATTTTAAAAACTTTAAATAAGTGTTAGTGATAAAAGGAAAAAATTATCAACATTATAAATCTCCCCAAATTACTACTTTCACATTTTATTCGGGGAAGTTTTAGCATTATTGAGAAATATTATTACACTAGTACTACTACTTTTATATAGAAAAACTTATTTTTATTACACATTAGTATATAATTTAATTAAATAAAATTACACTTTATACCACCAAAAATATCAAGAAGTATAGTGTCTTTGGGAATTAGGTACATTGCATTACAACTTTAAACACGAATTAAAACATCTTTACTAAAAACTTCTTTAACATGCATAAGCTTAAACTAAATTGGATAACCTGGAAAAAATTCATAAGAAAGGGGTGATCCATAAATCTTAGTTATGGGATAAACATGGAATAATATTAAGATAATAATATATTTTATACAAGGAATATAAATGCAGCATAAAGAAATATGAATAATAATGTGTGATATAACATGACAATCATAACATGATAAATGTGGCAACAACTTAAAACACTATATCATAAACATAGGTCAAGGATAAACCACCAAGACTTCATCATGGAAAAATTCAAATAAAGGAATTAGTTATACCCTATCCCAACATGACATATCATGATAGTAAACATTTACCAATGCATTGTAGTGCTATATAATTCTGGGCAGACCCATCACTTTCATTTCATTCTCATGCTTAAGTGTGCTAAGTAGATCATAAAACATGGATTCATTAATTATCATAATTTATTCCATGATCAATAAGTGTATAATGCATACATTTAATTCCATAATAAAAGGTATATATTCATAAAACTGAACACCATTTATAGGAAATGGGCATGGTATTCACTACACAATTGGTTTGTTTTGGAAAATCGTGGTGAAAATTCGGCAGCACAACAACATCACTTAAAAGTTAATAAAATAGATTGATGAGAGTGAAATAAGTCTCTCATAATTCTGACATGAATTTTATAGTAATAGGGACATATAAGTACATGTACACACATTTATAATTAGAAAAATAAGGCATACAATAATAAATAAGCTTGAAGAAAAAGTGGGAGGAAATGATGATTATGAAATTTCAACATGGTAATTGGTGTACATGAGAGGAATTAATGAGAGAGAAATGGGTCTCTCATAATTTTTACATAATAATGGAATTATGGGGGAGGTTAGAAAATATACCCTATCATTATTAATTGAAAAATAAAGGGAATAAAAAGATAAATAAACTTGGATAAAGTGGATAAAGGAAAGAACCCTTATGAAATTTCAACATGGTGATGGGTGTTCTTAAAAGGGATTAATGAGAGATAAAGGGTACATTAAAATTTTTTAAATCATAATGTCAGTATGGTGGAGGTTTGAAAACATACTCCATCCGTAGTAATTAAAAATTACATGTCATAACATAGAATAGGTTCTTGAATAAAAGCGAAAAGGAGAGGATCCCTTATATTAAGAGTATGACATAAAAAACATGAAATTCTCTTCTTGACAGATTGTGGTCACCTTGAGAGGATTATAGATAGAGGAGGGTAGAATAAGGTCATCTTACAAGGATTTTTAGTGAATAAAAGTGGGATATTGGGGGGGGGGGGGTTATATAGGAAGAGAAAAGGATTTATTTAATATTT
This sequence comes from Viscum album, assembly GCA_963277665.1. NCBI lineage: Eukaryota > Viridiplantae > Streptophyta > Magnoliopsida > Santalales > Viscaceae > Viscum > Viscum album. The sequence continues at coordinate 445,582,392 of OY728136.1, read as the reverse complement.
ACATTTTGGATTCTACAAAATAACATATTTCAAACCACAAACCTTCCCATGGTTTTTGCCCATGGGTTTTGAAAAAGTGGAGAGGTTTTAATTATTTTATTAGGAAAAGGGGAAAAAATATTAAAATAATTTCATTTCTTATGTGGAGGTGAGTCACACTTTTAAATAAATGAATTTAAAACTCTTAAATATATTAAATGTTTTAGAGTATTTATAAAGCCTTCATAAAATTAATTAAGTAAACTTAAAATCAATTTATTTTAAGAGTAAAACATATATTTATCCAATGATACCCATTATTGTGTTTATTAAATCATTTTTGGGTCATTATGATGTCATAAAATACGATGTATATTTATATGGTATTTAATTTTTACCCTAAAATTTGAATATCTCATAAAATTATGAAAAATTCACCATTGGATAATTTCGATATTATGAATCCAAAAATATTATTAATTTTATTTAAATAATTTTTAAATATGTAAATTTCAATTTTAAAATAATATTTTATATTTATTGAAAAATGACAGGTTTTTGACAATAAAAGTTTTTGAACCCTTATAAAAAGTACATTTCACTTCATAAAAATTTTATGAACATTTATAATTAACAACCCTTATTTAAAAATAACATTTTATTAAAATATTATTTATTTCAAAAATCCATTAATTCATTAAAATAAATATTACTCGAAAATATAATTTTTGTTTAATTGAATCAAAATCAAAATAATTTATAAAGTAACAGTAGAAATGAAAATAAATTAATTATTATAAACAATATACATATTCATATTATTAAGGTCTTTATACATATCCTTTTATTACGCCGGCGTACAACCTAAGTGTAAGGTGTGTGACAGTGGGAGTTTCATGGGTTCGTTTATCAAACATGGTTTGGGCCGTGATCTCGATAAGAATAAACTTATCCCATAAATGGTTTCACTCTTGCTGAAGTTGTTGGATCTCAACATGGTATTGCATAAGGGAAAAGCCCAGTGATTCTATCTCCCTTGGAATCTTTGATAAATGGGCTTCATATGGTACAATACAATTGGATAAGACCATCACTTACTTTGTTTAAGTCAATTGGATTCATTAAAGCCTGATATTTATACTAATCATGTGATCATTGTTTAACATGTATATTAACAACAGTACTCTTCATAATAGTCTTTTAAATCCAAAGTTATCTCTAAGGAAGTGAATGTGTTTTCTATAACCAAAATAAAGAATAAGAAATTTAATTAAATCAAAAATGGATACCTCATTTATAATAGTCTAGGTTATGAAAAATTATAAAAGGGATCTTGTCAAAATATATTTTAATGTATGAAATAGTCTAAATTTTTAATAAAGTGAAATTTTATCAAAAATATGTTAATAACACACAAAATAATGTAGATTCATAAAATAGATTTAATATTCAGATGAAAAAGTATAATTTTTTATAAGTTCAACATCAATATTTCAAACTTCTTAACTTAAATTCAAATGATAAGCTCCCTTTTTATTTTAAAGACATTAAATAACCCAAAAACTAGGGAATATAAGATATATTGATAGTAGTTTTTTATTTTCTTTTAAAAGTTTAAGCATAGTGTATACAATGGAACATTAAAATTTAAAAATGAAACTCTTTTTAGAATATAATGGAAACATTGAAAACTATAGATAAAAATATATAAAACTAAATTATAAAAATTTATAAATTCATTTTTAAATATATTGTACGAGACATTAAAAATAATGTTCTAAAAAATCATGGATCTAATAATTTTGAAGAATATTAAATAGTACCATGTTAAAGGGTTAATACCCCATGAATTCGTGTATTTAAAAATATTTTAATTTTTCCTTAGATAAGAAAAGATCATTGTTCTTTCAAATATAAAAAATTGATATTTAAACTTAATACATAATAAAATAATAATATTTAAACTAAAATCTACATAGATTTATTATTTTGATAATTTTTAATGTTTTGAAAATTTTACACATTAAACTATTTAGAGAAGGTCATAAGAATTGAAATATCCATGGATAATTTATAATTAAAAAATGGATATCTTCCCCAAAAATTATGCTTACTCTTACACATATATAATAATTAATTTCAAATTCAAAGAAAATCCTCAATATGTATATAAAAAAGATATGTTACAAGGATCCATAAAAAAATTATATGATATTGAAGGAATAATAATATTATTTGAAATGAAGTTAAATTAACAAATTGTTAATTATATTTCAATTATCTAGACCATAAAATCAATAAAATATGCTCACTTGCTATATAAAAAATATATTTAGACACATGCTGACATTAAAAATAATGATAATATATAGGTATGTATCACTAGGGTTTAAAGAGTGGTTTAATTGAAAATGAATTATAATGAAAATATTTAGGAACCCAATAAGTAGTTGTTTTAGATATTTCATCACTGAAATAGGGTTTAGATAAGAAAGACCTTTCACAACCATATTATTAAGTAAACCTGAAAGGATAATCACAAGCATAATGGCCAAAACTCCACACATAAAATAGTTAATTAAATAAATTCATTACTTTTTAATATTTTTAAATTTTTTACTAAACATTTTATTAATAGGAGAGTGATATCCCTGTCTGTTCCTTTTATTATCACATTTCAAGAAATAAATACTTTTCTTAAAATTATAATTTGGAAGGCATTTTTTTTATTTTTACTTTCTAGAAAAAGCTTTTTCATTTTTAACATTAACCAATTCACTTCTAATCTTTTCATTATTATAGTGACCCATAAATTTTATACATAAATATTAAATCTTATTATATTTTTGTTAAATATATTTCACAAATACACCCCTGAGGACCGTAAAGGTTTAGTTTCTTTGGATACTAGATATAAAATATTCTTATTTAGTTAATGATATTTAAAATTGACCAAAATAATATTCTCATAAAAATAATCTTCTTATACATAACTTACATAGAACCCTCCTTAATATCATGGGGAAATGGAATGAAATAATGTGTGATCATAGATTCTCAATAATTGTTAACAAGGGAGATAATAGTGATCACATAATCATAAAATTATTATATGTGTATGATAAGATGAGGTTTATATTTTTAATTCCATACTGAGAAAATAATATATTATATTCTTGAATCATGTCATAAATCATGGAAGATCATAAAACAAGAATCATAAAGGAATCATAAAACACAATACATAATAGAATTACAGTGGCATAAGACATAATTTTTTTGAATACTCATACTCATAGAAAATCATTTTATTTTTTAATGTTAATTGTTAAGATGATCATAATGGATTGGGTTTAATCCCCATTACATTGTATATTTAGTCAAGGTTCACTCTAATTAATATCATAATGAAAAATCCTCTTACATAGTTGGATTCACTATCGATTCAAACCATTATTATCTCATGAGATATCTATATTTACCCAATACATTGTAGGTCTATATAGTTCCAGGACCACCGTCACATAATCATAATCCATTCATATGTGTTCCATAAGATCATAAATAATTCAATATATATCATAACTCGTGGAACTTAAATGAGTTTCACAAAAATTTAAAAATTTAATCATAACATAATCCATGGAGAAAAATATGTTTCAAAAATTTTACATTATCAAAATAATCAGACATTAAGAGAATGAATAAGGATGATATCCTTGGATAATATCCCTAGTAATGAATACCTAACATAAAATTATGTTACCATTAATGAAAATTTCCTTAAAATATGCCATGAGATATTTCTTAAGGAAAATACCCTTTAATTTTAGAATCACTTATTTAAAATATAAAAAATCCCAAAATATTATGGAAAATATTTTCTTTAAAAATAACTCTAGAAACATTTAATGAAATATTGAAAACATTTAGACATTATTATGGGGTAAAATTGCATTAATTTTTTTTAAGTTAAAACAGAAATTTACTTTTGTGGTAAAATTTCAAGAATTACCTAGTCTGGAAAATGACATAAATATTTATTTTAAACCAGTTTTCAAAAAAAATCAAAAATGGGTAAAAATTAATTTATATAATCATAGTATAATATTAAAAAATTTATTGAAAATATTTTAAAGAAAACATGTACATGAAAGAAAAATATTCCAAACTAAGAAGAAATAAAGTCGGTTTTCATTAAAAAATGTCAATAATTTTAAGTACAGAAGAGAGTAAAATCGTATGATAACATGAAAATTTTAATATTATTGATAAATTATTTCATACATGATATGTATGTATTGAAATATGACAATCATATACATAATCCCAAACAATCCTGATAAAAAAAAGAGATTGTAACATAAAACCCTTACCATTTGGGAAAATTCAAATAAAAACCTCACGAAGGATTGAAACTTATATAGATATGTATATCACCACATTTTTCTTGATAATAATAATAAAATAAACTCTTGGTTATTATACACACTATATAAAATAAAGAAATGGTGGATATGACATGTGTCTCAAAGAAATATAAGTGAGACGAAAATCCCTTACCCTGAATTCGACTTGCTTTTAAAGTGCTCAAACCAATTGTATAATAAATTTAAATTTATTATAATTATATAGTAGTATAATTTAAATAATTATAATATCATATATTATCCTATTAAAATATTTCAACACCAATTTATTATGGATTTCTTATTGAAATCATAATTTTTATGTGTTAACAGTATCATTTTCAATGACAATTTAAATTCGACAGTTTTGGTCATTGGAATTTGATAATGGTTCCATAATCTTTTGAATTTTATTCATGATATAAATATCATAAATATTCATTATATACAAATTTATTATCATATATAAAATGTATATATAGAAAAATGATTTACATCATTCATGAAGACTATAGGCTGTATGCACGCATCAATGATGTCTTCATCATCTAATGAAAAAAAGAAAGAAATAATTTTTTATCATTATATAAAATATTTATATAATAAATTTATAAAATAAAAATTAGTTTCATAATTATTTTCATTGATTTAAATTAGTGATTTATAATGAAGAACACACCTACATAGAGATGACAATATATATATATATATACAGACAAGAAATGTTTTCATTTTCTATGGGATAGAAAGGAGGTGTATAATGGTTTTTCCATCTTGAAAATAAAAATTCATTATATCTAATAAATCTATGTTCTTATTTTATAAATTATACTATATATTTAGAGGAGTTATAATAAGATATAAAACTGAAATTACTTTCTTAAGAGATTTTCCTCTTTGTTGAGAACCCACTATTGGATTACAACTTACTCCCTAAAAGGATGGAATGATATAAATAAAGGAGGCTTCAAGATTATGTGAATTAATCTATAAAGGTATTGTGGTAGGTAGTGTTAAAAATATAAGGCTCATTAACTAGAGATAATAGAGGAGATGTGGTATCCTTTTATAAGGGATAATAAGGACACACTTTGAATTACAAAAAATAATAAATAATAAATATATATATATTATAATAATATAATGTGTAACCATGGGAAAAAATTCCAATATAACTTGTGGTATGGTGTACAAAAAACTCAAAAAATCACAATTTTTTAAGTATTGGATACATTTTAGGCCTTAAATTCAAATTAAACCGCTTTCATCCCATTTAAACATTAACCATAATGACTTAAATTTTTATGACTATAAGTTAATTATATGTACAAAAATAAAAAATTAATTAAAATAAATTGAACATGATGATTCAAAATATATAATAAATATTATTAGGTTTATTTCATATAGTTGGTAGTAATTAAATTTAAAATAAGAACAAAACATTCTTGATTTTCGTCGGAAATACCTAATTTAAGAGAAAAAATCATTTATCCTTAAATTAAAGTAATGCATCAGTTTTCATGATTTTTAATTAGAAAAAAATAAATAAAGTTTTCTATACTATTTTTAATGAAAAAACATAATTTCATATTCTAACTATTCCATAAATACAATGACCCCAAAATTGTTTTTTTATTTAAATAAAATATAACTTTTATTCACAAAAAGGGAAGCTTGGATTCTTAATTTAAAAATAATGATTTAAAATTAATAATTTAACTCCTTAATATTTAATTTTTATTAGGATAACTAATCCAATAGTAATAAGGAATTTAGTTTTTGGGAATTTAATGTTTGACTCAATATTTTTATTCTAGTTTTACATCTTGTACCAAGGGGACAAATTTTTAAAATGTTCAATATTCATAATAAGAAAAAATATGTTAAACTTATTATATTAAATTAATTTCATTGAATAAAAATAATGAATAGATTTTATCAAATTAAATTCACACAATTAAACTAAGTTAATTTATAATTATTCTATAAAAATGTAATGAAAAAATTATTTCTTTTAGGAAAATACAAATTTCAAGCATAATATTATATTAAATGAAATCTATGACTCGTAATAAACATTATATGAATTTAAATTCACACAGACACAGACACACACACACACACAAACTCACACATATATATTATATACATTTCATTTATATTATTCATAAATATAATTTTATTTTATTTATTAAGATAAAAACACATTGCACAAAAAAAATGTTTTTAGAAAAATACACTTTTCAGCTCAAAAAAACAACTCTTTAAAATATTAAGTATAATAATGATGCATATGTAATTAATTATTTTATTTATATTTAAATTATAATTAAGTTACTTTAATATCATATAAAAATCTTAATTATCATTATTTCAGTTAATAAAATGAATGTTTTACCAAATTTTTACTTTTTCACCATTCAACGAAAAATAAAAATTTTCAAAAAAAATCTCAAGATTTAAGCCTAGACTAATTTCAATATACTTATTTCAAATATAATAACTATTTTATAGAAAAAATTTAAAATTTTCTCAAATTAATTTTAATATTTACTTTTAGAATAAAATAAAATAATTTTAAAATAAAATAATTTTAAAAAAGAACTAGTTTTTGAATCATAAGTGGAATTTAATAAAAATTGGGTATATATATCATGAATTTATTTAATCATTTGAATAAATTAAAAAATTTCTATATGTATTTAGAAATTTGAATAATCCTATTCTTATATGTCAATTTAATCGAATTGTTATAATTTATTTCAGATTGTTTTATACTCAGTGTTTCATGTCAAATAATCTATCAAACACTTAAAATTAATTTAAAGATAAATATAATCAAAAATTTTGGGGTGTTAATTTTTTTTTTAAATTAAAAATCATTACAATCCTTTTAATTTATGGATACAATTATATTTTTTAGTTCTTAATGTTTTTTTGAAGCTTCATACATTATTCCTCAACATTAAACATATATTCTAGAAAAAAATGATCATCCTTTATTAATATTCATTTTATAAAAAAGTAAAATAATTAATTCTATAATTATCAACATATATATTTAATATTTTAGAATAGACAATCAAATTTCTTGAAATTTCCACTTAAAGATATAATTACATCTTTTCTTCAACTAAACTCATGAATTTGTCATGGATATTAATGTTTAAGGAAGAAAATATATATATCTTTTAACTATATATATTACAAATCATTTTAATTTTCTCATTAACACGATAAATAAAATAAAAATATGAAGAATTAAATTTATAATCAAAACTACAAAACTTAATCGATTTTTCTATGAAACATACATGATAATATTTATATTTAATTTTAGGTGAAAATTTTGAGGGTTTATAAAATTTTTAATTATTTCTTTGGGTGTGTATCCTACTCCTATTCCTTTTAAGACAAATATTGTTCAAGTGTCCCAATTTTCAAAAATAGTTGAATAAACATTCTCTTAACTCTATATGATTTATTAAATCCTTATAATTTAAAATTTTCTTATATTTATCAATATATAATGGTTTTACCTTAGAATTATTAAGCTCTGGGATAAAATATAGAGCATAAATAATATTTATAATCAAATGAATCAAAAAAATACTTATATGAGACAAGCATTAATACCAATAGTTTAGTCCCAATATTGTAATGGAAAAATACAATGGGTGAATTTTTAGTGACAAAAAATAACCATAGTTAACATTTTATTGAAAAATATGACAGAGTAAATGATTTATCAATTAAACCATAAGTTACAAATTTTATCCTAAAAGTGAAAAAATTATCTAAAAATAAAAATAAAAAAAATCCGTGAAAGTTTTTACATTATTTCAGCTCTATGTTATCCTACATCAACTCTTTACACTCCCAACTTAAGAGTATATTACCCACCTTAAAAATAACGAATTTTTAAGGGGAGTCATCACCCTTTACAACCTAACTTTATTTACACTTCAGGTCACTATGAAAAACATCAGGTATTTTTAGGCAATGAAAAAAATATGCCTTTAAAAGGATAAGACCCAACCTAGATGTTAAAAGGAGAAGTCCAAGCCTCTTCTCTTCCTATGGAAGCTGATAGAACTCAACCTTTTAATGGAAATACTTAATCCATTACATTTAAAGGGTTTATCCAAACAATTTATATTTTTTAGGTTAAGTGGGACCTAGTATTTTATAGGAGAAACATAACCTAAAATCTCAAGGTCCACCCCTAAGTTCACTTTTCTTTTATTGGTATAGGAAAATAATAGAAATTCATGTGCAATTTACTAACATAAATATACCTTTTCAAGGGTATTATAACCTTATTCCACATGCACAAGTGTATAAATTTATTATATATATATATATATATTTAAATATAAAGAATGATAAAAATGAAAAAAAACAATGATAAAATGTTGATATATGTGTGGGATTTTTGAATAGGTACAACATTTTCCCTTATTAATGAAGAAAATGAAAACAATAAATAAAAAAACACAAAAATATAAAATAACATAACCCTCGGCCAAAGTTAAATGAACGTATTCATTTTAATCGAGGTGAAACCAAAATGAATATATAGTTTTGGAAATTAAAAAAAATTAATAAGGATAAATATAACATGGATATTCTATCTCTAGTAGATTGAGTTAGTTCTTAAATGGAACCTTTTAAAACCTAATAATAAAATAATTTAACCATGTTAAAAATTATTCAAATAGGAATAAAAATGATAAATAGGGAGAGAAAATATTCTTAGGAAATTCCCTAAAGTAAGTGTTGTGTTTTTAATGCCCAAGGTATTATAGTTTAGTGATCATCCCCAATCTGAAGTTGGATAGGTTTTGTCTAATGAAAACTACAACATACTTGTTTCTTTATTATCCACAATTAGAAACAAAGAGTGGATACCATTCATAGAATAAAACAATATATAAATCCTAAAGACGAGAAATAAAAAGAAATATAAGATAAAAGGAATAGAAGAAAGGTTTGTAGTTGGGGTTTGGCATAGTGGTAAGCACCTCGTAATCCTACCTGAAAAAATGGGGGTTCAAAACCCATGAGGCACAGGTACTGTAGCGGTACTGTAGCAGCGGTGGAACTTTTGATCGGTGGGTACTGTAGCGGCGGCAGGATACTGTAGCGGCGACAGGGTACTGTAGCCGCAATGGTCACTATAGCAGCCAGATTACTATTCACAGAATGGGCCTTAGGCCAAAAATTTGGGCCTACGGGCTATTAATGGGCTACAAGGCCACTGGGCCTTTGGGCTATGTAATGGGTCTCCCTCTACCCAGTTAAAAGAGGTCTTTGCTTTGCTTTAATAACAAAATGAGGTTTCAACCCCAACCTTTAAAAAAATAGAAGAAAGGTTTAATCCATATTTTATTGATTGGTTTCCTCCTCTAGTATGTGTTCTGGTTGATTCTAAAAAGGTATCCATGTCACCACATAACCCTGGAACTCTTCTTTATGTGTTACTAGCACCTTAGAGGCATATTTACCAAACTCCAAAAACTATATACTTCACATGATATGACATTCTTATTATTCTTTTTTATTTTAGGAATGTGTTGGTGTTGATTCTATAAAAGATAGAAATAGTTGGTGAATATGATTATTTACCAATGTTAAATAAAAAATAAGAAAATAAAATGTTATGTACACACCATTTGGTTGATCAACATGAGTATTTTTTCATCTAAAAAGACACTAACAAGTAATATACCATGACTGTGAGAGAAAGGCCATGAAATATCGATTACACTTTAATGATATATTTATAAATGGTTGGAGGGTATATAATTTATTATTTATAGGGTATATATTAATGTAACTAATCATAATAATTTGGGAATTATATTAGATCCTTATCCAAGGATTCAAAATTATAGATGTGAGATTCCTTCCTTGAGATCTTTAAAGAGCTTGAGGAATGTCGCCTCTCTAAATTTTAAACATACGACTCCACTCATAGGTTTATAAAATAATAAAAAAATTTCTTCCATGGGAGAGGGTTAGTAATATATCGATTAAATATTTGTTATTTTTTAACTCAAATCAATGAAAATAATTTTGTATATAGTGAAAGAAATAATGACCGATAAACTTGGATCCTGGATAATGACACTGGATATGAGGAAATAAAATCTTTTTTGAAGGGGTTTAATCATTAAATTGAAATTTATATATCCCCAGTAAATTTAATTAGATATTTGACCCTAGAAATTTCTATAATGAACCATTCTAATCAGTCACTATTCCTCCATAGTAAATTATTTGGGGTTAGACCAGTAAAACTAAGATCACCTAAGATACCAGTAAAACCAATGAAAATAGTATTATTGAACCATTATAACTTCCTATATAGATTAGGGTAGTAGAAAACAAAATCTCTATAATGTCAAGCCACTACACCCTACCCACCTGAAAAAGTCTACCACACACACACATTAATAAAAATATACAAAGAAATAGTTTTACTTGAAACAAAAGAAAATAATGTTGTAAATGAATATAAGGGGTCAACATAAATCAGACGATTTATCCGAAATACATGGGAGGAATCACTTTGACCATTTAATATTACCATATGTATATAGATTACATCAACTGGAAAAAAAATTAGTTATATTTCATTTCAAATAATTACTAACACTATTATAATCCTTTGAATCACATTTTATTTTTTTCAAACACTATTTATGAGTAGGGTGTAATATTTCACTTGTGAGTTCATTTAATTTAGGAATTTTAACCACATCCCTTTATAGAAATTCATACTAATAATTCCAACCACACATACTTTAAACTTCTATGAAGAGAACTCCAAATAGACTACCATTTTTTATCACTCATAACACTATTAACCCCCCAAAAGTTACCTACTAAAAAGTTATATATTCTTCTATGGAGATAATTATTTATAGAATTTTCACCAATATTTTTGACCACCCATAATGTCATTAGAAGATAATAAATTAAGATTATCATTTTTTTAAGGAAGTGATAAATTATGAATACAATCAAACTAATCTAGTCCATCTATGGTTGAAAAAAATACCAATAGCCTGAAACTAGTGAATGGAATTTTCATGGATAAACTTATAATGCTATGAAATAAGGCCACAAATAATTATAAACTTATTATTATTTTATTAATAATTAAAATGGGGAATCATAGAATAATGTTTTGAGTATGAAACCAGAAATAATGAAATCATGGTGAAATTTGTTTTCTCAAAATTTCTCTACATTGGTTATTTATTATCCATAAATTTTATTTCAAAATATTTATTATTCTAAATAAATACTATTAACTAGACACTTCCTTTTATCTATTTTATGGGAAATATTGATTCTAGGATACCTATTTGGTACACCAATCACTCTCTCCTCCATGGTATATAATAGTGAAAATTCCTTGAACATAGACACATCACCATCCAAAATCCCAATTCCATATCATATGGTTCGTCCCCTTAGATTCCCAATAGTAACATATAATGTGTACTCATAGAGAATGTATGGAGAGAAGAGTTTGATAAAATCATGAAAAAAATTTCGAATATAAAAGGGAATAGATGAAAACTATCGATCGAATTCTCTATCCACTCACTGCTATATCAGTAATGTGAATAAAAAAACAAAGAATTTAGGAATAGTGATTTGGTTTCCCAAATAATATACCTTTTTCAGCCAACCCTTTGGTTATATCATCATTAAAATGAAGTTAAGAGATTTAGGCGAGGGAGGAATAAATAAATAGAGAATGGGAACTACTAGTAACATTTAAAATGTAAAACAATAAATACATAATATTCTAAAATAATCCCACTAGAAACCATGAAATAGAAACCCTATAGTGTTTATGACGGTGTCCGTTTAGAGTCACTTTTGGAGGATGTTCTCTACATGGATGTATTCCATATATCATTGAATGAATTGTGATATTTTTCAATTTAAAATCCCTCTAGATATTTCATTTTTTTAATACCCCTATTGACCATTCTATTCTCTTTTGGTGTGATTGGGTTATATGGAGTCACCAGTTGGTACTTACCCATTTTATCTATGAAATGGAAATACAATTTTTTTTGAAAGACCAATCATTGATACAAAAGTATAAATATATCAATCCTCTATTCATATTTGAACGTATCAAATGTCCCTTTTCATCTAGAATGATGGTTTAATCTTCCTCTAGTGTTCATAATTGATCATATATTGTCTGGGTGCTTAGGTAATGATGAGTTCATGATTTGAAAATAGATATGTCTTGACTTTTATTTGGGATTTAGTTTGAGATAATTATGAGTTATAAGCTTTGTATCAGGGATTAGTGATAGTATGAATATATCAAAGATATTAGAAACACCATATCCTTTCATGTAATTTAATCGTACAATGATTTTTAAATATTGGGATTATTCTAATGTAAGGCGAACTATTTGAGGAAATATATAGTGCATACTTCCCCATAAAATTAATCTTATATAACTTATTTCTCCTAAGTTACTCATAAAAATCTTGTAGTTAATCTTATAATTTCCATAAAATTCCATCTTATTCATGCACAACCCATTAGAGATTTATTTATTCATACATGACTAAATTTCACTCATATATATATGGAATATGTAGTTGCGGAAAAAACTTTATTCTTAAATAGTGTGTTCAAATTTCCATTTAATCTTAACCTTTCCCACTTCCATGTGTATGAATAAATTCATTCCTTATAAAAAAAATCAAAACATCATTTCAATGTTTGTACATGATTATTAATATATATAATCAAAAAATTATTACTATCTATCACATGTTGTCTAATTTAGTAGTATATTCCAATTAAAAACCCAAAAATAAATCTGGGATAAATTGTTGGGCATGTATTGTCTCAACAATACTTTATAAATATTATTGATTTTGATGCTCACAAATAATCTTATTTGTTTTTCTAAAGATATTACTTTAAGTGTATTTCAGGAAATTAATATTATTTGTATTACTTATTTTTGAATTATTTTCAAGCTTATTATTCATGTGGAATATTTTTCAAAGTGTTTAGAATTCTCTTAATCATATTTTTGAAACAATGTTAATACCGTATGTTGAAGAACATAATGTAAGGAACAAACACTATGTTTGTATTAATCCTTATATTGAAAGATCAGCACATATGGTTAATCAAACCTACATTGATAGAAATGTATGGATAAAAACCCTACATTTGGATGAAACCTTATGTTTGAAAAAGATAAAAAGTATGGTCAAAGAACCTTACATAAGTATGGAACCTTACGTTTGAGAAGGAAATGTATGGATCATCAACATTAATTTTTTTGTCAACCTTACATTCAGATATTTAATTCTATGTAGTTGAACCCTAAATGTTGGACCCTCTATGGTATAGTAGTCTTCATAATAAAAAATAATGTCAATCTACAGATTCTACTCTTTCACGCCATTTAATATCTCTAAGTAAATCAATTATTTTATACAGAACACTATACTTTAATAAGGAAATAACTTATATTTATAAATCCATATGTTTACAAGTGTATTTTTACATGCATTTTTGGATGTCACTTAGTCATGTAATGTTATGTGTAAGACAAAATCTTCATAGGATTTTTAGATTTCCTCACAACACACCGATGTTCGACACACCGATGTTCCACACACCGATGTTCGAAACAATGATGTTTGACACACCGATGTTTGACACACCGATGTTCGACACACCGATGTTTGACACACTGATGTTAGACACACCGATGTTCGACACACTGATGTTCGACACACCGATGTTTGACATACCAATATTGACAAAACAAAGATGACATAATGAAGATAACAGACCAATATTGACAAACTGAAGATGAAAAACCGATATTGACAAACCGAAGATGACATACCAAATATGATAGACCGATATTAACAAACCGAAGATGACAGACAAAAGATGACAGACTGATAATGACAAACCAAAGATGACAGAACAATATTGACAAACCGAAGATGACATATCAAAGATGATAGAGAAATATTAACAAACTGAAGATGACAAACCAATGAAAATGACTCACCAATAGTCATAAATAACTATTTCGAATTTATTAATTTGAATTTATTTCTAACGGTCATATTTAGAAAAATTAATGTTTCTGACATTATTTAATGTTGTCTATAGGACTATCCATAGACAGTAAGAGGTACATGAACATGGTTAGATCTTCATTCCTACTGGACTTTGAAGTATAAAAGGATTACAAGATCAACCTAAAAAGAGAGACTCTGAACCCACTAGAAAAAAGGCTGGCTTTGTGAATATGCAAGATATTGCAAATAGAAGAACACAAATCTTGAGTATACAAGAAGTTTAATATTACAAGCTACATCCTACTGAAGTTTAGTGAACATCATGACATAAAATGGATAAACCTTTTCACACCTAGAAGCTAGATGATAGAGATTACGATACTCTATTTTGGAGACAACTTTCAGAAGAGGACTCAAATATCATTTTCTCTACATCCATTGAGTCCAGATCTTTACTGCACAACACACAAAGATTTATATACCCTATCCTTCGTTCATAACTCTATTGTGATCTTGTGGTTACTTTTTGAGCAGTGTGTATATCTGTTTGTATCACACACACTGTATCCTAAGCATAACTGGAGGATACCAAAATATCCTCACTCTCAATCCTTTTCTACTCTTTTATCCCACATAGAACTGTAGAAGAGATCCTGTGTGATCTGTTTATTTGTTTTTCAAAAGAATAACTATAGTAGACATCAAGTGTGACCTGGACAGCCCTGTGTGCTATTGTGAACCCTGATCCAGGGTGTGGATCAAAATTTTGTTAATATAAACTACTCAGTGGTAGGTGATCACCAAGCGAAGAAGAATAAGTCTCACCTTGAGACTGAACCTCCTGTTTTAACCGTTGTGCGGTTTGTCTTGTGTTTTAATCTAATTTGAATTTTTCATATTAAGATAAACTGAACTTTTATAGTTAGTTTAGAATGTGTTTATATCTTTTTTGAATTAGTAGAATAACTTCAAAAGTTTTTATAATCTTATATTGGTAAAACTAATAACTAATCAATATTCTGAGAAACTAATTGAACTTTCAGAACTTTTATAAATTCACTAGAAACTAACTTTGGTTATTTTTTTAATAGGGGGATGCTATTTTAAGGAACCAGTTTTTAACAAAATTTTTTATAGATACTCAATTCACCTCCCTCTTGAGTCATATACTCCAACCTACATTTGGTATTAGAGGATTTAAAAGTTATTTTCAGTTTTCAAATCTTGTCAACTAAAATTATAGTTGTTTTTCAAAGATCTCAATTTTTCTGTTATTTCTAAATTTTTATCTCTTTAAAATTATTTTATAATTAGTATCATGGAAAATAGATTAGAATAAGCTAATAAAAATAAAACAACTTTCTTTAATGGAACAAACTATGCTCATTGGAAGCTTAACATGAAGATACATCTAGAAAGCATGGGATTTGAAATCTGGGCTGCTATTGAAAGTAAATATACAATTCCTGAAACTGCTAGAAACACTTGGTATAAACCTACCAAGACCACCTATAACAATAATTGTAAATCAATGAATGCTATGTACTGTGCACTTGGAGATAAAGAGTTTAACCGTATCTCTGCTTGTAAAACTACACATGAAATTTGGGACACTATTTGTTTCTCATGAAGGAACATCTAATGTTAAAGAAATGCGATTAAATACTTATACTATTAAATATGATAACTTCATAATGAATCCTGATGAGTCAATTTCTGATATGTATCTCAGGTTCAATGAAATTGTGAATACCTTGATTTCTTTAGGAAGAGAAGTGACAACCAAAGAGCAGATCATGCATATTATGTTGTGCTTACCAGAATGATGGCATGGAATGTCTGTGTCTATTATATAATCATGTGATATTGATAAGATGCTAGTAAATGAATTTATTGGAAAATTAATGATGTATGAAGATGAATTAAAGGTTAATTAAGAAGAGTATGAACCATAATGAAATTATGTAGCCTTCAAGACAACTGCTTCAAAAAGTAAAGACATGGAGAAAGTTCAAGATGCTATTGAAAGATCAAGCAGTGATGAAGTAGCTTCGAGCAGTGATGAATAAATGGCCTAGTTGGCTAGAAGATTCAATAAATTCTATAGGAAAAATTAGTTTTTCAAAAATACCAATTATAAAGTCAAGTATGATAACAAGGGAAATTCGAAAAAGGATTGGAAGAAGAATGAGAAATCAGAAGAGATCATTTGATACGAATGTAAAGGGAAAGGACAGGTCAAGGCTGACTATCCAAAGATGAAATACAAGAAAAAGTATGCAAATAAGTATAGAAGGTATAAGAAAGTAATGAAGGCCACTTGGAGTGCCTCTGAGGACAACTCAAGTGAATCTAGATCTTCTCAAAATGAGAAATATGATATGGCTAATATGTGTTTTATGACAAACACAACTAAGGTAACCTTAGACACTCTTGTACATAATTCTTATTATTCTGAAAGTGAGTATGAGAATATGAAAAATGATGAATTATTCGAATATTGAAATATGTTATAAGAAAAATGTAATGAGTTTAAAGATAAGTATAAATCATTGAAGAAACATCATGCTTTTAGTGTGACTACTGATTCCAAACTTATAAATGAAAAAGAGAAAAATGCTCAACTGATCAAGGAAAACAATGAGTTAAAAATGTCTAATGAGCAATTGAAGAAAGACTTGGAAAAGTTTACTAATGGGAAAAATAATCTTACTCAAATGCTTGGTAAAAAAATAGCTCCTAAGTATACTTATGGGATAGGATATCAACTAGGACAAAGGAATTTATCCAAATCATGTTTTGTAACCAAATATGGAAAATCTGCTACCTTTTTCAAAAACCAGAATTGTACAGCAAGTTCCAGTTCCAAAAATTCGTTTACTTTACCCAATTCTTTAGGACTAAGTAGAGTTTATTTTTCAAAAACTCTACATTTTTCATATAGGAAACCCATAAGACAGTTGTGGGTACCTAAAGATTATATTACTAATGTATGTGGACCCAGAAAAATATGGGTACCAAAGTCATTTCTTGGTTAACCTATTTTGTAGGTAAACTGCCTAAAGAGCTCCTGTAGAAAGATATGGTACTTGGATAGTGGCTATTCAAGACATATTATAGGGGAATTTTCAAACTTTAAAAGTCTTATCAATATTGATGGTGGACATGTCACATTTGGTGAAAATGGTAAAGGAAAAATCATCGGCCTTGGCTAGATTGGTAACCCTAACTCTATTTCAATTTCTAAAGTACTATATGTTGATGGATTAAAGTATAATGTGATCATCATATCTCAATTGTGCGATTATGGATTTAATTTTAAATTTAAAAATGATACATGCCATGTTTTTGATGCTAATAATAATTTAGTATTTACTGCTTTTAGAAATGATAATGTATATACAATAAATATAGACACACTAGCCTCACAGAATGTCTATTGTCTAAATTCCTTTCACAAAGAGTCAAATTAGAGTTTCCAGACAATAAGGTCTGTAATCCTTGTCAAAAAAGGAAAGCAACATAAAATCTATTTCAAACCAAAGAAAGAAGTAACTACTTCTCGACCTCTCGAGTTGGTTCATATGGACTTTTTTGGACCATCTAGAGTTTCAAGTCTCAATGGGAAGCACTATGTTTATGTTCTTGTAGATGATTTATCTAGGTACACCTGGTCCTTTTTCCTAGCTCATAAAAGTAAATCTTGTTCAAATTTTACCAAGTATGCTAGGTCTGTAGAAAATCTTAGTTGTTTTAATATTAAATCCATAAGAAGTGATCTTGGTTGTGAGTTTCAAAATCAAGATTTTGAAGCTTTTTGCACAAAAAATGGATATAATCATAACTTCTCTACTCCTATGACACCTCAAAAGAATGGTGTGGTAGAAAGAATAAATAGAACCTTACAGGAAATTGCTCAAACTATACTTAATGAATATGATCTACCCATTTTTTTCTGGGATAAAGCTGTTAATATAGCTTGTTACATAATAAATAGAGTCTTAATCAGACCCATCCTTAAGAAAACTCCTTAGGAGTTGTGGAATAATAGGAAACCCAAAGTAGATTATTTTAAATTATTTTTATGTAAATTTTATATTCTGAACACTAAAGATAATTTAGATAAATTTTCCTCCAAAAGTGATGAAGGAATATTTCTTGGATATTCTACATCAAGCAAAGACTATAGAGTATTTAATAAGAAAACCAAATGTGTGGAGGAATATGTACACATCAAGTTTGATGAATAAGATCCATATGAGCCCAATACCACACTAGAAAATATTGAAAAGGATATTTCCAATATAGACATTAATGATAAAACCTAAAATCATCATGTGAAGTAATCTATGAAAACATCCAGTTCTATAAATTCTTCAGATCGTAACCATAGTGAACCAGATCAACCTGACCAATAAAAAATATCAAGTCCTACCTTCTCTAGACCAACCAGGACCCCTAAGAATCATCCCTTAGATGCTATTGTTGGAGATTTAGATAGAGGAACACAAACAAGAACTTCCTTGAGAAACCAGGTTGAACATCAAGCTTTTTTATCACAACTTGAACCTAAAAATATCAATGATGCAATCAATGGTGAATTTATGGTAATGACCATTCAAGATGAACTTAATCAATTTGAAAGAAATAAAGTTTGAAAACTTGTAAATATACCGAAGGATACTTTGACCATAGGAACCAAATGGGTGTTTAGAAATAAAGTAGATGAAGCTGGAAATTTAATTAGAAATAAAGCTAGACTAGTTGTACAAGGATATAATCAAGAATAGGGAATTGATTATGAAGAGACCTTTACACCAGTATCTAGACTTGAGGCAATTAGGATCTTACTTTCCTATGCAGAACACTTGATTTTTAAACTTTATCAAATGGATGTCAAAAGTGTATTCTTAAATGGTTATATAATTGAGGTTGTTTTTGTTGAACAACCCCCAGGTTTTACAAATCAACGTTTTCCAAATCATGTGCTCAAATTATTGAAAGATTTATATGTTTTGAAATAAGCTTCAAGATCTTGGTATGAATAGTTGAGTAACTTTCTTAATTCTAAAGGCCTTACAAAAGGACTCACAAATCCTACTTTATTTATAAAAATAATTTCAAAAGAAGTTTTAATATCCCAAATATATGTAGATGATATTATCTTTGGATCTTCTAAAAACTCTTTATGTAATGATTTTTAAAACATAATGAAAAGTGAGTTTCAAATGATCTTAAGGGGTGAAATTAAATATTTTCTTGGATTTCAAATATTTCAAAATAAAGAAGGTATTATTTTAAATAAAAACAAGTACACTAAAGATCTTTTTAAAATCCATGACTTTGATAGCATTAAGAGTTGTGAAACCCCTATGAGTTCTACATGTAAGTTATATCTTGATGAAAATGGAAAATCAGCTGATCAGATTGCTTACAGAGGAATGATTGGGAGTTTTCTGTACTTAACTGCTAGTAGGCCAGATATTATGTTCAGTGTGTGTATGTGTGTGAAATTTCAAGAAAATCCAAAAGAGTCGCATTTAAATGTAGTTAAAAGAATTTTCAAATACCTCAAATATACAACTAACTTAGTTCTGTTCTATCCTAAAGGACAACCTTTTTATTTAGTTAGCTTTTTAAAAGATGATTTTTGTGGATGAATGTTAGATAGAAAGAGTACCTCTGGAACATGTAACTTTTTGGGAAAGTCACTAATATCATGGTGTAGCAAAAAGAAAAATTCAGTTGCATTATCAACTGCTGAAGCAGAATGCATTGCTGCTGGTAGTTATTGTACACAAATTGTGTGGATGAAACACTCCTTATTAGACTATGGATTTCAATTTAGACATATCCCCATAAATTGTGACAACACAAGTGCTATTAATGTAACGAACCAAACTTTTTATTAATATTTGTTTCATAATATTGTGTGTTTTTCTTTTATTTTATACTCAACAAAACTATATTCTTTAATTAATTAAGTGAATATAATTAAATGAGACCATTGGGTTTCAACTGTTATATGACCATTGGTCAATATGAACATTGGAACCTAAACTCTTAATGTTACAAATTTGTTTATAAATACAAGTGATATTGGTTAATTAATACAGAAAGAAGATTAGATGGCCTCATCCAGTAGACTCTGGCCGTTCGAAACCAATATGATGGAACTTGGGAAGGAGGTAGCACCATTGGGCTTTGCTCTGGACCAAGCCCAAGCTGAACTTCATCATGTGAAGCTTGAACAGAATCGCCTACAGGAAAAGCTCAAGTTGATAGAGGTCACCACTCGGGCAATATTGGCCGAGCCTCCTGACGATTCTATCACCTTAGAATACCTTATACTTAGGTCCTATGCTAGCATTATAAGGGGCTATGTAACGAGACCTTAGCTGCTTTGTGTAATCCTTTGATATAAATACAATTGTTATTTCTTTTTATGGTAATTCTTGTAAATTTCAAATGTTTGGATAAATATAGGATGTATATTATTTATGAATTTTTTTTATTGATGTAAACATTAAATAATTAATAATGTGTAATGATTTTCAAAAAATGGTCTTCTATAGTTGTGTTCAGTAGGAAATTTAAAATCAACTTAATTTTCAGTGAATAGTAAATTATGAATAGTAATTTTATGCTTATGAATAGTAATGTGACCAAATGGAATAGTAATACCACTTAAGAAAGTATTATTATATTTTAGGCACCTTGATTAGGTAATGTGATTCAATAAAATAAGTAAATAACTGTTTCAAAAATTATTAGTTAAGTATTAGTTTTTTCAAGTGAATAGGGTTTTTATTTAAAAATTAAATTAAAAATATTTATAAAATTATTTTCCTAAAATGGAGTTAATTTTTGAATACGGAGCATCGATATTAGGTTAAGGAGAATTTTTGGTATTTTTCTGAAACAGTTCAATTTTCAGTGAATAGTGAAAATACAGTTTTGAGTTTTGGGTGTTTAATGACATCATTAAGGATGTAATAATTATGTAATCATTTTGGTAGACTTATTAATAGTAATATATTCTATGAGGTTTCCCATGTGGCGAATACCATAGGAAAATACCATGGGCAAGCCCATGCTTTTTCCAATACCACTGATGAGGTGTCCATTGGAAATTAATGATTTGTTCCATCACTTCTCCTATAAATACCAATCCATTCCCTCATCCATTTCATTCCGAAAACCTCCTCAATGAATATTTGTTCTCTTTACCTCCCAATGAGTCCTACCAAGGTTTCCTCAAGCCTCACAATGTCCCGACCTTCAAGCTTTCGAAGTTACTTTTCAAGGTAAGGGAATCTTTTACCCTCCTCTTTTAAGCCATGACTTACTTTATGTTGTGTCTTATAGTTTCCATATAT
The DNA here is from genome assembly GCA_963277665.1 of Viscum album. Classification (NCBI taxonomy): domain Eukaryota; kingdom Viridiplantae; phylum Streptophyta; class Magnoliopsida; order Santalales; family Viscaceae; genus Viscum; species Viscum album. Next base: position 445,560,518 of record OY728136.1, on the reverse strand, counting down.
TTATGTTGAGGGTATGTTATTATATGTTCTCATTACTATCCATTTCATGTCTAATTTTTGATAAATACTTTATTCTCTCATTAATTTGTTTTCTAAATTTTTAAGCGACGCCGTTAGGCTACCGAATTTCTCGTAAAAGAAATCGCATCTTCTCGTTTCCTTCATGTTTCCTTTTCATGTGGTACGTCATTAAAATATCCATACCATGATATTATTATGTAACCATACTGTATTAATAATTATTTATGAGTGTGTGACCCTTGTCCCCTCTCTTTTCAATGTTTTCTAAAACCATGTTATATAGCCGGTATGCTGCAGAAATTTCACCTCAAAATTTCTATCTCTTTATCTCCAGAAATTATCTTGTTTTATTTATGTGAACATCCAATATTATTTAGTTTATATGGGTATTCATAAATATATAAATATTATATATTTGATTCTGTAATTGACGTAAATATAACCCTCACTCCCTTTCCATGGGTTACAATTGACATAATGATCTTATTTTTATGAACTTTTATAACGTCACGATCTTGAAATAAAACCCATTTCTTTTATTCTCCATGGGTTATTTATGAAATGTTTGATTATGATCTATGTGGATCACATGAAAATAAAGACATATTAATTGTACAACCTGATAGCACTCCAATGCATTGGGTAAAGAATTAATCTCTAGAGATGACAAGTTTCACGATACCTTGGTGAATAACCTTGGTAATTTTTTATGACACCTTGGGGATGAACCTTGGTGATATGTTCATTAATGTCTAAATGAAATGTGGTAGCCATATATTAAAGTTATTATTCATGTTATTTTTGTCATTATATGCCTATTCTTCCATTGGTCATGTCTTTATTATTTTTATCATGTTCTTATTATTATTGCTCAAGACCATATGTCAACTGTTTGACTTGTTTTCCTTACCAAGCCTTCTGATCACCCTTTCCTTTGATGTATGTCTCTAGGTTATGAGATATAGTAATTGTACTTAGTATGAACTTATGATGAATCCTTATAAGTGGATTAGAATAATTTTTTATGTTGTTTTCAATTTTTATTGTTCTGAATTTCCAAGACACTTGACTTTAAAGATTTTATGTTTGTAAAATGTAATGAAAAGTTATGTATTAAAAAGGCGGGATGCCATAGTTGGTATCAAAAGATAGTTTAGTTATTTTTGGAAATTAGGATATGAAAATTATAGGGATAATCCTATAAAAAAGTTTAAATATAGGAAAACTTCCTGGTATTTTTGTGAGTATTGAGTAAGTGGTTTATCAAGAAAATACATCCCTATCTGGATACAAGAAGATAGAGGTAGCTCTGGCACAGAGGTACCTAGGAGTGAAAACTCCGACAAAGAGTTTTGGGCTTGACCCGGGGTATCCTGGTACACAAAAACGGGCCTTGATGCACTCTTGGTTATGAAGCTCCCGGGGGATATGTTTGGTTAATCATAATCTTTTTATGAATCATTATGAATGATTTATAGAGAAATGTAATTGTTTAAAGAAGTTTTAAGACATAAAATCCTTTATAGTTAAAATATTCATAAATTAAATAAGTTTCTCACTAAGGTTGTACTCTTTTAGAAAATGGAGGGTAATAGGAGGAATCGTGCAAATGGTGACCGCAATGGACCATGTGCTGACAGACCTCCAATGGAAGCCAGAATGGAAACATTCACGCAAATGATGAACCAACTGACTCAAGTTATAGGAAATAACTTGAATCAAGCTGAGAGACCGATCTCACTATGAAGGGAAAAAAATTATATTGAGTCATTTATGCGTCAAAGACCACCAACCTTCAGTGGATCGACTGACCCATTTATTACTGAGCCATGGATCAGGTCTTTTGAGAAGATATTTTCTGTGCTCCATTGTTCAAAGCAAGATAAGGTCACCCTGGCTGTTTATCTCTTAGAAGGAGAAGCTGATCAGTGGTGAGAAGTGATTAAAAAAAATACAAAGAGTGGAGGTTGAAGCTATGGAGTTGGAAGAGTTCATAGGTATCTTCTTCAGTAAGTATTTCCCTCATTCCATGAGAACAAGAATGGAGAAGGAGTTTCTTGAGCTGAAGTAGAAGAAGAATGAATATGTGGGAAGATATGAGACAAAATTTACAAGACTGTCACATTAAAACTATAGCTTTGTCATGGATCCAAGTGGAAAGTTTGATAGATTCTTCAGTGGACTGAGACATCATTTGTGGAAGAATCTAGCCAATTGAGACTATGATAGCTACGAGAAGATCGTGCAGAGTGCGATGAAAGTCAAGCTGGAGTTTGGTGAGACACAGTGGTCTCATAAATCAAATGACAAGAAGAGATCGATCGAGCCCAGCTTAGGGAGGACCTTTGATTAGGGAAGAGTAGGCAAGCAAGTACAACATCCCGCATGTAATAAATGTGGGAAGAAGCATTTGGGGAACTGCTTGCTCGGGAGCAGGAAATGTTACAAGTGTGGAAGAGATGACCATATTGCGAGGAATTTTCATAGTGAGGTGAAACCTCAACTTGCTAACACAAATGACAAGGGGAAGATGGTGCAGGACCTACCTAATGTCTAGTGTTTTATGTGTGGACAACCTGGGCACTTTTCCAATCACCGTACAAATCCAAGGCCAGTGGAGGGGAACCCCCATCAGCCTCACCAAAGGCCAAGGGAGCAAGGCCATGCTTTTGCTATCACAACTGCTGAAGTTGAAGCACCGAATGATGTGGTAGCAGGTACTCTTATTGTTCTCTCAAATCTAGAAAGTACTTTGTTTGATTCTAGTTCTATTCATTCCTTTATTTCCTCCATGTTTTTAAAGAATTTAGAATCAACCCCCGATTTTCTAAAAGTGGAGTTATCAGTCAAGATTCCTATTGGAATTATCCAAGCATCATCAGTGTTTAGAAACTTTAGTATGTACTTTAGTTATCACAATCTTATCTCTAATCTAGTAGTCATTCCCATGCTGGAATTCAAAATTATACTATGAATGGATTGGATCTCAAAGTATAATGCTAAGAACAAATAAAAAGAAAGGAAATATCAGTAGTCTTTAATGGAAAACCTACAGTTATCTTCTAAGGAGAGAGATCTCAACCTAATATTTTTCTAGAGGAACCCCCTATATCCTTCTTTATGGAGTTGATCGATGAAGAAGAAGAAGGATATGAGAGTTTAAGGATAGAAACTATCCCCATCTTCCAGGACCATGTTGACGTATTTCCAGAGGAGTTTCCCAGACCTCCCCCAGAAAGAGGGGTAGAGTTCTCCATTGAAATCGTACCTAGATCTCATCTGATATCAAATAATCCCTATAGGATGGAAAATGTGGAGCTAGAGGAATTAAAGAAACAACTCCAAGATCTTTTGGAGAAGGGGTTTATCCGACCGAGTGTGTATCCTTGGAGAGCAGTAGTTCTATTTGTGAAGAATAAGTATGGATCAATGCAGGTATGAATTGATTATAGATAAGTGAATGGGATCACTGTGAAGAACAAATACCCTCATCTAATAATTGATGACTTATTTGACCAACTTTGTGGGTCTCAATTATTCTCTAATATTGATCTTTGATCTGGTTATCATCAATTGAGGGTGAAGAAAGAATATATTCTGAAAACTACCTTCCGATAAAGATTTGGGCATTATGAGTTTGTTGTTATGCCCTTTGGAATGTCTAATGCACCTACTATTTTTATGGATTTGATGAATAGAGTATTTAAGGACTACCTTGATAACTTTGTGGTAGTTTTTATTGGTGATATTCTAATATATTCCAAAAGTCATGAGGAGCATGAGGATCATCTAAGGACTATTTTGAAAACTCTATAAAAGGAGAGGATTTTTGGAAAGTTCAGTAAATTTGAATTTTGGTTAAAACTAGTCGCTTTCTTGGGGAACATTGTTACCAATGAAGGAATCACAATTGACCCTGCAACGACAAAATTTGTGGAGGAGTGGCCTCAACCATAAAAAATAACTGAGATTAGAATTTTCCTTGGATTATCAAGATATTATATGAGGTTTGTGAAATAAATTTCATGACATTCTAATTCATTAACCAAGATAACTCAAGAAGGGGTGAAGTTCATCTGGACAAAGAAGTGTGAGGAAAGTTTCCAAGAGTTGAAGAAGAGATTGGTTACTGAACCCGTGTTAACTCTTCCCTCTAGTGGAGAAGGATTTGTTATTTTTAGCGATGCATCTATAAAAGGGATTGGGTGTGTCCTCATGAAAAATGACAAAGTCATTTCTTATGCATCTCGACAGTTGAAGAATCATGAGAAGAATTATCCTACGCATGATCTGGAGCTGGCTGTGGTGGTTTTTTGCTATGAAGATATGGAGGCACTATCTTTATTGGGAGAAATGTGATATATACATAGACCATCAAAGTTTGAAGTATATTTTCAAAGAAAAGGAATTGAACATGAGACAAAGGATATGGTTGGAACTTCTTAAAGACTATGATTTTTCAATTCATTATCATCCTGGAAGAGCAAACAAAGTTGTTGATGCATTAAGTAGGAAACACCCAGTTGTTCTTTCCATAGGGATTCCAAGAGATCCATTGATCAATGACCTAGTAAAGTTGGACATGGGAATTTTTAAGGAAGGGACATCATCAACCCTAACACAAATGATTTCTCAACTATATTTACTAGAGAAGAACAAGAAAGCTCAGAAAGAAGATCTTTTATTACAGAAGAAGTTTAAGGCTGTGAAGGATGGAAAGTTTATTGAGTTCAATAATGATTAATAAGGTGTACAGAAATTTCATACTAGACTATGTGTTCCATCTATTCCCGAAATAAAGAAGGAGTTGATGGATGAAGCTCATAGATCTACTTTCTCTATACATCCTAGAGACAAAAAAATGTATAAGGACCTTTGTGATCATTATTGGTGGGATAATTTGAAAAGGGAGATTGCTGACTATACTTCAAGGTGCCTAGTATGTCAGCAAGTGAAGGCAAAGCAACAACATCCTAAAGGGGTATTGCAACCACTACCCATACCAGCATGGAAGTTGGACAATATCACTATGGACATCGTCACTGGTCTTCCGAGAACTTCCAAAGGAAATAATGCGATATGGGTTATTGTGGACCGTATCACTAGGACTACCCATTTTATCTCTATTTGGGAAGATTTCCCTCTTGATCAACTTGCCAATATTTATGTGAAAGAAGTAGTAAGGCTGCATAGAGTTCCACTTTCTATCGTATCTGATAATGATTCAAGGTTCACATAAAAATCCTGGAGAAGTCTTCAACATGCTCTGAGCGTAGAATTGAATTTCAGTATGGCCTATCACCCCCAAAAGGATGGAAAATCTGAAAGGACTATTCAAACACTTGAGGACATGCTGAGAACGTGCTCAATAAAATTTAAAGGTTAATGGGATCAACATCTCCCTTTAGTTGAATTATCTTACAACAATAACTTCCACTTGAGTATTCAAATGGAACCCTATGAAGCTCCGTATTGGAAGAGATGTAGAACTCCTACTTGTTGGGATGAATCTAGTGAGAGAAAGCTTCTTGGGCCTGATCTTGTGCAAGAGATGACAGAAAAAGTCCATGCCATCCAACAACCCATTAAGGTTGCTCAGAGTTAGCCAAAGAGCTATGCCGACAACCGTCGAAGGGACTTGGTGTTTGATGTCAGTGACAAGGTCTTTCTTTGAATTTCACCTTGGAAAAGAGTCATGAGGTTTGGGATGAAAGGGAAGCTCATCCATAGGTACATTGACCCCTATGAAATCCTTGATCATGTTGGAGTAGTGGCCTATCGGCTTGCACTTTTTCCAAATCTAGCACTAGTTCATGAAGTCTTCCATGTATCCCTCTTGATGAAGTACATACCTGACCCTTCACATGTACTAAATATAGAGGTGATACAATTGGAACATGACCTCTCTTATGAGGAGCAGCCGGTGGAGATCTTGGATCGTAGAGACAAGGTTCTACGCAACAAGACTACCCACCTTGTTAAGGTGTCGCGGAGGAACCAAAAATGCAAAGAAGCCACATGGGAACCATATGAGTCTATGAGGCAAAAGTACCCACACTTTTTTTCTTTTGGGAGTACAAGATAAAATTTTGGGGACAAAATTTCTTAAGGGGTGAAGAATGTAATAACCCAAACTTTTTTTTAATATTTGTTTACTAATTTTGTGTTTTTTATTTTATACTCAACAAAACTATATTCATTAATTAATGAAGTGAGTATAATTAAATGAGACAATTGGGTTTCAACGGTTATATGACCGTTGGTCAATATGACCATCGGAATATAAACTCTTAAAGTTATAATTTTGTTTAAAAATACAAGTGATCTTGGTTAATTAATATAGAAAGAAGATTAGATGGCCTCATCTAGTAGACTCGGGCCATTTGAAGCCCATCTGATAGAACTTTGGAAGGAGTTAGCACCACTGGGCTTTGCTCTGGACCAATCCCAAGCCGAACTTCATCATGTGAAGCTTGAATGGAATCGCCTACGGGAGAATTTCAAGCTGATAGAGGTCACCACTCGGGCAATGTTAGCCAAGCCACCCCACAATTCTATCATGTTAACACTCCTTACACTTAGGTCCTATGATGGTATTATAAGGGGCTATGTAACAAGACCTTAGCTACTTTGTGTAATCCTTTGATATAAATAAAATTGTTATTTCTTTTTATGGTAAAGTTTGTAAATTTAAAATATCTGGATAAATATAGGATGTATATTATTGATGAACTTTTTTATTTATGTAAACATTAAATAATTAATAATGTGTAATGATTTTCAAAAAATGGTCTTATATAGTTGTGTTCAGTAGGAAATTTAGAATAAACTTAATTTTTGGTGAATAGTAAATTATGAATAGTAATTTTATTCTTATGAATAGTAATGTGACCAAATGGAATAGTAATATCACTTAAGAAAGTATTATTATATTTTAGGCACCTTGATAAGGTAATGTGATTCAATAAAATAAATAAATAACGGTTTCAGAAATTATTAGTTAAGTATGAGTTTTTTTCGAGTAAATCTTGTTTTTATTTAAAAATTAAATTAAAAATATTTAGAAAATTATTTTCATAAAATAGAGTTTATTTTTGAATTTGGATCATCGATATTAGGTTAAGGTGAATTTTTGGGATTTTTATGAAATAGTTGAATTTTCAGTGAATAGTGAAAATACAGTTTTGAGTTTTAGGGGTTTAATGAAATCATTAAGGATGTAATAATTATGTAATCATTCTGGTAGATTTATGAATAGTAATATATTCTATGAGGTTTCTCAAGTGGACAATACCATGGGCAAATACCATGGGAAAGCCCTTTGTTTTTCCAATACCACCGATGAGGTGTTCGTTGGAAATTAATGACTTGTTCCCTCATTTCTCCTACAAATACCAAGCCATTACCTCATAAATTTCATTCCAAAATCCTCCTAAATGAATATCTATTCTCTTTACCTCCCAATTAGTCCTCCCAAGTTTCCCTCATGCCTCCCAAGGTCCCGACCTTCAAGCTTTCGATGTTACTTTTCAAGTTGAGGGAATCTTTCACCCTCCTCTTTTAAGCCATGAATTCCTTTATGTTGTGTCTTCTAGTTTCCATCTATTTATGTTGATGGTATAATATTATATGTTCTCATTACTTTCCATTTCATGTCTATTTTTTGGTAGACCCTTTCTATTCTCATCAATTTGTTTTCTGAATTTTTAAGTGATGCCGTTAGGCTGCCGAATTTATCGTAAAAGAAATCGCATCTTCTCGTTTCCTTCATGTTTTCTTTTTATGTGGTATGTAATTTAAATATCCATACCATGATATAATTATGTACCCATACTATATTATTAATTATTTATTAGTGTGTCACCCTTTTCCCCTATCTTTTTAATGTTTTCTAAAACCATGTTATATAGCCGTTATGCTGTAGAAATTTCACCTCAAAATTTCTATCTCTTTCTCTCCAAAAATTATCTTGTTTTATTTATGTGAATACCCAGACTTATTTAGTTTCTATGGGTGTTCATAAATATATAAATATGATCTATTTTATTCTATAATTGACATACATATAACCCTCACTCCCTTTATATGGGTTATAAATGACATAATGATCTTATTTTTAAGAACTTTTAAAACGTCACGATCTTGAAATAAAACCAATTTCTTTTATTCTCCCTAGGTTATTTATGAAATGTTTGATTATGATATATGTGGATCACATGAAAATAAATACATATTAAGGGTTCTACCTAAAATCACTCCAATTCATTGGGTAAATAATTAATCTCTAGAGATGACAGTTTTCACGATACCTTGGTGAATAACCTTGGTAATTTTTTTATGACACCTTGGGGATGAACCATGGTGATATGTTAATGAATATATAAATGAAATATTGTATCCACATATTAAATTTATGATTCATGTTCTTTATATCATGATATTCCTATTCTTCCATTGCTCATATCTTTATGATTTTTGTCATGTTCTTATTATTATTGCTCAAGATCACATGTCAATTGTTTCACTTGTTTTCCTTACTGAGCCTTTTGCTCACCCTTTACTTTGATGTATGTCTCCAGGTTATGAGATTTAATAATTGTACTTAGGATGAAATTATGATGAATCCTTACAATTGGATTAGAAGAATGTTTTATATTGTTTTCAATTTTTATTGTTCTTGATTTCCAAGACACTAGACTTTAAAGATCCAATGTTTGTAAAACTTAATGAAAATTTATGTATTAAAAAGGCGGGATGTGATAATTAACATTTATAAGAATCCAATTTATCATTCTACAACAAATCATATGGATGTAATACATCACTTTTTTGGAGATCATTATCAAAAAGGTGATATAAATCTTGAATTTATTGGGACTAAACATTAGCTTGGAGATATATTCACTAAATCCTTAAATTCTGAGAGAATGAATTAAATCATACATGAACTAGGAATGATAAATTAGTAGGATCTTATAAAACTGATCGTTTAAACCGATCTATTGAAACCTATCTTTGAAACCGATCTTATAAAACCAATCTTTTGAAATCGATCTTTTGAAATCGATCTTTGAAATCGATCTTTGAAACCGATCTTTGAAACTGATCTTATGAAACCGATCTTTGAAACTGATCTTATGAAACCGATCTTCTGAAATAGATCTTTGAAACAGATCTTTTGAAACCGCTATTTGAAACTGATCTTTGAAACCAATCTTATGAAACTAATCTACTGAAACCGATTTTTGAAACCGATCTTTGAATCCGATCTTATGAAAATGATTTTTGAAATCGATCTTCTGAAACTGATATTTGAAACTAATATTTGAAACTGATCTTATGAAACTGATCTTTGAAACCGATCTTATGAAATTGATCTTTGAATTTGATCTTTGAAACTGATCTTATGAAACTGATCTTATGAAACCAATCTTTGAAACCTATCTTTGAAACCGATCTTATGAAACCGATCTTGTGAAACCGATCCCTGAAACCGATTGTGTAAAACTGATTTAATAACACCGATGTTTTAAGGACTCTTTTGTAATTATATCTATTTTAAATAAAATGAAATTGTTTTGTATTCTTTTTTCCACATTTAAATTTTATGTTTTATGTTTTCCAATCCCTAAATGATATATTTAGTTCAATCCATCCTAAACTTTTACCTTCCCACTACCGTAAAGCCTTCTACCCTTTGTCACTCTACCTCTCGACCCTCATCCTCAACTCTTTTGGAATCAGAAGCCTTGACATGGCAAGGACCAAGCATGCTATGGAAGATCCAATAAAATCACATTTTTCTAAGAATAAAAAAGGTGAGTCTAGTGGGACTGCATAACCGAGCTTAGAAAGCTGAGTGGTTATGGCTGAAAAAGAAGTGTCTACTGAGTGGCTTCTGTCAAGCAAGTCATTTTTATTAAAAGTATTGGAATCTCAAGGGTGGATTAACTGGTTTTCTAATAATTATAGACCTTATTATCCCCAACTAGTGCATGAATTCTATCAACATTTGAAGATATCCCTAGATAAAACTGAGGAAGCTAAGATGTAGTCAATGGTAAAGGGAATGGAAATAGATTTTTCATCTAAGGAATGGGATGAGTGTTTAGAGATGCCTCATGAAGGTTTCTATGCTGATTATCTGGGAAATATTCCACCTTCCTCTGATTTATTCTATTATGAAGATGCTCTGAAAGAGATGATATAAAATGGATAATCTTGGAGGACTATTGCAAGTTAATTTGAAGGATAATTAAGATTATTGTTTAAGTTTATTCAACATTAAATCTGACCAAGAAAGGGAGATTTCTCTACTGTGAAGTATCAGGATGTATTCCTGATATATCCTTTGAAACATGAGATAAAAGTGAACCTGTGTAGGTATCTAATAGTGCATGTCTCTTATTTGATAAAGCCATACAAGAAGGCAACAAGTTTATATTATCTGAGGATGATCTCTACCATGTTAAAAGGTTAGGTTGTAGGGAATATGGAGATGAAGTGATAAATACATGTAGTGGTTACTGTCTTCAACAAGTTATTTGTAAAAGGATGAAGATATTATATAATCTATCTGGGTAGGTGATGAGGAAATGTTGTATGGTGATTTCAATCCAATTGACCATCCTACCAGACCAAAGGATCAAGTTGATCCAGGTCTCAAACCAGGAGAAGAACCTATTTATTCTGATGATGAAGCTGAGCCTGATGTGCCAGGGGAAGAAGGATCTCCTTTCGATGATATGAGTGATCCTGATATTGCCGAAAGTCCAAAAGATATGTCTTATAGACCTGCCAGTCCACCTTTAGAATTAACCTCAAGAGAACCTTTATTAAGAGATGAGGATGAGGAAGAGACTGAGGTTACTAGAGTTGAAGGATATGTAAGTAAATCAGATAAGGAGTCTGATGATGATGCTGATGATGATGATGAAGGAGGAAATGATGAGCATGTAAGTGATTCTTTAAAAGTGGGACAACAAGTGGTGGACAGATCCAGCGAGGAATCTGTACATGGATATGGTGATAGTGTTGAGCATGCTGAATAAGAGGCTATTGATCATAGAGAGGCTGAACATGAGAACATATCACCCTATCGTAATGATGAAAATCAAGAAATCATTCAAGAATTGAATGAACTTATGGCTGGTGGCCCTGAGGAAGAAGCTGATGATCAAGTGCCTCAAATTGAGGAAGTGCCTGGAGAAGTTGAAGTGGCTGGAGATCATACAGAATCTGAAGTTCAGTTGGTTCCTATACCTAAAAATGTTGTTATGGCTAGAGGACGGGATGAAGAAGTTGATGAAGATAATGTTATTCCTGAACCTCAGGGAAGAAGGATCAGGATTGATACTATTGAGCCAAGAGACTGGACCTGTACTAGAGAGTGGAATAATGATCCAGGATACATTCTTTTGGGTTTGGAGTATGACTCAGATGAGGAGAGGGTGCCTCCTCCTCTTTCTCTACAAGTCCAAGCTGAACCAGAACCTATTGCACCTATTCCACCAGTAACACTTGCGGTAGTAGAGACAGTAGCACAGACCATGCCCAGTGACTATGTCACTAAGGATGATTTGTAACAATTCAAAAATGATATATGTGAGTCAGTGATATCCTCAGTTGTATCCAGAAGTGAGGCCTCCACTTCAATAGGTATTTCATATACTAATGCAGCGAAGATTTCAAGAATAGTGATCCAGGATATTCAATCGAATATCATTACCACAGTAGAAACCATTATTAGGCACAATACTTTGCTGGGAGAGGAAGTAATAAAGATGATAAATGAGTTAAATTCTATAACCCCTGACTTTAAGACCTCCTTCAGTGGTGTTTTAGAAGTTCTTAGGAACTTGGTGACTGATCTAATCAGTGTGGATCTGAAGAAGTTGAAATAGGTGCTTGGAAAAATGTTAACTGGACCATCCAGTTCTAGAAGTGGGAAAGGTGTTATTGGTGACTTGGAGTCTCTCAAGGCTATGATGAGAGAGGAAATCCAACATCTTTAGAGTATTTTAGAAAAATAAACTCTTGAAAAGGTGCAGCAAAATATAGATCTCATGTACAATATGGTTAGGCAATACAAAAATGAAGCCTCTTCTCCTTAGAAAGATATTAGAGAAAAGGTGGATAAGTACTTTAATAAGATTTATACCAATCATGACCTCATAAATAGATTCAAGTTTCTAGTAGAGAATCTCATAATACCTCCTATCACCGAATCCTTCAAGAAGCAAGTTACTCAATTGAAGGAGTTTACCCCTTTGTTGAATAAATTCATGGAGAATAAGGATGACTTCGAGAAAGATTTGCAATATGGTGGTGAAATCATTAATGATTTCATCAATATCATTAATCTATATCTGCATGTCCAGGCTAAAGCCATTATGGTCCCTCATACAGCTTCCATTGGTACTACCTCTCAGCCTCCTGCTCCAATGACTGTCTCTCAGGCTCTTTCCTAGATTCGAACGGTCATTACAAAGAAAACTCCCAGTCGTGTGTTGTGAGAAAGAAGGCCTAGCCTTGTAGAAAATGTACATACAGGTGTTGTCCTGCCTGGTGTTATCTTCAGACCACCTCTATCCTCTACCACTCCCAAACCATCTCCTCCTCCTTCGAATCCTTCAGATAAAGGAAAAGCTCATCATAAGCCAAACCCTATGTGATGGATTGTATTTTTTATAGGGATTTTATCTTTTTGTTTGTCTTGTACTTTTCTTCATCGTAATAGAAATATTTATGGTGTCTTTATTTTATGATATTTATCCTCTTATTTTATGCTTCTTTTTTTTGCTAATCCCAAAAGGGGGATAAAAGAAGAGGCATACATTATTACTCTAAGGGGGAGAATTTATGGTATAGGATACATGGAATATACACATCATAATCCTTTTATTGAGGGGGAGCTTTGTTTTAAAACCTCAAACAAGTGAAGGCTTTAGTTATATTTCATAATCTCTTTCATTTCTATAAGTTATGTCCACTTATTTTTGATTCCTTATATTTGTATGTATGCCATAATTTGTGATTATCAAAAAGGGCAGATTGTTGGACCCTCTATGCTATAGTAGTTTTCATAATCACAAATAATGTCAATCTATAGATTCTATTATTTCATGCCATTTAATATCTCAAAGTAAATCAATTATTTTCTACAGAGCAATATACTTTAACAAGGAAATAACTTATATTTATAAATTCATATATTTACAAGTGTGTTTCTACATGCATTTTTGGATGTCACTTAGTCGTGTAATGTTATGTATAAGACAGACTCTTCATAGGTTTTTTAGATTTTCTAGAAACACACCAATGTTCGACACACCGATGTTCGACACACCGATGTTCGACACATTGATGTTAGACACACCGATGTTTGACACACTGATTTTCGACACACCGATGTTTGACACACCGATGTTCGACACACCGATGCTCAACAGACCAATATTGAAAAACCAAAGAAGGCAAATCAAAGATAACAGACCGATATTGAAAAACCGAAGATGACAGATTGAAGATGATAGACCAATTTTGAAAAAATGAAGATTACATACCAAAGATGACAGACCGATATTAACAAACCGAAGATGAAAGACCGAAGATGACAGACCAATATTGACAAACTGAAGATGACCGACTAAAGATGACAGACTGATATTGAGAAACTGAAGATGGCAGACTAAAGATGAAAGACTGATATTAACAAACTGAAGATGATAGACTGACACAAATGACTCACTGATAGTCATAAATAACTTTTTCGAATTTATTAATTCGAATTTATTTCTAAGAGTCATATTTAGACAAATTAATGTTTCTGACATTATTTAATGTTGTCTATAGGACTATCCATAGAGAGTACGAGGTATATGCATGTGGGGAGATCTTTATGCCTACTGGACCTTGAAGTATAAAAGGATTACAAGCTCAACCTAGAAAGATACTCTGAACCCGCTAGAAAAAAAAGGTTGGTTGTGTGAATATGCAAGATATTGCAAATATAAGAACTCGAAGATTGAGTATACAAGAAGTTTAATATTACAAGATGCATCAAGTTAAAGCTAGCTAAAATCATGACATCAAAGAGCTGAAACTTTTCACACCTGGAAGCTAGATTACAGAGACTATGATACTCTGTTTTGGAGCCAACATTCAGAAGAGGACTCAAATATCATTTTCTCTACATCCATTGAGTCTAGAGATTTACTGCACAACAAGAAAAGATTTCTAAACCCTATCCTTCTTTCATAATTTTTTTGTGATCTTGTGGTTACTATTTGACCAGTGTGTATACCTATTTGTATCACACACACTGTCTCCTGAGCATAACTCGAGGATACCAAAATATCCTCACTCTCAATCCCTTTATACTCTTGTATCCCACCTAGAACTGTAGAAGAGATCCTATGTGATATGTTTATAAGTTTTTCCCACAAATAACTGTGGTAGAGGTCAAGTGTGACCTGGACAGCCCTGTGTGCTGTTGTGAACCCCAATCCAGGGTGTGGATAAAAAGTTTATTAATATAAACTTCTTGGTGGCAGGTGATCACCAAGTGAAGAGGAATAAGTCTCAGCTTGAGACTGAACCTCTTGTTTCAACAACTATGCTGTTTGTCTTATGTTTTAATCTAATTTTTATTTTTCATTTTAAGATAAAATGAACTTTGATAGTTAGTTTAACAAGTGTTTATATCTTTTTCAAATCAGTAGATTAGCTTCAAAATTTTTTCTAATCTTAGATTGATAAAACTGATAACCAATCAGTCTTCTGATAAACTAATTGAACTTTCAAAACTTTTATAAATTCACTACAAACTAACTTTGGTTATTATTTTTATAGGGGATGCTATTTTAACGAACTGATTTTTAATAGAAATTTTTATAGATACTCAATTCACCCCCCTCTTGAGTCATCTACTCTGACCAACACTAAGTTTGGTATTTTTTTTGTTTTGGGATGGAACCTTACATTTGACTTTTCATCTCCAGAGATTTGAATTTATGATTTTATTGGAGTTTCATCCATTGATATTTGTGGAATATCTGGTCGATTTAAAATATCATCTTGAATGATTCAAAGCTCTTTATGATTTATTCAATGAATCATATTAAGTAGAGAAATTATCTTCTATTCTTAAGGTAAGTCACAACTAATCTAAGCGGTCTTAGGAATTTGAATTCTTATGATGTATCAAGTGATTTTCTTGGATCTGGAATTGAAAAACAGGATCTCTAATTTATTTATTATATCAGTGTATTTGTTCTATATACGTTTGTATGATTCAAAGAAGATATATATTGAGGTATATATTGAGACATATGTTGCGACATATATTCACAATTAAAAATAAATTCTTGTGAAGATCTTTTACAGATCTACTACAATAATCAATTAGACATTGTTTTATAAAAAAGAGGCTACAATGGATTTTACATGTTCTGAGTTTATTATTTTCTTTAAGTCTACTGATACTATTCATTTATGTTTTTATTTCAAAGATCTATTGAAATCGGATCTCTTTGGAACTACTCTTTCTTGAAGAAACTATTTTCTAAATAAGAAGATCCATCTACTATTAGTTTCTATTACAACCGTGAAGTTTAACCAAAATATTTCTAAATAAACATCTTTTTACTGAGAGTTTAAACTTATTGTACTCTGTTGTTGTGGAGTATCAGGTTCTAGATCCAAGATGTGGTTTTCAGTTCTCTATTGAATAACCAGAAGGCTCTGTTTTTAGAATTATTTGTAAAGGTATCAACTACCTACACTTAGTTATGGATTGGTCTTATGATATGAGGACCTGACTGGTGAAATTCACCAAAATCACAGAGTAATTGGTGGAATGGACTAGGGGATATTTTTTCCCTGAACTACTATAAATATCCATGTTCTATATTTTTGTTTTTATCCACTTCTTATACTTTCATACAAAAAATAGACATTTCTTATCAGCATAATCATCAGTCAACCTCAAAAGTCATAATTGTGAAAGATTCAAAAAAGGTTGAAAAGATGCAATTCACCCCCTCTTATTTATGTTTTTATATGCCGACCTAATAATTGGTATCAAAGGAGAGATTTTGGAAAAAGATATAACAAGATAAAATTATAAGGTATATACAAAGATGAAAATGACTGATCATAGAGAAGGAATATCAATGGTTTGTTCTTATTATTTCATTGGTGAAAACTATGGATGATTGAAATCATGAATTATTTTATATTTGAAGAATCTAAGATTCAAAGTCTACTCTATGATCATTACTCCATATATAATTCCTGAAAATCCTGAAACATTGACTATTGCTACAGAGGTTGAGTATAAAATGAATTCTAAAGCTATGAATGCTATATCTGTGGTCTTGGACCTGATGAATTCAAATATGTATCACAATGTCCTAATACTTATGAAATGTGGAAAACCATTGCAATTTTTTATGAAAGAACATACAATGTAATAAAAATGAGGTATGAAACAACAAAATTGAAATTTAATACATTCAGAATGTTTGATGGATAAAGTATCTCTTAGATGAATAGAAGACTTACAGAGATTATTAATAATATTATAACCTTAAGTTATCCTATAAAACAAGAAGATCAAGCTTTGAAAGTACTAAATGTACTACCTACTAAATGGAATAATGTATTATGTACAATTTGAAAATCATCACCAGTCAAAAATCTGACAATGAGAGAATTAATTAGGACATTGATGATCTATGAATCTGAAATGCAAGACAAAGTTGAAGATCATAAAGCCTTAGTGAAAACGGATAAAACTACTCTTAAGGTAACATCTTAGAAGCAAAAAAAATAACAAATCAACAATTTAGATAAGAAAATAATTCAGATACATATGATTCAGAAATGAAAATAGCTCAATTATCTAGAAATTTCTGTAAGTTTTAAAAGAAGGAAATAGTATTTAGAAAACCCTTCAAGAGGGATGAGAAAGACTCAAGGGAATTCAGATGCTATGAATGAAAGCAATTATGTCATATAAGACCTAATTGTCCCCAATTAAACGGTGAAAAGAGAAATATAGAAAAGACATATCATAAAAATACTGATTATGAATATAAAGGCAAAATAGAAATGAAGGCTACTTGGAGTGTCTCTAAAGACTCCAATAGCTCATCAAAATCTGATTCAGAAAAGGAAGAATAGAATTTGAAATTAAATATGTACTTCATAGAAAGAAGATAAGGAAACCAGTCACAAAAAAAGAAAAGATATATGGTATATGGAAAGTGGGTACTTCAGGCATATGAGTGGAAACTCAAAAAAATTAAATACAGTGAATCAAATAGATGAAGGTCTAGTCACTTTTGGTGATAATTACAAATGAAAGATGATTAGACTTGGAACTATTGGAGATCCAAAAATAGTCTTAATCAACAAAGTTATATATGTACAAGGGCTGAATCATAACATGATAAATATCTCTCAAATTTTTGATGATGGATATTATGTTGATTTTTCTAAAAATTCTTGCTCTATATCTAATGATAAACTGCTTAAGTATAGAGCACCTAGAATTTATATTGTTTATACTTTGGATTTAAATTCCTTGTGTAAATAGGAAGTGAATTGTTTAACTAATAAGATAAATGAGTATTGGATATGGCATATGAGGCTTGGTCATTGTAATATTTATGCTTTACATAAATTATCTATGAAAGAGTTATTTTATGATTTAGCTATTCTTAAGCTTGATAGTGACATATTTTGTGATTCATACCAAATCAAAAAGCAACACAAATCTTCCCTCAAATATATTAACAAAATTTCTACATCAAAACCTCTAGATATTATCCACATGGATATGTTTGGACCATCAAGAGTAAAAAGTTTGTCTGAAAAGTTATATGTATATGTTTTAGTTGATGAATATGCAAGATTTACATGGGTCTATTTTCTAAAACATAAAAGTTATGCTTTTACTATTTTTGAGAGTTTCTGTATATTTGTTCAAAATGAATAAGGTTTTAAGATAATTTCATTAAAAACTTATCATGGTGGATAATTTTAGTTTCATTAATTCAATTCCTTTTTTTCAAATCTGGGTATTAAACACACCTTTTCTACACCAAGAAAACCTCAAAAAATGGAATTATTGATAGAAGAAATAGAACTATTCAAGAAATGACTAGGTCTATGCAGAATAAATACAATCTACCTACCTACTTATGGGAAGAAGATATAAACACAACCATCTATATCATGAATAGAGTTTTAATTTGTCTTATTTTAAAGAATACACCTTATGAACTTTGGAATAATAGAAAACTTAAGGTAAACTACTTTAAAGTTTTTGGATGTAAGGTGTATATCCTGAACATCAAGGATAATCTTGATAAGTTCGATACAAAATCTGATAAAGGAATATTTTTATGATGTTCTGATACCTATAAATCCTATAGAGTATTTAACAAAAATTCAAGGACTATTGAAGCATCATTTCATGTGAGGTTTGATGAAACTGACCTTTTATTAAAGAGAAAGATCAAATTAGTGAAATTACTGACTCTTCTGACAACATGATACTTAAAAACCTGAAAAATAATTTTTAAAATAACATAAATAAAATTCATCCCAATTCATAAGAACATGATACTAATGTACCTAAAAGTTCGTTACCTAGACAGTCAAAAACCCTAAAGAATTATTGTTTAGAAATATTATAGGAGACCTAGACATAGGAATACGAACTAGAAGAAATACTATAAACCTAATGGAATCCTTTTCCTTTCTATATTAACTAAAAGCTAAATATTTTGAATAACCCTTAAAAGATAAGAGTTGGATATTAGCAATGCATGACGAGCTAAACTAATTCAAAAGGAATAAAGTTTGGGAATTAGTTGAAAGACCATAAAATTATCCAATTTTGGGAACTTAGTTGGTCTTTAGAGACAAAAAATATGATCAAAAGATTATAAATAGAAACAAAGATAGATAAGTAGATAAAGGATATAATCAGGAATAAGGTGTATATTATGATGACACCTTTTCCCATGTAGCTAGATTCAAAGAAATTAGAATTCTTTTAGCTTATGCATCTCATATGAACTTTAAATTATATCAGATGGATGTGAAATCTACATTTTTAAATGGATATTTAATGGAGGAAGTTTATGTTTAACAACCTACTAGTTTTGAATATTATCAAAAACAATATTATTTTTTTAAAGATACTAAAGGTATCTATGGACTTAAACAAGCACCTAGGGCTTAGAATGAAAGATTAAGTTCTTTTATTTTAAAAAATGGATTTACTATTGGATTGGAAGATCCAAATCTTTTTAAGAAATCCATTTGTTCTAATATATTATTAGTTCCAATCTATGTTGATGATGTTATTTTTGGTTCAACCAATAAAAAACATTGTAATGATATTTTAGAACTTATGCAAAAATAATTTGAAATGAGTATGATGGGAGAATTGAACTTCTTTATAAGAATTCAAATTTATCAAAAATATTAGGGAAATATTTTAAACCAAAGTAAATATATTACTAATTTATTGAAAAATTTTGGTCTTGAGAACAGTAAGATATATACTACTCTCATTTGTACCACTATAAAACTTGATTTGGATGAATTTGTAAAACCAGTGGACAACAAGTTATATAGATGAATGATTGGTAGTTTATTATATCTTTCTGATAGCAATCATGATATTATGTTTTCTGTATGTTTATGTGCTAGATTTAAAGAAAATCCTAATGAATATCATCTTATTGATGTCAAAAGGATTTTTAGATATTTAAAGGGAACTATTTTTCAATCTCATATTTAAAAAAAACTTCTGATTTTAATTGAATATCATATGCAGATGCTGATTTTGGAGGTTATAGATTACATAGAAAAAGTACCTCAGGAACCTGTCAGTTTTTTGGAAAAATATTTTGTATCATGGTCCAGTAAGAAACAACACTCAGTTTCCCTATTAACCACCAATGCAGAATATGTATGTAACACCCCAATATTTTATAGTACGTTATTTCTTCAAAGTAATGCAATCACTTGCACTACACACAACACTGAGTTCAAGCGCATCACAACTTACCAAACAAGTCGTTCAAAAGTGGTTATGAATTGTATTAAATGAATTTTGAACATTATATAATCCTAATAATTTTAGAATACATATTATTAGTTTCTTAAACATAATTTAATAACAAATTCATTTTTTTCAGATAAAATAATTATTTTTAAAAAAATGCAATTTTACCACCTTTTAATGGAGAACCCTTTTTAAATCCAATATTTGAACTTTTATATATTCAATTTGAGAAAATAAACTTATTCTTTATAATCGGGACATAATAATTTAGTTTCAATAAATATTTGGTGTTTTTCTGATATCTTTAATATTTAGGTGAATAGTGAAAAATACTATATTTTAACTGAAAACAACCTTTTTAATCAAAATAATTTATAGTGTTGAATTAAACATTTTGATGTTTTGGAAGTATAATTAGATTATATTTTTACCCTTTAATCTAATTTTGTTCATTGGAATTAATTTCACATTGAAATTATACATAAACAAGTGTCAATCTTTTGATAGTTATTGTTTCTTAAAAACACGCTATTTGTTTTGACAATGAGAATTAATTTTAAATTAATAAATGAAACTTTGATGTGTTGAATTTGGTAAAATAGACTTAGTTTTTGGATTTATAATATTGAAATTATCCTAGGGTTATTTTTTGTTATTTTTCTGAAAACGTTCAATTTTTTATGAATAGTGAGAAAACACTAAGTTATCGTTTAAAACCAAATTTTTATTTAAATAATTATTTATTTTATTTAAATTTATTTTAGATCAAAATAGATACAAAATACCTATATAAGTTTAATGTAATTAATTGGAGTCAATTTATAATAATTTTAGATATATAAATTTTTTTATAGAACTTTTCAAAGTCTTTTATCCACCTCCTAGGAGAATTTACGAATTCACATAAAACTCAATTTTTCCGCTTCTATGAGTGGAATTTAAAAAATACTAGAGACACGGTTGATATCAGTAAGTAAAATGTGGTTCGATAAGATAAATTTAATTTTTTGGTAAATAATAACTTTTTACTTTTATTTACCACGGTTTAAAGTAAATAGGGTAATTAAGGGTAAAAATGATATTATTATTATCCTAAAACATTTCATAATTCTATTGGATAAGTTTAATTCTACCAGAAAAAATTAGGAATAAAATATAACCCTTTAGGTCCACATGGATTAGATTAAGACATTTATTATTATTTTATTTAAAGAAGCGTTAAAAGAGTTAAAATCAATGTTTAATAACTAAACCATTTTTAATATAGGATTATACATAAGATAAATTAAAATATAAATATTAATTAGAAAGTTAAAAATATTTCCTACATAATGGTATTTTATTTATAATTTTTAGAGATTAAATAATTAAATTTATTAATGACACAATGATGATGCAGTGATTACCTTATTAATGAAAGAATCAAATAAATGGTATTATAAATACTAAAATAAATAAAATTTCAAAGTTTTTATGACATAAAAGAATTTTATAGGTGAATATGAAATGTTAGGATTGATTAAATGTATTTTTTTAAGTAATCATGTTGTTATTAGTTAAAAAAACAAATACCAAATAGTATCAAAATTAACATAAAATAGTCTTTAAAACAAATATTAAATTATTAATTGATATAATGGTATTAAAAATATAATATTCATCCAAAAGACTTATATAATAATATATATTACATTAATGAACCAATAGGGTTTAGATTGGTAGTATATAGTATGTTTATTAACCATGTAGTGTCAGAATACAAGAAGACACGGTAAAAGTTAAATTATTTAACTTAGAGTTAAATCTAAATGATAAGGTTAAAATGATAACCTAAACTTGTCTAAAACATATTGGTTGAGAGTATTTAGACCCATCCCCACCCTAGACTAGAAATAATTCACTTTGGAGCTATTATAAACCGAATAGGAATTTATTATAAAAATAATATTTTAAGTTTTTCCAAAGGTGCCCCTCACCCCTCTTATAAAACGGCACTTCCCCTTCTCTCAAATTCACACCTCCAAAGCGATTTTTCTCAGCCAAACCTTGTCCAAATATACTCACAACTATCCTAAATTAATCCTAGAGGCCTTAATTTGGTCAAAAATCCAACCTAAGGATCCCTTTTGATCAAATCAAAAGGAAGAACCCGAAGAAGAGGTAATGATTTCACCACCCTCTTTCAAGTTCTCTTATTCTTCCACTTACTCTTTCTTTGTTGTTTCCATTATAAAATAATAAATACAGTATCTTATGTATACTATGATGTTATTATAAATATTGAAAAACTATATTCATTATTCTATCCAACTTATGAATTATAATGTCACAATGCGTGCGTATGTACGGCTTACCATCTCCACACCGTGGTGTAATTTTTTATTCAACACTCTATTATTTGGATGGATATAATTATGAGTTATATGTATATAAATAATAAAAATAACATGATAATGTCTTTGTAAAATTAATATACCATCCAATTCCACACCTTTAAAGAAATGATATTGTCGCTCGTGCATACGTACGGATTACCATCTCCACGACGCGATGAGATTCATTTCCACGTTCACCATTCATCGACGATTATAAAAATATATATTACTAATAAGTATGTAATATATGACATAATAATTATACTAGATATATATATATATGTGTGTGTGTTTGTGTGTACTTACATATATCTTATTCACTTAGTTCTGTTCAATACGATATGAAAACGGAAACAGCGTTTATGCGTATGTACGGACTACCGTCTCCATAAACGGTGTTTTTCATTTCATATATATATCTATTATACATATTTATATTCTAAATATATATGATATACAAATCATGTTTTATATTCTGGAAGTATTTAAATCTTGATCTAAGTGATACAATCAAGAGTAACAAGTTAAAACATGTACGATAAAGAAAGCGATTATTACCCGAAATGTTAATTTAACATGGAAATTATTATTAAATGGATAGTATAAAGTCATAAATGAATCATGTATGATATCATAAATATTAATATGGTTCTAGTATAGTTTAATAACATACTAATATCTTCATAGAGGAGGTTAAACATACCCTCGACTAAAGGAATGTTCAAGGTAAGGGTTAATTCCTCAATCTCATTATTATCCGAGATTGTTTATGTGTAAGTATTTACTAGGACATTTTTATCATCCATGTCCATTTTTCATAAAAATTATTTCAAAATGAATATTTTAAGGATTTTTAAAATGTACTCTTTATCAAGATCATAATTTTAAATGTTTTAAAGATTTATCTTTCTAAATATTTTTAATTAATGTCCAAGTTTTCAAAATGATTTTAAGGATTTATTTAAATGGAAATGAATGTTTTGAAATGATAATTCTTTTCAAAAGTTTGAAAGTGGTATAGGACACTTTGATTCAAAAATATATTTTAAATTAATTCCATTATAAATATGTGACTTTTAAATGATTTTACAAAAAGGATATTTCTCTCAAAAAGTCTTACTCATCGTTTTCAACTATGTCAGCATCCTTTACTGGATATTATTTTTGATTGAGGTTGATTTATTATAATACAATCTTCTATATTGTATTGAATGAGTTATGATATTTTTGACTATGGATGTTCTATTTTTATACCATTCATGGTTTATGGTTAATTTATTGACATTTCTTATGCGAGTTTTAATATGAATGTTTATGTTATGTTTCAACTATTCATATGAGGAATGCAGTGAACTTAGTAAGTGATGGGTGGAGCCCACTATATCTCCTCGATACATCGGTAGGTCTCATGAGACAAAGTAGTGTCTTGGCACAAGGCCTTGACAAAAATTTTATTTGTAGTCTTGGCACGAGGCCTTGACTATGTGGTAATGATGTCCGGCGTTAGGCATTCCCTCATTATGGAATTAGTTATTACATGTGATTATTCGACTAGTAGAATATCCATGTGCATGTTTATATGGTAATGTTTGATTTATTTTTTCCCTATTATGTTCAAGTTTATGTTTAAAAAGGCTGTTGTTTTTATCACACATCTCGCCTTAAAAGTTTATAGCTTCCGCTAAATTATTTACCCTTACTGAGCATCTGAGATCACCCCTTTCTTATGTTTTATTTTCCCAGGATTCCAAGAACTATATTATTATTGATAAGCAGGGTTAAGATTGGGGATTAATGGCATTCTCAAAGGATCATTTATGTTGGTTTTATTTTCTAATCTGTAATGTAACATTCATGTATGTAATCTATTTTCCAAGACTACTAAACTGATCGGTCCTTCGGGACATGATTCCTTGTAATCATGTCAATGTATTAAAATAATGCACCGATTCTGGGTAACTAGGGTTGGGGCGTTACAATGTATCTATAGACAGTTGTTGTGCACAAGTATTGTAGATAAAAAACACACTAATGGACTTCGAATTAAATTTTAATAGTACACCTATTTTATATGATAATACAAGTGCTATTTATATTTCAAAAAAAATATAATATGTCATTCTCGAACTAAGAATATTGATATTAGGCATCATTTTCTAAGAGATCATGTTCATAAAAAGGATATATCTTTAGAATTTGTAAATACTGAGTATCAACTAGCTGATATTTTTACAAAACCACTTCCCACTTTAAGTTTTGATTTTATTAAGGGGGAGTTAGGTTTATTTAATTTTTAAATAAATGTTAATTTTTTTAATCTTTTTTAATTTCAAATGTTTATTTTATTTTATTTGTTTTTTTATTTATTATTTTTTTATTTAATTATTCAAATTTATGTAAGTTAAATTTATCTTCTAGTTACTTTAAATTTGATTTGTTTTAATATTATTTTCTATATATTTTAGTTAATATTAAATTTATTCACATCACATGTTTTCAAAACTTTTAATACTCATCTTACGTAATGACACGGGAAACAAGGCACTATCAGAAAAGTTCTGAAAACCTAACTTTTTAGTCTCTTGATCCTTTTTTGAATACTAAAACCTTAATTTACCTTTGAATACCTATGTTTTATTTCAAAACCCTACATCCTAAAAACTTCAGAGCTTTCTTTTCTCAAAGATGACGAAAACTAAGAGAATGGAATAAGGTGAAGCCAGCGACCTGAGGCGTCAAAAGTTTCTGGAAGAAATATTTTGCAGGGTAAAGTAGTTGATTTCGAATGGATTTATTAGAAAAATATTCTCCTGAAAAAAGTGATATCTTTTTAAGGATTGGAATCTGTGTTTAATAAAGTGAACTCAGAGTTCCTTTATGAGGTAGAACTAAAAGTTTTCTATAATAGTGTTCAGTTTAGTTTTGGCAATTATGAAGATACAATTTTTGCACAAATAGAAGAAAATGACTTTTCTGAAATTTATCAAATTTTGAACTATTCTCATGAGGCATTTTTTCATTTCAATCTAGGGTCTATTAAAGATAAGGACTGTAAGTCTGAAGATATTATGTCTTTTCTGTTTGGTTCAACAAACATTAGGAAAATGTTCTTCAAGGATCTCGAGGTAGACCAGAAAATCTTAGTTAAGTTTATTCAAATTGGAATTTATCCTACAATGGCTGTTATGGAGAATATTCTATATCCAGTCATGTATATCATGTATTTTAAGTGAAATAAAGATGAATTTTCCAAGGTATATTTTCAGGTATTTATGTTACTACTGTCAACCAGATTCTAGGATGACTTTTTATCCTTATGGAAGGATAATCTATCAAATTTTGTTTAAGAAAAGAATGATTCATTTAATAGATTCTCAAATAAAATTTCATCACAACAATGTACTCAATATGGGAACATTGAGGAATTTATGTTTTTACTAGAGTACGCTCAAAGGAAAACTCTTACCAGTTGGTGTAGATGACTAACAAAGATCAGAATCTTTTTCTCAAGGGAGAAAAGTGAAATTGGAAATAAAGGAATTGGTGAAACTAAGGTGAAGGACCTTCCAAACCAACTCAATTAAAATTAAGATTTGTAGAAGAAGAATAGGAAGAAGAGGCTGTGCAAATAGAATTGTTTTTAAAATTACAGAAAAGAGTAGATTCACCTGCTGAAGAACCAATGTTGGGTTCAGGTGAGGCTACCGGGTCAGTAAATGTGGAAGAAAATTTTATTGAGTAATATCAACAAGTTTAAATCCATATAAGAGACCTGGAAAATGTTGATTTACCAATTTTCAAGGAGGAAGAACCAACTGTTCAAGAAAAGAAACAATTGATCAGATCTGAAAATGTTGCTACTAAAATTGTTGAGAATTTAATTTTCTCTATTTTTGATCATGTGGATGAGAGACCAAAATCTGAAACTGAACACAAAACATAAGTTCTTGATAGTTTTCATTGTCTGAGTGAAAAATAAATTGAAAAACCAATGGAGAATTCTGTGGAAAAGTCTCCTTCAAGATCTTTATCCATTGTGGTAGTTGGTTAGTCAGAACATCCAGATGAAGGGAAATCTAATTCCCTAAAAAATCAGGTTGAGGATCTTGTAATTAATTTTAATAAGTCTCAGGAAGAGAATTTTAATCTTTGCAACGAGTTGGAAGTTGCAAAGAAAAAGTTACAGGATCTTAAAGAAAATTCTATTTCCAAGAAGGAATTTGATGCTTTCAAGAGAGAGATATCAAATGAAGTTAGAAAGATAAATTCTGAAGTTCATTATAAGTCATACTTTGCAGATTTAAAGTAGTATTTTGGGAGTAAATTTGAATTAATCAAGAGTTGTGTTGGTCAGTACAGTATATTTACCACTTCTCTTACTACCAGTCCATATTTGATTTAAATATTTTTGAAAATCACCTCTGACATGGTAGATATGAATGATCTTTTTCAAAATCTCTAGTGCAATAGTGTTCCTCTACCAGTTCTGTTGGACAATCAAAAATTTCTAGTTGACCAACTAACACAGAATGAACAAAATATCAAATTTCTGTTGAACAAATTCATATAAAAGTTGGACCAGTCTATCCCATAAGAGGAGTGTTTACATGACCTTTTGAAAGTCAATCTTGTTGAGAATTTATATATCATTCAAGATTCAATAGTTTTGACTATGAAGTTGGGGGATAGTTTTATGAAGAAGTTAAAGTTATAGATAGTATAGTTGAAAGATATGTTTGGATCTACTCAAAATCTATAGAACCTTAACCAAGCCAACCCCTACCCATTATTTTGTACCCTAACCATTTTAGTTGACTAAACATGTTTTCTAGTCATACTAATTATTATATTTATATAATTTTTGTTCAATAAAATATCCTTATTTTTATTTTTGTGCACTTTATTTGATATCCTCTTATGTTTATGTATCAAGAAAAAAATATAGTCTTATTTAGTTAAATAGATTATTATAACATTTTCTTACAGATCTATGAAAAACTAAACATGTATTAATCATTTTATATACTTTCTTTTTGATCTCACAAAGGGGGGGGGGGAAATTTGGATAAACACAACATTTATTTTTATCAAAATAATTCTATAAAATTGAATTTCAAATTATTTTATTTTAATTATTTACAAAATTCTATTTTTTTTTCTTAATTTTATGGGTTTTTTGATCATCAAAAGGGGGAAATTGTTGGGAATGTATTATCTCAACAATACTATATAAATCTTATTTATTTTGATGCTAAAAAATACTCTTGTTTGTTTTACTAATGATATTACTTTAAGTGTATTTAAGAAAATTAATATTCTTAATATTCCTTATTTTGGAATTATATTCAAGCTTATTATTTGTGTGGAATATTCATCAAATTATTCAGAATGCCCTTAAGCATATTCTAGAAACACTATTGATACCATACATCAAAGAACATAATGTAAGGAACAAACCCTATGTTTGTCTTAATACTTATATTGAAAGATCATCGTATATGGTTAATCAACCCTACGTTGATAGAAACATATTGATAAAGAACCCTATGTTTGGATGAAACATTACATTTGACAAAGAGAAAAAGAATGGTTAAAGAACCCTACGTAAGTATGGAACCTTATGTTTGAGAAGAAAACATATGGATGATCAACCTTAATTTTTTTGCCAACCTTACTTTCAGAGATTTAATACTACATAGTTTAACCCTATATTTGGTATTTTTTCATTTTGTGAAGGAACTTTATGTTTAACTTTTCATCACTAGAGATTTGAATTTACAATTTAATTGGATTTTTGTTCAATAGTTTCTGTGGAATATCAGGCTGATTTAAAAGCTCATTTTTGATCAATTCAATGCTCATTATGATTGATTCAAAGAATCGTATTAAGTAGAGAAATTATCTCCTATTCTTAAGGGATATTATGACTACTCTGATCTGTCTCAAAAATTTCAAATCTTACGATTTATCAGGTGATTTTCTTAGATATAGAATTGAAAAACTGGATCTATTCATTATTTATTCTATCAGTGTATTTTTTCTATATAGGTGTGTATTATTCAAAAAAAATATATTGAGATATATATTGAGCCATATATTGCGACACATATTCGCGATTGAAACTACATTCTTGTGAAGATCTTTTAAAGATCTACTGCAACTATCGATCAAACTCTATTTCCTATATAAGATGCTATAATGAAGATATATGTGTTATGGATTTAGTATTTTTTTTTAATTTTGCTACTGCTATTAATTTCTATTTTTATTTTAAAGATCTATTACAACTAGATTTCTTTGGAACTACTATTTCTTTAAGAAACTATTTTCTAAAGAATAATACCCATCTACTGTCAGTTTTTGTTACAACTGTGAAGTTCAACCAGAACCTTTCTAAATCAATATCTTTTTACAGAGAGTTTCAAATACTCATACTCAGTTATGGTGGAGTAACATATTATCAATCTAAGCTGTGGTTTTTCGTTTTTTTGTTAAATAAACACAAGGCTCTATTTTTACCCTTATTTATAAAAGTGTCCACTCTCTACACTCAGTTGTGGATTGGTCTTATGATTTGAGGAACTGACTAGTGAAATTCAAAAAAATCAAAGAGAGAGTAATTAGTGGAGTGGACTAGGGGATATTTATGACCCAAAACACTATTAATATTTGTGTTATATGTTTGTGTTTTTATTTTCTTCTCATGATTTCATACAGAAAATAAACATGTCTTATCATCATAGTCATCTATCCACATCAAAAGTCAGAATTACGAAGGATTCATAAAAGGTTGAAAATACACAATTCACCCACCTCTTGTGTATATTTTTAAATTCTAACCTAAAATAAATTACCATTTATTATTTAAATCTTGGAGATTAAACCATTAAATTCTAGAGTAAAAATAATAATTAATTTTAATGTTATATCAATTATCCTTAAGGAACTATACAAACATTGATATTAATTTTTAGGGAATGCACACAAATTTGAATCTACCCACATATAACATGAAGCATTAAAATCATATAAATCAATGGTATAATTCATGAACCATGCTCCTCAACATGGTATAACTAAACTCATCAAAGATCATTATATGAATCAACATATCATAAAATATATCATAAAACCCTACATAAACCACTAAATTAATGATTTTCATTGAATAATTATATACAAATTAGAGATACTAAGAATAAATGAAAGGGGAAGGTTAACCCCACATATAGAAATCGACTAGGAAAGGAATCTAATAAATTGGTTTTGAGATAGAATAGGAACCTAAATGAGGATAATGGAAGTTATTTATTAATAGGGAAGAAATGTAGAATCCCATTTAAAATCTTTTTTCATTTTAATAAATTTAATTAAAATATAAATAAAAAACAACACAAGGGTACCAAGAAAGTGCACATCGATAAAAAAAACCCCCCCACTATAGGGGAATGTTACAACATGAAACATTGGTCCATTATTCAATGTACACATCCAGAGTGAAATTATGAAACAATGTCTAATTGATTGTGGAATGTCTTGAATATCTATAGAATAACCCATTAGGTTTCTGATGTGAAACTCCCCCACCCTTATAAATAAATGTTCTTGGAAGAACACTACATTTTGTGGTGGGGTATAATTCATTCTCTAAAGAATTAATCCTATATAGACTATTCCACATCATAATTCCCCCATTTGTAGCATGGTATTCTACTTATAGTATAAATGTATCATACACCTATGCAAAATCCTCTAAATTTTATTCTACACCAGCTCTTCTAACTTCAAGAAAGAATCAAAATACACATGGTTTAAAAAATATATAAAATTCCATACATTATCATATAATGATAGGTATGAAATCTCAAATATGTTGCACCTCATACATAAGTATCATTATTAAGTGTTACTGATTAAAATATATACATATCAAATTATGAAATCTCTCTCTCATTCCCATGTTTCCTCTTAGATATTTCTCTATATTCACAAAACATGTACTGGAATCCACTATTTTTTTATTAATTATTTTTTATCTGGTCCATTATATATATATATATATATTCCATTTTTCAAGACCTCATTCCCCACTAGCTTGACATCGGTTACATAAATAATGTGAGAAGTATTGGGATGATATCTATGAATCTAAGATTCATAGAATAAATCATTAAAAACTTTGTATCATGGATGAATTAAAAATTCATTTGGAACTCCATTAATCCTCTCTAGAACCAAAAACAACAGCATGAACTTGGGTTTCAACATCCCCTACCTATAAAGGTTATTATGATCTAACCATTATAATAACCTTAAGAACACCCAGTCAATAACCTCAAATTCTAAAGGATGATTTTGAAGATCCTCATATGAACACTGCTTCATCTCATTGGTCACCATAAACTTATGAATCAACCAACTATGCTCTAATGTCTCACACATGAGACATAGAGAGATAATAAAAGAATACTCTTCCATAAACTATGCCAAGGATGGTATGAGTATAATTTCATATAATTCATGAACTATTTCATTTGAATAAATTCATAATAGCTAGTTTTATAGGTAAAATATACATACAAAATATGAATCTTCAATTTACCATTAAAATTATGGATACATTCTCAAAACATATCCTCTAGTTCCTAGATATTATATTTATACATGCCATTATTCTATGGATGGAATACTATACTGAAATTCACCTAGGTGCTTGACTAAGTTGAAAAACTCTAATAAAATGATGACATTTCATAGGTATCGTGATCTGATACAATTATCCATGGAACTCCCTGAAGATGTACTATCTCAAAAACTTATACATGGCCTAGATAATTATCAAAAAGTCCCTCTCTAATCAATGAGAAATGTTAAACCATCATTAAATTTCACAAAATTCCCTATAATGTATTTCTACCATAGGGTGATATCAGTAACGTAATAAAAAAATATTTTCACATTATCCCACTTATACTAAGGAATGTGTTGCTGTTGAAGAAGACTTATGGGTCACTGGTGTTTTCTCTTCACCCATTTTCAAGTGAGGAATTGTGAAATAAAACATGCAATATCCTTTTTCATCCCTACCCATCAATACAACTCATGGAAGTTATAATAAAACTTTTATATAACTAGATAAATATACCATTAAAATTCATTTGAATCCCATATAAAATCCTCTTGCATACTAATCAAATCCTCAACTCAATCTTATACATATATGATGCCACCGTCATCTTAAGTCTAAACTGGGTGTAACTATTTAATATATATATATATATATACCTTCTCTGATATTTCAATATATTAAGTTATATAAATGAACCTCCACTGCTATATAATTTATTATTGAGGCACTAGAAAAATATGAAACAAAAGATCATTCATGATACTCTTAAAAATCAAGTTTCTTCTATCATGAACCTGAACAGGTAACCTAGTAACCTAATAAACAACCTAGACTTGACATAGATCATTGGGAATTCCTGATCCCCAAAGGTCAGCGACTAGTACTGGGCATCATACAATTGAAAGTGGGAACGATTTTCCCACAAGTATTGTGGAAGTCAAAAGTGACAAGTCAGTATGCATAACAAAAGAAACTCCACTGGGAGTAAAGTACAAGAATAAAATAGGGTATAAACAAGACCAAAGTACTAAAACCCAAGTACCAAAATAGGAAAAAAAAACCCAAGTCCGTAAGGACCCAACTCACCACGTCTAATGTTCAACTACTAGTTACACCTCTAAGAGATCCTTTCTTCTTGGTCAAACTTGGAATGATATAGTCTATAAAAATCCAAAGGAACAATTAGGGTGTGAGATAAAATTCCCAATAGGGTCCCACAAAGTATTCCATAATAGATACCCAAAATATATTTACTAATGAAATGCTTTTAATTTTTAAAATAAACAGGTATGGAATTTTCAATGCATATTTAAAAAAATAATGCTATACAGTTCAAATGATGGAAGAAATACTTCATGAAAAGGCTTTACAAGTGATTGAATATTTTTAAAATAATGTATTAAATTAAATAGTTACATAGAATAGTATATATAAATATTGAAGGCATATAAATCAGTTTTTCAACATTGGCATACATTTATATCTCAAATATAAATAACAAGAAAGCAACAAGGTCATCTTACTAATAGTTACGATAGTATTTATTCTATAGGACTCAAAACTCTATAAGAGATCTTAGTAAGATGTGGATACACACGTCCCCCTAGAACTGGACAAATGAAACTCATCACCATCCCTTCAGGGATGTGACCCACTACATGTATGTCTTAGAACATTGTAATAACATAGAGTGTGACCAAATAAATCAGAAACTACCTAATACTTTCATGTGATATTATAAAATAAATTATGTGAAATTTATTTTAAGACTAGTTAAATTAAAATTATATCTTATTCTTCCATTTTAATTCCAATTTTATATTTAAAACTAAAACAGATTTTAATTAAAAAACATGCCTCTTTAACAAGATAAAACCACTGGGTTTCTATCCAAAACATTTTAATCCTTTTTTCACTAGTTTAAAATCCATTCAAAACCAATTATATAAATTTCAAAATTCATTCCCAAAGTTAAATTAAACAATATAATTGAACTCTTTTCTACAAAAACTCAAATTTCAATTAAATAATTTAAATCAACTAATTTCCATAAACACGTCCCAATTCAATAAAATTGGAATGTTTTCCCAATTCTCATGAAAAAACAATTTCAAATCTTCTAATTCATTGAAATTGGATTTTATTATTAAATCAATTGAAATAAAGTTTGAGAAATTATATTTAATTAAATAGTTGAAGTAAATAAAGAAAATTCAAAGGTAATCAATTTGGGTAAAAAAGATGGAATCTCCTACCTTTATCTCGAAACTCAACACTCACAATGGCCCCCATTAATGAGAACGAATGTATAGAAGGCCTCGTAACCCAAAATATAAATGAGGTCCAAAACTATAGGGAATGAATCCATCAATTTTAGGATGATACATTGAAATCAAAAAGGAGGGGAAAGAGAGAAAGATAAAGAATGATGGAGGAAGCTTACCTGGGAATCATACTACAAGTGAAACTACGATCAAATGCCTAACAAATGGATTTGGATGGGTTGGAGAGATTCAAGATTGCATGGGGAAGATTTTTTATCAAGATGAGTGAAATTAGAGAGGATCCAAAATGGAGAGATCTGTCACACTGCCTATTTTAAAAATGCATTCAGGGTATTACATGAGGTGTAATACCAATACACATAAAAAAATGGTGAATTTCTAAAAATTCCAAAAAAAAGTTTTACCACGAATTAAAAACAAATGCTATGAATTAAAAATAAGTCTTTAATTCATTCATGACTTGTAAAGACCCATCACATCATGTACCCTTCATGTTGTGACCCTTTCATAACTTGCACACCTAATCATTACACAACTTGTAACCTTGTTACACGATGCGAAACCCTCCTAAAGCCTACAGAAAAAGGCTGGTTGAAGAAGAGAGTCCAAAAAATATATGAATTCACCATTGTAGGTATCACCCCAATTAATTATCAATCCTACCTGGTCTAAAGAAAAAGGATAACCACAACAAGGTTAAAGACGTACCAATCAGATCAGTAATGGGATGTTACAACCTGCCAACCATAAAAACTTTACATCTCTAGAAAGACTATAAAGGATTTTCCATTCCAAAAAGATGAGTCAACTACTCTCTCATCAGTGAAACTTTCTCCCACGTATCAGGACTATCTGAACTATGCTTCCATTACACAGAAACCAAAGGTATTTCCTCTCATTAAGTGCCTTAGTCTCAGAATCAACTATCCTAACTGGCTGCATAGTTAGGGATAAATCAGGTCCATTCTCAAGATCACTCCTCAAAACATATGATGAATTAGATAAACACTTTCTCAACTGTGATACATGGAATACTTTATATACAATCATCATCTATGGTTGAAGTGCTAAACATTACAAAACTTTCCCCACCTGTTCAACAACCTTGAAAGGTCCCATAAAATGAGTAAATTCTTATCATCTGATTTAATCATAATAATAGTTTTTGAATATCCTTGTAGGGGTAATTGAAAATGAAAACTAATTATCCATGGAGGTGGTGAACCAATATAATATAGGAAATGGTTTCATTTCTTTTAATAAGGGGAAAAAAGTCAATAGATTGAAGATATTCCAATATAAATATAAAATTATAGTATATATATATATAATAATAGAGTTATTATTCCGTTTCAGATCGGGGAGGTGAGGTGATGTGAGGATAAGAAAAGAAATTAAAAGTTGTTGTTTGAGAATGTTACCTCTAGAAAATTTCCCCCTTGAAGGACCCATAATAAAACTTTTAAAAGGTATTTTAGTGAGAAAATAATATTTAGGAAATGGTGGGTGAGTGTGGATGAGAGGATTTATATGATATTTTAAAATATTAAAGGATTATAATGTGTAAGGTTAAGGGGTGGTATTTTTAAGGGGATGAGAGTGGTATTTTTGAATATAATATTAAATAGTATGTTATTTTGGAAAAATACTAAAAATAGTATAAATTCTTGTGAATATATATAGTAAAAGGTGCATGTTAATTTGAGATAATGGTTTTTTACATAATCCATGATGAAAAAATTCTTGTATTTGGCTTATTATGTTAACTAATGTAAATTACTGATTTTCACTATTTAGTAAAAATCCAAATATATTATAAAAAATAAAAAAAATCAATCTTAATATTTTTTTGTGGTGTGAATTTTAAAAAATAAAATCTATTTTATTAAAATATTTTTTATGTGAGGAATTTAATTTTTAAATAAAATCATATATTATTAAAAAATACTAATTTAAATATTATAATCGATTTTATAACCCTTTTAAAAATTAATTATGGTCTCATAAAATTATCTTATCACTATAATAAAACATTAAATTAATTTATAAATCCATTTTATGTAAATAATATATATTTTAAATAATTTTATTTTTTATAAAATTATGATTAAAACATTTATGTTTTATAAAAATACAAACATTGATTTTTTTCATTTCTAAAACATTTATTCACTTATACATTAGTTTAAATATATCATATTTTTCATTTTATAAGAAACCAAAATATTATTTTCACTTAAATAGGTGATTTTACTATTCTAATGGTTCAATTACTATTCCAACAGTGAAGTTACTATTCCAACAACCAGATATATATTGGGAATATGGGTCCCCTACATCCTATAAGTACAAGTAACTACATTATTTATTCATTTTCTTCAATTTAATTTCAAGGTTATAAATAGTTCAATTTTAAAAATTAATATTATATTATTAACATTATGTTTTATTTATACAACTTTGTTAATGATTGTATTCATTATATTAGATCAGATAGGTCAATATTTTCATACATTAGCAATCTTATTTTCAATTTTGTATCCTATTGTAATATTTGGTATTCTTAATGAATTAATTTTTAACGAATGTATCATTATTAACTTATGAGAATAATTATTTTTGATTTATTTATGTTATTTTTTCACTATATACTACAAGACATAATTATAATAAGGGATATTAAAATGATTGAATTTTGGGTCCTTGTATTCATACCCCTAAAGATGCTTTACATCTCAGTGATCAACCTGATGCCTCATCATTTTACCCATAGTTTTCTAAAAGTAATCCTTGGGTAAGAGGGGTTGTTTTCTAGCGATATTAACAATTCTTGACCTCATTCCTGAGAGATTCCCACCTATTTATTTAAATACATGGATGAGAATGTATAATTAGTTGTGATTTTTTTTATTTTCATTAATTATAATTAATTTTTTTATATACTAATTGTTTGATTATTTGTAACTTTTTCCTAGTGTTTTCGCATATAGTAGTTAGAAAGGGGGTTTGATTCTATGAAATTATAATTTTAGACCATGGGTGATGTGGGATAGAATTTTCATTAATTTTCTTCATTAAATTATTGATATTTATGTGAAATGATAATAAATAATACACATTTTAAAATTTATTTAATTATTAACATGCTATTATTAATTATTTATAAGGATTATGGTATGTTGTCCATGATAGAGTGAGATCCACTCTCTAGGAGTCAAGGGAGATCTGTATGTGTGAGTGTTTTCATCAGTTTTTTTCACAATCTAAGAAAGAGAGACATAAATAATGATAGATCCACAATTTTTGATTAGTCTTGCTGCAACCATCGACCAAATTACATCTCATCTCGTTTTTGGATGGATTTTCTCCTGCTAGATAGGATATAGTTTTCTTAGGAGTTCATCAACATGACAGAAGAACCAGGGGAAAACGAGGTCACACACAGAGCTGGTAGTCCTTCATTTTTCATTCATCAATGACATATAATATATAATTTTATTTAATAATATATATAATTTAAATTTAAAATGATTATTTTACATTCATATATCCATTTGAGCATTCCGATGTTACAATACTCGATATTTTTAAGAATATGCACACTAATCCTTCCACTGAGGTGATTACTGGTTTCCAAAAACATTGGATTTTGGTTAATATAATTTTATTCAATTTTTTTAATTAACTAAAATTAATATTTTAATTATTTTATTTTCAAATTACATTTTAAAGATTCATATGAGGCTAATAATTCTCACAAACATGATGAGAGTCAGGATGAGACTACAGGTCAGGATTCCAGTGTGTTAGGATTTGATGAAGAAGACTTAATTAAGGTGACTATGTATGGTATTAAGAAAGGCCATGCAGTTGGTATTCATTATTGATTGATGACTACTAGTTATTAGGAAACTATTTCATTGTCATTTACCTACTCAAGGGGATATAGAGAAGAGATTTCATCATAATCTATAAAGTATGAAGAGAAGATACAAGCTAAAAATGGGGTTATATAGTTCATTTATTAAGATTTAGAGGATATTCATTAACACTTTCTATAGTGGGAGGAGAAACATCATTGGTAGTATGAGTACTGACATGAGAAGATGATGGAGTACATGCGATTTATTGTGAAAGTTATAGGGATGGAGTTCCCTTTACTTGGTCATCCTGATGATCCTCCCCCTCCATTATGGTTGATGGTATATTTTATTGAAATATGTATAATGATGTGTTTTTTTGAACATAATTTATGTAATATGGATATTAATTTATATTTATATATATATTTATATATATCTATTTTTTAAAAAATTGTATATTTGTTGTTACTTTTTTATATTTATATTTTTCTTATTTTTTATTATTTTCAATAATTTTTGATGGAATATGATACCAATCACGATAGGTTGTTTGTGATGGAAATTTAGTTCCATTTTGAAAAAATATTTTCATCAGAACCCCTATTCTTTATGAAATTTGAATCTATTCTTTATGCAGTTGAAAACTATTCACAATGGTAAATTCTTTCATCAATTGTTTTTGAAATGGACCAATGCTAAAAAAAAAATTTTGTGATTACATGTCTATCCATGGTTATATTTTTATGGGATACCATCACAAATAGTAAATTTAAATAGGATCCCATATCAGTTTACCAATTATAAATATCACAATTTCTAATTTTTAAAACCATATAGTTTAAAATCATGTAGAAAAATTTATAAGGTTTAGTGAGTGGGTTTATATACCTTCAAAATATGATATGTCATGGAAGATATATCATCTTGAGTGGGATATTTGATAATCATTATTTTTAGATTAATCATAAAATATAATTACTATGTATCGATTTGAAAAAATGACTAAAAACTACATATTTCATGGTGAATAATTGGGGTCATGTGATAGAACCATACCATGTAGTTTAATTCATATGGTAAGGTTTCTTGTTCCATAAATGGGGAGATAACAAAAAAAGGTGAGGGGCCTACAATTCAGACTCTCTGATTGTTTTTAGGATATACAAGAGTACTGTTAAGGTTACACATGGATATTTTCTACCTGACATATGCTTGGAAGAAACATGCATTAATTTTTTACTAACTGATGTTTGGTGCAAGTAATCTGAGGATGAGGGTACCTATGCTTAAGTGAAAAATTAAGAGAACTTCTAATATCATAATTTTTAATGAATTGGGAATTATAGTATGTGATATTGTTTATGAATATGGATTTTTCATAATTAAAAATGAATCTAGAGGTAGTAGGCCTGATTTGTACTAAACCATTAAACAACTATGTTTATTGAAAGAAGGCATAAAATGAGGATCCTTGGTATGGGATTATCACAAAAAGGGAGAAAAATTAATCCAAGAGTTTAATTTTACATGAATATTTTACATAAATATTTTCCTAAATTTCCATTGTAGGGGTATCAAATATGTTTACCTTTTCAAGATACTTGGAGTTGTGTGATAAATAAGCCTATAATGTGAACTATATTCTTCATTTAAGTTAGTTCCCTATAAGAAATTAAAAAATGATAAAATATGTTTTTGGATTCACAAAATATTCCCAAATTTTGGTTTCTATAAATATCATTAGAGTAACGTGATTCGTAGACATCAATGTTATATGAACTGAGAGCATTAAAACGAAATTACAAAGGTCAAATCCTTAATATGGTGACATGATGGGTATTTGTAAGCCCACATGCACATGAAATATGGTATCTTGTGAAATATTTTTTCCATTAATGAAAATCTAAGATTTTTGTTTCCTCAAGTTAAAAACTCATGAAACAATGAGTTTTTTTCAATAATGTATTTTTCTTTTAAATTATATCCTATCATTATATTTTCACTAAAAACTATCTCAAATGTGTTTTTAAGCCAAAAAAATAAGCTCCCCAAGAATTGCGTCTGGTGGGGAGTAAAGCCATTGAGCCCTTAGGGGAACACCAAAATCCAGTGAATTCAACTTAATATTTCACACAAATCCATCAGGTTCATCAAACATTAGTTACCCTTATTGATTAGAAATAGGTGAGGGGTAAATAGGGGACTATGAGGTCATTAAAAAAATAGAAAAATGCTCAATTTTCATAGAAATTAAATTTTCGAAAATATTTCATGATATATATAACCACCATGCTCTTTATTTCACATTAATACATGATTTATTACATAATTTTACACATAATAAAACTAAAAATATTTATAAGACTATTGTATTTGGTAATTAGGTACATGTCATAACATCTTGAACATGGGATACACCAACATTATTGAAAACTTCCTTAACATGCTTATAATATTCCATGGATTATAAAAATGCATGGGATAACCTTGGTATATACATATGGAAGGGATGATCTATAAATAAAATTAAGGTAATAAACATGGAATAAGGTAATACATGTTAGAAAATAGGAATATCAATGGGGAATAAAATGAACCTGAATTGTAAGGCATGCTATAGCATGATAATAATGACATGGGAAATGTGGAAACAACTTAAAACATGACATCATAAACATAGTTTAAAGCTAAATTCCTATAAATCATGATAGAAAAGTCCTATAAAGTAACCAATTTCACTCCCAATCCCAACATGACTTATCATGAGACTAAACATTACCCAATTCATTGGAGTGCTATATAATTCTAGTCGTACCCGTCACATTAATTTCATTCTCATGGTAAAGTGTTCCACACTGATCATAAAACATGGCATCATTTATCATAAAATCTTATTCAACGAAAATATAGTGTGGATTAAATACATGTATATCCCAATTAAATGTGGTATAAGTGTATAAAGGTGAACACCCTTGATATGAAATGGGTATGGTATTCACTACACAATTGTTTTGGCATGGAAAATTACTATGAAATTTCGGCATCATAACAACGTCACTAAAAAAATCATAAAATGGGTTGATGAGAGAGAAATGGGTCTATAATCATTTGGAAATAAAATGGCTAGTTATTGGGACATGGGAAAACATATCCCAAAATTAGGAATTGTAAATAGAAGGTATAAGATAATAAAGAAACCTGAATAAAGAAGAGGAGGTGAGGATCTCTTACTTGAGTGTGTGACTCCAAATGCTTGGGATGAGATTTTAGAGATCTTGGGGGAACATCGGGAGGACTCTAGAGAGGGGAGGTAAGAGTAAATACATGATCTAAGGATTTTGAGTGTATAGAAATTAGATCATGGGTGGGTTTATATAGGAAATTGTTGGAGATTTCATTATTATTTCTCAAACTTAGTTTTTAGACTAAATATAATAAAATGAACAAACTAAAAAATCTTCCTATTTTTTTTCCATTGTTTCTTCCCAATAAGAGTGGTTTTAATTAATTTATAATGCTATGGTCTGAAATGAATAAAATAATGACCTATATTTTGTGGAGGTGAGTCACAAAACTAAGGAAATGATTTTAAAACCTTAAAATATATTAATGGTTTTGGAGGATTCATAATGGATTTATAAAAATAATTAATTTTTTTTATTATTTTGAAGAGAAAACTTATATTTGGATGTGTATACCTTTTATATTATTTATTTCATCACTTTTTGGTCATTCTTATTTCATAATACACAAATTTTGTTTATACCTTATTTAATTATTACTTGAAAATTAGACTGTCTCATAAAATTATGAAAATTTCACTATTGGATAATTTAACTTTTCTGATTTAAAAAATAATATTCATTTTATCAAAATAATTTTCAAAATAAGTGAATTTTTACTTTTAAAATAAAATCTATATTTATTAAGAAATTATGGATTTTTCCAATAACAGTTTTTTTAACCATTATGAAAATTACATTTGACTTCATAAAAAGTAATAGGATCATTTATTTTTATAAAACTTATTTAATGATAATATTTTGTTAAAATATTTTTTATTTCAAAAATCCATTAATTCATAAATATAATTTACTTAATTGAACTTGAATATTAACAAAAAATACACTTTGTGTTTTATTATATCAAAATAAAATTTTATCCATTAATCTATAAAAAATAATGTACATACTCATATCACATAGTTTTTTATACATATATCTTTAATCCACCATAAAATTCCGTAAGAGTAAGGTGTGTGATGGCGAGACTTTCATGGGGTGGTTCAACATACAAGGTTTGGGATGTGATCTCAGTGAGCTTGAACATATCTCATAAAAAGTTTTTCTAATGATTATGTTGTTATATCTCTACTTGGGATTGGTCAAGGAAAAATCACATAGATGATATCTTCTATAAAAGCTCTAATTGATGGGATTCATATGGTATGATCCTTCTGTTTGA
Organism: Viscum album; assembly: GCA_963277665.1. Lineage (NCBI taxonomy): Eukaryota > Viridiplantae > Streptophyta > Magnoliopsida > Santalales > Viscaceae > Viscum > Viscum album. The sequence goes on along the minus strand of OY728136.1, from coordinate 445,518,792 downwards.
GTCCACCACTTCCTTTTTCTCTGTCAATTGGATTTGATAAAACCTTATATTTATACTAATCATGTTATCACTATTAAATGATGATATTATCAAAGGTAATGATGATTAATGGTCTTTTAAATTAGATATAATAAAACAAAATATGTCCATGGGTTTTCTATAACAATATTACATAATTATACATTTGATTAAATCACTAGGGGAATTTTATTAATTACATTTTAGGCCTTTACAATATCCCCACTTAAGAATTTTCATCCTCAAAATTTTCATTTCACACACTAAAATATATGAGGGTAACTCTGTTTCATCCCATCCTCTGGTTCCTATGTTGTTTCATCAAACATGTGGTTTCTCTATTGCACTTTTACAAGGTGCATTGTCATATTTTGTTAATCTTTATTTCTACAATCTAAGATCTTCATCATCTGATCCTCATAGGAAAGGTCATTCCCCAATGGCACCACCTCTGTATTGAGTATATATGAGGGGTTTGATATGTACTTTATCAAGAGGGATAAATTTAAAATATAATGTACTTGAGATAAGTTAGGTGGGAGTGCTAGTCAGTAGGTCATGGATCTGATGCGATCAAGGATCTCAAAGGGGTCGATGCATCTTGTTCTAAACATTATCTTCTTCCCAAATATCATAAATTTCTTCCATTGAGATATAAAAAGAAATATCATGTCTCCAACATCAAACTATAGGTCTTGACGATGACTTTCAGTATTGTCATTTTGTTGACTCTGAGAAAACTTGATGTGATATTGAATGGTCTCATCCTTTTCCACCATTTCCTCTACTATTTCACTACCTAATAGTTTTTATTTTACAAAAGAATCCCAACATGTAGGTGTTCTTCAACATTCCTAATAAATGGCTTCATAGGGATCCATTTGGATCCTAGAGTGGAAACTATTGTTTTATGAGAAATTGACTATAGGAATATGTTGATCCCATCCTATATTAAAGTGAATTTAGCATGATGTCCACATATCTTGAATTTTCTAGATAGTACACTTAGATTGACCATTAGTTTGGGGGTGATATGTCACGACCCGTCCCCTGGGGCCCGTTCCATGACTACACCAAGCCCTCCTTCCATAGGCCAGGGATTGACGACTAGCACTGAAAAGGTGTATCCCTATAACGGGAAGGCATTGACTTTAAACTTGTGCAAGCACGCAATCCAATAACACAACAAGAAGAAAACATGAAGTAAACTGATGTAGTAAAAAGTGTACTAAAAGTAAAGAGGACGAAATACAAGCCCAATTGGAAATTACAATTGAAAATAAAAAGAGAAAACAACTCCGGGATCGTCCACCGAGGATCCTACCTGAAGGGTAGGTACATCTCACGATCAATAGTCACTACAACATGTCACGTAAAATGGTCCACCTCTGAGAACCATCCATTCTTGGATCCGTCAACCGCGGTCAATGCTATTCGTCGTTTTCACAATACACAACAAGGTGTAGGCACAACCTATGCAAGAGTGAGTATAACAATACTTAGTGGGGACCCCATGACCCCCGAAGGTCTCCCAGAATTCCAAAAAATGATAAACCACAATGGAAGACCTCAAACACACTACATGAATAATTCATCAACTCTACTTAGGTATATGCCCATAAATATACCTAATTTATCAAGATATACTCATCTCATACATGAGGAAACATAAGGATCCAACTTTTAAGCCTTTAGCATAACTGATCCACAAGGGAAGAATACCACAAAGGTAACACCACAAAGGTAAAATTACCGCAAAGTTAACACCACAAAGGTAACACCTCTAAGGTAAAAGTACCAGAAAGGTAACACCAAGAAGGAAACACCACGAAGGTAAAAGTATCACAAAGGTAAAGACTCAACTCACACCAGGTATATAACTTAAGTACAGAAGTATAGCTGATTAGTCATAAATCTAATCATCTTATTTTGTTGATAGGCTCTGCTGCTGATCCACATAGGATCGATAGATGCTGAACCACATAGGATCACTAGATGTTGACCCACATAGGATCGATAGATCATGACCCACACAGGATCACAACGTGCTGACCCACAAAGGATTGATAGATACTTACCCACACAGGATCACTGTTCTTTCTTCACGTAACAGCCAACCACAAGATTCCCGCACTAAGCGCGCTTGATTCCGGGAGGATCTTCTCCTCGAGATATCGGTCATACCTCAACCACCATGAAGTTACACAAATAAGTATCCCAAAGGACCGCTATATCTTAAGGGTTTCAATGCAATAGACGATGAGTCAATCTGATGCTTGGTCTGTGACTTATAAGAATTTTAGTACCAAGGGCCCGATTGGATTCAGGTTCGATCCAACCTGGACATACTCCAAATTTCTCTAAAACTCAATTGAAGTATACCAAAAGGTCCTTCTCGCTCCAAGGATCCCATCACCATAGATGGTTCATCAAATGAATGCTCGGTTCATAAGTTATGGCTCTTTTAGTTAAACTGGGTCTGGAAGGGTCCGGGTCTGGTCCGACCTGGTTAGAACAACCCAGTCCGGATCTGACCTGACGGGGCTGGTCCGCGGCAGGCTCGACCCACTGGGCCGTGGACCGACCCGTCCAGCCTGGGCGGCACGGCCCGCTGGGCTGGTGTGGCTTAGCCCACAGAGTGGTGCAACCTAATGGGCTCACGCAGCCCACTGGGCTCATGTGACCCGGACCGCAGAGGGTGCAGCCTGGACCGACCTACAGAGGATGTGGCCCGACCTGGCACATGGAGAGCATGGATCGCTGGGATCGTGCGGCCTGGCCCATGGAGGGCGTGACCTGCTGAGGGCATGACCCGCTGAATGGCCCCGCCCTAGCTGGTACGAGGGGGGGGGGGGGGGGGGGGGCGACGCCGCGTGGCGCTACCTGGTCACCGTGGGACCTGTAGGGATTAGTCCCTCCTCCCTATTAATGGCTTTGAGTCGTGACCATCTCCAGTGATGCGCCACCTCCATCGTGGTCGGCCGGTGCCTGCCGCCACCATCGTCTATCGGTGCAGGCTGCTGGCGCTACAATGCTAGCGGTCTTCCACATGCCACTAGTTGAGATTCCGTGGTCCATTTTTCCATCCGATAGCACCTACAGACTTCTCAAGTCATCTACTTCACTTCATGACCCTCAGATTTGTCTTCCGTTTGACCTGAAAATTTACCCACAAAGAACGCAATGATAAACAAAAGGCTGAGGGACCAGGGCTTGTTTGTTTGGCCCACGCCCTCCACATTAGCATCTTAACATGGGAGAGTATATATGATTCAAAAATCTCTTAAAAATAAATGAGACAAAACCCTACCTCAAGATCATTGGAGAACATCCGATTTTGAGTAAGAGTCGATGTTCGTTAGTTCATGATTCGGTGGCACCCGTCACCTCTTGCGGGAACCAGTTCCGTCCTCCAAGTGGTTGGCATCGTGGTACTTTTCCAGAGCTTTGCCGCATGGTGAATCCATGCCAATAATCTTCCCTGAGCTCCATATATATAGGATAGGGGGAGGGTGAGTAACGCCATTGGGAATTTATAAGGTTCATTTAATGAATAAAACTCCAAAATTCCAACAGTGCTGTTACAAAGATTGATGAGTCAAGCCAATTAATGTCTTGACATGTCAATTGTTCCGCCACCACTTCTTGTCTGTTGGAGGAAAAATAAAAATAAAAATAAAATAACTTTGTTATTTTATTATTCTTTTAAATTCCCAAAATCTATCTTTTTCTCCCGACCTACTACGGTCGAAGTGAGTCCTTCATAAAGTGAATCCTGATGCTATGGATTCAACAGTGCTCTCATATTTTTAATCTGAGAACTGATTCAAAAGTTATAAAACGCTGCTCGTGCATTTACTAAAAGTACCTTAAAAAAAGTTCAGAAATTCATTTCAGGCACAACAGGTCTCAGAATCATTCACATTCAATTTTTGAAGTCTTGTAAAAATTCTATATAATTAAAAATAATTACATGGAAAATTAGAGTCTTTACATTCTCCCCATCTTAGGGAATTTAATCCCCAAAATCCACAACATAGACTAAGGAAAAAATGGGGGTACTGAGGATGAATCTGAGCCTACCACTCCCATGTGCTTTCCTAGAGGTTCCCATGCAACCAGTGAATTTGCACCATAAGGATTGATCATCCATGAAGGACTTGCTTCTATCGATCCTCAATCTCTACTGGAACCTTCGTAAACGTCGCCCCATCGTCAATGTCCAGCTCACCCCAGTCAATGATGTGTGTTGGATCATGCAAGTACCTCCTCATCTGTGACATGTGGAAAACTTTATGCACCTGGTGCATTTGTGGGAGAATAACTAGGTGATATGCCACCTCTCCAACTCTACTGAGAACCTGAAAAGATCTGATGAACCTCAGAGATAACTTGCCACCCTAGCCAAATCTCTACAAACCTCATCGAGGTGAGACCCGTAGGAAGACATGGTCTCCCTCCTCAAACTCCAAAGCTCTCTATCTCCTATCATCATAAGACTTATGTCTGCTCTGTGCAGTCTTCATCCACTTCTGGATGATCTGAACCTTCTCAGTGGTAGCCCGTACTAACTCTAGTCCCATAAGTGTTGACTCCCCTGGGTCTGTCCAGCATAGAGGCGACCTGAAAGTTCGACTGTACAAGACCTCAAATGGTTCCATACCGATGGTGGAGTGATAACTGTTGTTGTATGAGAAATCCACCAAGGGAAAGTGATCCTCCCAACTGCATCCAAAATCTAGGATGCAAGCACGAAGCATGTCCTCGAGTGTCTGTATGGTCTGCTCCATCTGACCATCCGTATGAGGATGAAAGGTAGTGCTTAAATGTAGCTGAGTCCTGAACGCCTCCTATAATCCCTTCCACAACTGGGATGTAAAACGTGTATCACTATTAGAGACAATCGTTGATGGCACCCTATGAATTCGCACAATCCCTTGTACATAGAGGCGTCCCAAGCCCTCTACTGATCCCTGATCTCGGATGGGTAGGAAGTGGGCCGACTTGGTGAGTCAGTCAATGATCACCTAGATGGAATCATGTTCCCTTGACATACATGGAATCCCCATAAAAAATTCCATAGAGATACTATCCCACTTCCACTCTGACACCTCTAGTGGTTGCGTTAAGCCTACTAGAACCTGATGCTTGACCTTCACTTGCTGACAAGTGAGGCATCGTGAAACAAACTCTGTGACTGATTTCTTCATCTTTGGACACTAGTGCTGATTCCAGATGTCTTGTTAAATCTTCTCCGCAGTAAGATGTACCTCCATAGGGGACGTATGGAACTCCCTCAACACCTCCTCCCATAGCACCACTGGTACCATGGTGCATCCTCTGAAGAGGATGATGTCCTACCCACCTTCAAAAAGTCCATCAGGTGCCTGTCTTGAAGATATCTGAGCATGTAGAGCCTCGTAGTCAATGTCCCCAAGATTTTCCTCTTGAACTCATTGAAGAAGTGGGGGAGTGACAGTCACAGACTAGATGTTAGCTACTTCATCTCTATCCACAAATGATATCTGCAATGTAGATAGCTTCTCTATCGCCTCACTCAGTAACTATAGACCATTCCTTCTGCTGAGTGAATCTGCTACTACGTTCCCCTTCCCAGGAGTGTATAATATCTCAAAGTTAGAGTCCTATAGGACCAACATCTCCATCGTTGGTTCAGGTCCTTCTGTGATAAGATATACCTAAGACTCTTGTGATCAAAGTAAATAGTAAACTGTTTTCCCATCAAGTAATGTCGCCACATATTCAAGGCGAAGACCACTGATTTTAACTCTAGGTCATGGGTAGAATAGTTCTAATCATGTTATCTCAGCTATTGAGAACTATATGTGATCATAGATCACTCCTACATCACGATACATCTAATTCCGGTCCCTGATGTGTCGCAGTAGACTACTTACCCAATGCCCTCTTCTGGTAGCCTCATGATGGGGGAACTCATCAATCTCTGCCTCAGCTCCTAAAAACTAAGATAGAATCTATCCATCCCTATGAAGGGATGTCCCTTCTTCATCAATTCTAACAAGGGTTCCACAACTCTAGAAAATTCAGGTACAAATCTTCAGTAGTACCCAACCAATCCCAAGAAACTCCGCACCTCGGTCAGACTCCTGGGTGGCTCCAAAGAAAGCACTGCCTCTATCTTCTCCGGATCTACCATAACTCTAGCCTCCGAGATAACGTGTCCCATAAAGTGGACCTCCCGTATCTAGAACTGACACTTTGATAACTTACCATAAAGAAGGATCTCTCAGAGTATATCCAGAACTATCTGTAGATGATAGACATGCTCCTCCTCCAAAGCTGAGTATATCAAGATGTTGTTGGTAAAGACCACCACAAAGTGATCGAGGTATGGCTGAAATATCATGTTCATGGGTCCCATGAACACTTGAAGGGTGTTGGTCACACCGAATGGCATAACCAAGAACTCCTAGTTGCCATACCGACATATGAAGGCCATATTCTTCCCATCCTCATCTTGTACCCTGCGCTGATGATATCCTGATCTGAGGTCTATCTTCTAAAACTATCTATCTGCCTTCAACTGATCAAAGAGATCATCAATCCTCAGAAGTGGATACTTTTTCTTCATAGTCACCTAGTTCAGGCGCCAATAATCCACATAGAGTCTCAAACTCCCATCTACCTTCTTGGAGAACAAAATCGGGGCCGCCCATGGAGAAACACTGGGCCATATTAACCCCTTCCTCTACAAGTCCTCCAGCTGTACCTGTAACTCACAAAGCTCTGCGGGAGTTATCCGATATGCTGGTTTAGATATCAGTGCCATCCCAGGGTATAGGTTGATGTAAAAGTCTACCTATCTATGTGGAGGTAGTCCTGGAACATCATCAGGGAAGACATCAACATACTGGTCCACCACTACAGGATAGATCAGACTCTCAACATCAACTACTCCGAGGGTAAGGCTAGGCAACTAATGTATGATCGGCTGCACCCTCCTCTAGGTAAGTCCATCATGGGTTGCAACGGTTCCCTTGTTACCAGTGAAGGGAATCCTTGTCCCATCCTCACAGACACACCACACTTTGCACCTAATACAATCAATCTAAACATGGACTGTGGATAACCATTCCATACCCAAGATGACGTCGTAAGGCCTCGACACCACTACTAGAAGATCCCAACTGAATAACTCACCTCCTAGAGTAAGATAAAACTGTCGGCGCCACTGTGTAATATTCTAATCTTCTCCTGCATGAGTCTTTAATCACAAGGATCGAGCCAATGACTCCACTAGAATCTCTGAGTTCCAAATGAGAGACAGGGAAATGAAAGAGTTACTATCACCTATGTCTATAAGTACTACATATAAGGCGGAGTAGACAAATATAGTACCTCAAATAATCTGTAGAGTTCCGTGATTGTAGTCCTCAGCTACCTAGAGCTGAGATCATCCCTATCCACATGCTCCATGTGGTTGGGGTGGGCCTCCTGGAGGTGGTGGCGGTAGAAACTCGAATCGCCACCCACCACTTTCTACACAACGAAATAATCTACCACATCTTATGCCCTATGGAACTCCTTGCTCAAACATCTTCCTCTGCCTAGGCAGTCCCTCTATTGTCTGATGGTCGTCCGTAGGGTGGTTCGAGCAGTTGTGAGCTATGTGACCCTACCCACCGCACGAGTAGCACTGCCTACTCCTCATCTGTCCTCCTCTATCCCATGAGCCCCGCACCACTGAACTTGTATCCAAAGGTTGTCCAACAAAAGGTTTGGCCTGTTTGGGCCCCAGCTTCATCCATCTACTGCCTTCTATAGATGAATCTACTACCTAACGTCCAATGGTGGCTCTCGCTGTCAGTGCCTTCTCAGCTAGGAATCTCTCCACCAGAATCACTTTCTCTAGCACCCCAGCCTATGTCAGAATGCTGAGTGATATCATCAATGATCTTATCTTCCATCAGAGATCCTTCTCAAAGGTCTTATCCCTAACGAAAGGGTCTCATACTATATTTATGGAGTAGCGGGAGAGATCAGTGAACCTCGCCGAGTACTGGTCCATGGTCATGCTGCTCTACTGTATGTGGAACAACTCCTGTATACGCATTGAGCGTAGTGTCTCTAGGACAAAATCTGCCCTAAAAAGGCCCTAGAAGTCCATCCAGGTGAGGTTCACCTCATTATGTATCTGAAGTGTTAAAATACACCATCTCTCAGCTACTCCCTGGAAGAGACTGGTAGCTAGGATCACCATTAGATCATCTGGTGTCCCAACTAAGTGAAACACTCTGGCCACAACCTCCATTAAGTCCTCATCCACCTACGGATCCAGCTCGCCTCGGAACTTCGAAGGCCTTTGTCGCTGAAACTCATGAAACATACTCAGTCATCATACACCCTCTATTGGTCGGGCTAGTGGAAACGACTGCCCAACAGGTAGTGGTGTTGCGGTACACCACCCAAAGGTGCTAACACAGTAGGAGGGCCCTACACCGAGGCCACATTTCTCTGTGGGATATCATCATGTACTATCTCAAGAATCCTGTATGGTTGTCTACATGGAGACATTCTGAAAGAAAACAGGTGCTCCATGGTCAATAAGTTATACCTGGTGAGCTAACTCAAATAAATCATAAGAAAAACTTTTAAAAACACACACAATAAGTGTTTTCATGCACTGAGCCAGAAATTAGAATTCGGGGTCCTGGTGTATAGATACGTCAGTTTCCACACCAACACTGGACTCCCCAAACTGAAAACCACACTAAAAACACTTAACACTATTGCCACATTGAAAATACCAGAGTCCTAGTTCTTCGGTAGAATCGACTTCTCTGATACCACTTTGTCATGACCCATCCCCCAGGGCTCATGTTGTGACTACCCCAAGCCCACCTTACATAGGATAGGGGATGGAGACTAGAACCAAAAAGGTGTATCCCTATAATGGGAAGGCATTTCCTTTAAACCTGTTAAAATAGACAATCTAAGAACACAACAGGAAGCAACCACAAAGTAAACTGCTATAGTAAAAAGTGTACTGAAAGTAAAGTGGATGGAATACAAGCCTAACTAGAAAGTACAAGTACAAATAAAAATAGAAAATAGATCTTGGATCATCCACCATGGATCATACTTGAAGGGTAGATACAACTCATGATTAGTAGTCACTGTAGCACGTCACATAAAATGGTCCACCTCTGAGCACCGTCCAGTCCTGACTCCCTCAGCCCCGATCAATGTTGTATGTCGTCTACACAAGACACAACAATGTTTGGGTGTAGCACATGCAGGGGTGAGTTTAACAATACTCAGTTGGGATCCCGAGACCCTCAAAGGTCTCCCAGAATTCCACAAAGGATAAACCACAAAGCAAGACCTCAAACACAAAGCACGGAGAAATCATTAACTCTAGTTAGGTATATTCCCATATATATACCTAAGTTATCAAGATATACTAGTCTCATACATGAGGAAACATAAGGCTCCAAATTTGAAGCCTCTAGCACAACTGATCCACGATGGAAGAATACCACAAAGGTAACTCCATGAAGGTAAAAGTAGCACAAAGGTAATACCACGAAGGTAACACCATAGAGGTAAAAGTACCACAAAGGTAACACCACGAAGGTAACACCACGAAGGTAACACCACGAAGGTAACACCACAAAGGTAAAATTACCACAAAGGTAAAGACTCAGCTCACACCAGGTATATAACCCAAGTACAGAAGTACAAATGATAAGTTGTAAATCTAGATCATCTTATTCTGTCAAGAGGCTCTTCTGCTGACCCGCACAAGATCGATAGATGCTGACCCACAAAATATCGCTAGGCGCTAACCCACACATGATCGATAGATACAGACCCACACAGGATCACTATGTGATGACCCCCACAGGATCGATAGATGCTGACCCACACAGGATCAATGTTCTTTCTTCATGTCACATCCAACCACGAGATTTATGCACTAAGTACGCTTGATTCTAGAAGTATCTGCTCCTCAATATATCGATCATACCTCAACCTCCACGAAGTTCCAAGAAGAAGTATCCCAAATGACTGCCATGTTGTAAGGGTTATAACGTGATAGACAACGTTTCAATCAGACACTCGGTCTATGACTTACAAGAATTTTAGTATCGAGGTCCTGATTGGATTCAGAATCAATCCAACCCAGCCGTACTCCAATATTATCCAAAACTCAAGCGGATTATACCAAAAAAACTATCTCACTCCAAGTATCCCAGCACTGTATATGGTTTGTCAAATGGATTCCCGGTTCATAATTTATGGTTCATTTAGAGAAATTTGGGCCTAAAAGGGTCCAGGTCCAGTCCGACCAGGCCCGACCCGGTCTAGGCCAACCTGACCCAGTTCGGGTCAACCAGACCCAGCTCACCTAGGTGGTGTGACCGAATGGGCTGGTACAACCCCCTGTGCTCACAGGGCGTGGCCCGTGGAGGGAGCGACCCGGCCCACTGCACTCTCGCGGCCCGAACCACCCTAGCTGGCATAGGGTGGGGGGTAACACTCCCCCTTTCTCCCGAATAGCTAAGCCATTCGGGGAGGGAAGCGGCAGTGCCATGTGGAACTTTATGGTCACTAAGGGACCCACAGGGGTGGGTCCCACCTCCTCCCCCACGACTTCTAGCTATGACCATCTCCAGTGGTGCGCGACAGTGTGCCACTCTACCTCTGCGGCCGACCAGTACCAATCACCCTGCTGACCACCACAGCCTAGTGTCATAGCCTCCTCCTGCGGTGAGTGATGGCGTGCCGCCTCCATTGCAGTCGGCCAGTTCCAGCAGCCGCCATCATCTGCCAGCATGGGTCGCTGGTGCCGCCATGATGGTGCTTCTCTGATGGTCTTCCATGGGCCAATGGTTGAGCTCTAGTGGTTTGTTTTCCCATCCAATTGTGCCAACGGACTTCCCGGGTCATCTCCTTTTCTTTGTGACCCACTGATTTGGGTGTCGTCCAACCCGAAATTTTACCCACAAAGAACGCAATGATAAAAAAAATGAGGAGGGACCATGCCTTGTTCGTTTGGACCTCACCCTCCGCATTAACGTCTTAACAAGGGAGAGGATATATGATTCAACAATCTCTTGAAAATAAATGAGACAAAACCCTACCTCAAGATTGTTGGATAACGTCTGCATTTGAGGAAGAGTCTGTGTTCATCGGTTCGTGATTCAGTGGCACATATAACTGCTAACTGGAACCAATTCCATCCTCTAAGTGGTTTTCATCATGGTACTTTTCCAGAGCTTTGTCACTTGGTGAAGTTGTGCCAATACTCCTCTCTGAGCTCCATATATATAGAAGAGGGGGAGGGTCAGTAACTCCATTGGGAATATATGAGGTTTATTTAATGAATTAACCTCCCAAATTTCAATGGTGTTGTTACAAAGATTGAGGAGTCAATCCAATTAATGGATTGACATGTCATTGGTCCCGCCACCACCGCTTGTCCGTTGGAGGAAAAAGAAAAATAAAAATAAAATAACTTTGTTATTTTTTTATTCTTTTAAATGTACAAAATCTATTATTTTCTCCCAACCTACCTGGTCGAAGTGAATCCTTTCTTAATCAAATCATGGCACTATGAATTTAACAGTGCTCTTGTATTTTTAATCCGAGCACCGATTCAAAAGTTAGAAAACACCGTTCGCGTGTTTATTAAACATACCTTAAAAAAAGTTCAGAAATTCATTCTGGGCACACTGGGTCTCATAATCACGCGCCGTCAATTTTCATAGACTCATAATAATTTCATATATTTAAAAACAATTTACATTGAAAATTTAGGTCTTTACATGATAAGCCATGATGAAGTTCAACTTAGTATTCAGAAAGTGTCTGAGACTCTTCCAAAACATAAAGGTGAATCTTGGATCTTGATTAGATACAATCGATAGTGGTGTTAGATATAGACTCACCACTTATCTAATGTATACCCTTACAAGTATATCAAGTGATAAAACCTATAAAATAACAATGATGTGTGAAATATTTTTAAGATGATACATCACAACACAGATAACATGATTTCCTTTTGATTTATTCATAAGACCAATGAAAAATTCCCTGGAGATGTTTTCCCACTTCCATGTAGGTATGGGTAATGGTTGGATCATCCCCATGTAATTTTGACATTATTATTTAACTTTATGAAATACAATACATCTTGATGTATATTATGTGATCTCTTTATTCATATTTTCCAACCAATAGTGTTATCATAGATCTTGATACATATTTGTGATTCATGTGTGGATGTAGAAGGTTGAGCTATGTGCATCATCCAATAACTCCTTCATTAACTCAGGATTTGATGGTATACATAATCTTAGCCCAAATCTTAAAAATCCATATTCATTAACATTTTACTCTAAGTATTTCCATTATCTTATAGTTTAAAATTTCTTCTGAATTCCCACACCATCTCCTTGAGATTCCTTTATCTTTTTTAGAAGGGAAAGATGAGCAATCATTTGTGAAATGATTGATGATGTTTCTTCATTTATGATTCCCATGTCCATCATTTTCAAATACAAAAAGATAATATCCCTAAAAATTATCATAAATGGTAGAATTTATGGATCCTTTCTACATATATCATATTCCACTTTATTTGTTTTAACATTATGGTAGTGGATTGAGCATTCATAGTCCTTGATCAGCTATAACCATCTTTGTTCAAGAATATTCATCTCTTTCTGTGTGAATGTATACTTGAGGCTTTTGTGATCCATATATATTTCACACTAATCCCCAAATAGACAATTTCATCATATTTTCAAAGTGAATATCACTTTAGTCAACTCCAGATCAATCATTGGGTAGTTATTTTTATATAAATTAAACTTTCATGAGGAATAGGATATGAATTTCTCATTCTCCATTAACATATATCACATTCCCTTCTTTGAAGCATCACTGAATACCATGAAAGGTTCTCCACTTGTGGGTAGCATGACCAATTTTGTAGTTCTAGTCCTCATTTTTATCCTCTTAAATATATCTTCACATTCCTCATTCCAATAAAACATGGATCTCTAATGAGTTATCTTGGTTTGAGGGTTTTAAAATCATGAGAAATTTATCCCAAATCGATGATAGTAGCCAGCTAAACTAAGAAAAATACAGATATCTTTCATAGATGTTGGCATCGAACATTATTAAATTGATTTCATCTTTTATTAGTCCACATATATTCCATTTATTGTGATTATATTCTCCATTAATGATACTTCCTTCAACTAGAACTCACATTTACTGTACTTGGAATAATGATTCCCCTTTCACAAAGTCTTTAGCATAGTGCTTAGATGATCCTCATGATCCTCCATGGATTTGGATAATATTAGAATATTATCTATAAATACTACCAAAAATTTGTCGATGTAATCTCTAAAGAATATATTAATTAATTCCATGAAGATTTTTAGAGCATCAGTGAGTCCAAATGGAAATACTATGAACTCATATTGCCCATACCTTATACGAAAAATAGTCTTGGGGATATCCTCTTTCACCCTAACATGGAAACATATAGACCGAAGATCCATCTTGGAGAGGTATTTTTCTCCATGTATCTGATTGAAAAATTCATTAATCCATGACATATGATACTTGTTCTTTATCATGATCTTTTTGAGGTCATGATAATCAATGAAAAGACACATTGAAACATCCTTATTCATGACATAGAGGACTGGTTCACCCCATGGGGAAGCACCTGGGTGTATGAAATATTTATCTATATTCTATTATAGTTGTTTATTCATCACCTCAAGTTCCAAAACACCCATTCTATATGGAATCATGTATAATTTTAATTCCCCATGTATATGCTTGATTGAAAATTCAACCTCTCAGCTAACAGGAATACCAGACAATTCCTTGAGAAACACATCATCTTATTTTCTCACAATAGGTATGTCCTCAATGATGGTTCTTTCCATAGATTCAATCATTTGAGATAGATATGATTCCTCATGGGGAAATAATATCCATGCATGAGATGTTGTTGCTAAATAATATTCATCATAATCATTGCACTTTCATAGAATCGAGGGTCGATTTCCAATAAGAAGAATGATTTCCTTATGAAGGAATTTTTTTGGATCTATATAGAGAGAGACAATACATACCAAAAATTGTATAAAATTCCACATAAGGTAGTATGAAAAGATTCAAAAGAAAGGTTAGTAAAAAAGTTTTAATATGGGAGGAGTTATATACTTTGGATATAATAATTTTCCATTTTCCATTTTCAACGATAACTCAACTTCCATGATTTGTGGTGGGTTTGAATAATTATACGAAACTTTAGTGATATGAAGGAATGTATATAACTAGAATAAAAAATTATGTTTCCTATTCTTGAATTAATAACTAGTGTGACTATCAAAACATCAGTTTTGGGATCTACTTTAGCAGATGTAATGGAAAAAATCTCTCATTTTCTACCTTAGAGGTTGTTGGTTGTCTATGAAATCCCTTATCTTAGTGAAATAGTTTGAAAAGTTTCCTAGTTCCTTGTAGTTGAAGAAATGAAAAATATACTGAGGTTTTACTGGATAATTCCTCTCTTATAATGAATTATTGGATTTATTCTATCGATAATCATTAGTTTGGCATCCTTTCTTCCCACACCCAAAGCATTTCCTTTCCCCCCTTAAGAAATTTTGGGGGTACTTATTTCCACACCTTTGAAAATTGGGATGTTAAAATTTATTATCACCATTAGATTTATCCATTTTACCACAAAAATTAAACTAAAAATTATTCTCCTTATCCCCATGGTACGCTTGATATTTTTTGATATTCATTTCGATTTTGAGGGAACATGAGACAATTTACTTATATCTTTCAAAGTCGCAGATCACTAGGGATTTTCATATACTATGTTATATCCCCCAAAATAAGTGGTAAACCTTGCATTTAGTGGATAAAAAAAACTAGTGCTATATCATGCATGCTCTGTGATGTTTTACTCGTACAACTTAAGAGATTCATAGTCTTTTTTCTTGATGGTAATGAAATACCTTTCCATTTTAATATGGAGAGTGAGAGGAAAATATTTATCAAAATACCTTTTATGGAATTCCTTATACCACATAACTTCAATATATTCCTCTAGGTTTTTATTCTTTATTAATTTCCACTTTTTATTAGGTTCTCCCTCCATAAGATAATTAGCTAGTAAAACCTTCTCTTGTTCAAAAAATTAAATGGTGGAGAAGATCTTCTCAATGGAATTGATCCACTGTTCCGTGATTAATGGATTAGACGACCCATTGAAATGAAAATCCCTTTGGAACATAAAGAAATAAATTACAACTTGTTCTTTATTAGGGGGATTTGGATGCTCCTCCAGATCCGGGTTTCTCTTTAGAACCCCAGTCAGCTGAGAGAGTATTGTCACAACATTTTTGATTTTTTATCCCATCGGGCTGGGCATCTCATTGGGGAAATCATCACATTTCCAGTCACATTTATTGTTTACTAGATTCCTCATATTATTGGCCATTGTATAGAATAAAGGTAAAATTAGTAATGAGTATTTTTAAACTATTAAACACATAAAAGGGAATCCAATTACATTAAATTTATAACTTATAAATTACAAGTATTTACTTTAATTATGAATTTATAGGATTCATTATATGTTATCCATGATATATTTCTTAACATATAATCTTATGGGATTTATTTTTTACCTTAATAATGGTTCATAACTATCTTGTGATTTTTCCAAAAAATATCCTTTAGGAGTGTCAAACTAGGTTTGAAGTATGACCTGTTATCATACCTGGTTATGCTGAGTCAGGCCCAACACACCTTGTTAGAGTTGTTACCCCTAAGTACATATGTTCCAAATCCACGTCCACTTATAGTATACAGATAGGGATGTATTTTATTGAAAAAATAATTACTCTATACTTACCAAAGTTTTGAATATTTTTTATTATACATAGTTTTATCCCTAAGTATTTCTATAGAGATTTCTTATATTAATCCCATAAATAACTAAACTTTTCCTTTGATACTAACTATAACAACCATTCAATTTATTTCACATTAATACATTATTTATTACATAATATTACAATTAATATAACTTATAATATCAGTGATTATAATGTGTTTTTGAATTATGTACATATAATAACATCATGAACATGTGAGACAACAATATTATTTAAAACTTCCTCAACATGCTTATAAAATTCTAAGGATTTTAAAATTGTATGGGATAACTTAGGGACATACATAAGAAAGGGGTGAGATGTAAATCCTAGTAAGGGAATAAACATGAAATATATACTCTAGATAGGGTATGGTAGATTAATAACATGATCCAAGTATCTTGAGTGAAAATAAATGGGATAATGGGTGGGTTTATATAGGTATTGAGTGGAGATTTCTTTATTATTTCTCAAACATAGGGTTTGGACTCTATATAAAAAATAACCAAAAACAAAATCCTTATCATAGTTTTTATCATGGTTTCTTCTAAATGGTAGTGTTTTTAATTATCTTTTAATTCTATGGGCTGAAATTAATAAAATAATTCCCTTTCTTATATGGAGGTAAAGCATACTCTTAACGAAATGATTTTAAAACCTTAAAATATAATAATTGTTTTTAAGGATTATTAATGGAATTATAAAATTAATAAAATAAATTTAAAATAACATTATTTTGAATAGAAAAAATAAATTTGGTCATGGATACCTTTTATAGTATTTATTACTTTAATTTTGGGTCATTATGATGTCTTAATACACAAAGTATTTTTATACGTTACTTAATTTTTTCCCAAAATTTAGACTATCTCAAAAAATTATGAAAAATTAGCCATTGGATAATTTCGATGTTACGGTTCCAAAAATAATACTCATTTTATTTAAATAATTATATAAAGATTTTAATTTTTTATTATAAAATTAAAATCTACACTTTTTAAGAAATTCTAGGTTTTTTTTCAAAAGCATTTTTCAAACCATTATATAAATTACATTTGACTTCATAAAAAATATATGAACATCTATATTAAAAAAAAAATTAATAATAATATTTTATTAAAATATTATATATTTAAAAATCCATTAACTTGTCAAAATAAATTCCTTAATTTAATTTTAATGTTACCCAAAAATATTATATGTGTTTTATTGTATAAAAATTAAAATATACCCATTATTATATACAAAATAATATACATACTAATATCTCTATGCTCTTGATATATATCCCTTCAATACACCATAACAAACCATAAGAGTAAGGTGTGTGATAGTGGAAATTTCATGGGGTGGTTCATCGTATATGGTTTGGGCCATGATCTCGATGAGCTTGAACTTATCTTATAAACAATTTCTATCATAATTAAGTTTTTTGATCTCATCTTGGTCATGGTTATGGTCAAATCCTTGATATGATATCTCCCTTTGAAGTTCCAATAAATGATCTTCATAGGGTTTGATCCTACGGGTGTAGGCCATCACTTATTTTTTCTGTGTCAATTGGATTTGTTAAGACCCTATAATTATACTAATCATGTGATCACTGATCAATATCTATATTATCAATGTTATGCTTAACAATATTTTAAATCCGATATAATAAAACAAAAAAAGTGTCTGTGTTTTATATAAATATATTACATAATAATACATTTTATTAAATCAAAAGGGTTATTTTATTTATTACATTTCGATTCATTACAACAAAAATACCTAGAGATCTCTTTGATACCAATTTTTAAAAGGAATTCCATGAATTGAGTTTTTTGAATGTGGATTTATCAAGTGATTGAAATAAAATTATATAAAGCATACTTTCACAAATTATTATTGGTAAATTTTTAGAAATTCCACTGGATAATAGTGCAAGAAGCTATGACTACATACACACTATGAAAGGATATAGTTAAAAACACAATGATTGATTTACCTAAAAGGATCTAATTTGAGCACCAATTTCTGGTCAAATTTATAAAATAGGGGTCCAGGGAGTACCTTATATGAAACCAATTATCTCTGTATGGAATAAATTTTTTAATGATGCCGCCCTACCAAATGTTATCCATGACACTATAGAGTGTCATTTTTATAGCTGAAGCCAATACCAACAATGGGACACCACTACAACTGGTAATTCAAATATGGACCATTACATGTTGATCATATTCATGATTAGTAATAAAACTAGAATATTCACCATAATACTACCTCATACTGGGTTGTTTTCGCTACAAAACTCTTTACTTTTTCAATATTGTATAATGTATAAGCATTAGGAATTTTTAAATGACTGGGAATTGTGTCTCCCACGAATTTTTACTAATTAATAGGCATATAAATATCTAGTCCACCAAATATGTGAATGATTTTGGGATTATATCTAGATAATTGGGTTATATGATGTAATATAGACTTCTCAGTTAAACATGTACCATCATTTGGGCATTATACCTAACATTTTAAAAAGATATTCACCTAAAATGAATACATTTCACCTCTACCATTGGTATGTTGGGATTATCCTATGGATGCTCCATTAAATTGGAGGAATCCATGTAATTTGATAAATGTGCGCATAGTTCCTCATAAAAGTCAGTACAAATAGGGCTAGAGAGAAAGGAATGTTACTTTCTAGAGCACTATTTGAGACTTTAATAGGGGTGTTCTGGCATTAGCCCTCCTTGCACACAAATATTCAATTCAAGAATTTTCACATCTAATTCCTCAAAGTATCTCATAATCAAATGCCTAAAATCCCAAAGTATTACCCAGGGTCCCAACAATATAGAATTACCAGACCATATTAGCTTCATCTATTTGAAGGATAATAAGAATAGTGGGGCTTCATCATATTGGATTGGATCACATAACTTAGATTTTAGAATTTATGGAATCATTTATTAGTGTATGGATGGTTTCTTTAAGAGACACACATATATAGGTGCAAAAAATAACATTTTAATAAAATCAGTGTTAGTGAGTTAAAAAGAATCCATTATATTTTGTTGGTTTTGGAAAGAATCTATGGTATATTGGGGTATTTTTTATATAGGTACATACAATTTTACCTATGTGTCACTTTCATCATTTTATATAGAATGGTTTCCATGCAATTGGGAGTATCAGTTCCCAAATGAAATTTCACATGAGAAATTTCATCCATGTTGTTAGTCCTATACAATTCCAAGGAATAGATAATATAAATTGATGATGGGGGATTGGGGAAAAAATTGTAACTGATTATAATGTCATCATTCACCATTTCCTCATTCCATCTAGGGATATTACCGATAGATAATGGAGAATCATAAAAAATAACTCTTAATTTCTTTCATTTGAATGTGGGGTTATGTTTTAATGAACTCCTAGAAACACATAATGTGATCCATAAACATTATATAGTTTCATAAATCATTTTTTATACCATCAAAATAGCATGTCATTGGTATAAATTAAGGTCCACTTAGAGAGAGATACCACTGACTTATGATTTATATGGTGTAAACAATCCCATGAAGGCTAAAAAAAGTATAAAAATTGAAAATATTGGTGCCTAAGTAATATTAGTCAAATACTACACACATAATTAGGTGGAAGTATATACTGTAGTAGTTATATGACGATTGGTGGTCTAGGAAGATCTATTAGAGAAGGCCCAACATTTCCCTGGAAGAAGGTACTTTACAGTCTGGAGAGTATTTGAGTAATAATGGGAATCTATTATAGAGGTGGTATAATATGTTTAGAGAGTCTAGAATCCTTTGGACATTCCTTTGGGAGAGGCCTCCAATGTAGGTGGCATGGTATGAATGTGAGTCTATGAGAAGGGTGGAGCCTCTGAGACTATTTTGGATGGTTCTGGAATAACATTATTGAAACAAGATTAGGACACTATATATGTTCTTGATGGTATTAACCTCTATGTTTTATTACAGAAATGAGACCAGTTTCAATGACACATTACAAAGAAATAGACACGGAGGATGAATCTGACATCCCAAATAGTGATTCTGGTGATTTTTATTGAATTAATCAACACTAGGGATAATTAGTAGATGTTGTTGGCCTATATCCATGATCTAGATAAAATAGGGTAATATATTTGTGATGGTGATCCCTTTACCAATTAGGTGTACACTGTATTTGGTGGGAGACCTTGAAGGGAACTAGTTAAATATTTGTCATTTTGAAACATGCTAATTAATGAATCATAACATAGAGAGTATAGTAACAAATAATCATCGAGATGTGATTTGAACTAGGATTACTCTATAGATGGAGAGGTGGAACTACCCATCCAAGACTTTAAAGATCAGAAACCAGTGGAGGTAAGCATACATGTCTTGTAAAATCCTAATCTCATCACTATAACTTGAGAATGATTAAATATTTTTCTCTGATGTTTATTTCAATTGATAATAAAGGAGGACATAGAGTATCCCTTTGTGAACCCACCATATAAAGGAAGTGAAATCCCTTTAAGTATCAAATACAAAAAGAAGAAACCATCAACTAATTTTATGAGTGAATTTTCATCCAAAAGTAAAGTGCACCATTTTGTAAAATTCACCATTAAACTACTTTAATATTTATGTGGTATATTAAAACAATTCCTTTTCTTTGGGAATTATTAATACTCTATAATGACACATTGGAATAATTTATTATTGAGTCATTATGAAAACCCGAAGAGTCTCATGTTGTAACTATAGTGCATACTAATGGTAATAAGGGAACATGAGTAGTGGAAACCATCTATAGAACACCAGGTATCATACTTATAGTCGGTATAATAGATAAGGAGGACTAAAACCACAGAGTTTCAACATCCATTATAGAGATTTATATATAAATTATCTATTCCATGAGTAAGTTTACAACTTTCTATTTTCTCTATATCATATTATTTTAAGAATTGAAGTCTGATTCTCATGGAAGTGTAACTTATGGGGTCATATCATTGGGAGAATATGGACCCAATACATAGATGGTACTAGAAGATTCTTTCATATTTTTGATGATTAGAACAGTTAAACAGACACATGGAGCGTTAACATCTCATGGTTGTACCTCTATATTTTTTTTATAGAAATACAATTGGACTTATGGTGTTAGATGTTCATGATCAATGTAAAATGAAAACATATGAGAAACTAAATATAGGGGAGGGAACCATAGATTCAGTGATTATAGAAGAGATAACCAAGGATATGGCAAGTATATATTTGGAATATAAATATCCAATGACTATAGAAGAGGAGGATGATGATTCAGAACTTTCTTTATAACATTGAGTTTATCCCCTCACAGAGGACTTTTAAAGCTTTCCCTACTATAGCATTTATTATGTCTCTTCATGAGTACTATCATAGTCCTAAAAAGTGACATGACTTGGGATCAGACATTTTCGTGTAGAAATGTGAGATCGAGCATGGGGAATAGAATAATATCAGAAATTTAATCACTATTATATAATTAATACAGTAGATGGGATGTATTATCCTTTCTCCCTTATCCTATGACCAATTAGACATATAAAGTAAACTATCATGCACTCTATCAACTATATTGATATTTCTTAACCAAAAGAATAAATCTGGACCAGTGGAAAATTATCACCATTGGGTACAAATCAATGTCTTATGTTGTGGTGTCTCTTTCAGTATCCAAACAAGATATCTTATGATTAAAGGATAAATAAAATTAGAAATTGGTTATTGTATATTCTAGGGAATATAACCTCTACCACATGGAAAATAATCTAGTGATGTCTAGGGCTGAGCCAACTCAAACACCATCTTGATTGTTGGAGTGTGAGGCTATAAAAGGAAGGATACAATTGTGAGTAGATGATGTGTGCCCTCAATCATAGAAGGATCTGGTAGAGATAACCTATTAGAAAAATATTATTGAACCATAAGGGCCAAGGATAATCAATATTAGTCAATCCATATCCCTAGGTAAATCCATAGAGGGCCAATTTTTAATGAAATATAAGATCAAATATGTGGAGAACAATGCTTATTTTTTTATCATGTAATACAAATTATTTATTACCCACAATCATTATGTTCATAAATTGTGAGTCTCGATCAAATTAACAAAACAATAAACTAAAATTCAATAACCACGCATTATATGTGATTGGAGTGAGAAATAATAGACTATAATAAGTGTGCTCAATTAAATTAGTGTTCTAGATAGGGGTGGATTCATTTGAGATAGAAAGGATGCATCGACCACCTATGAAACTTGTGAAGATATTTGAAATGGTTTTATATGATTCCAAGAGTTATATACCCTATCAATGTTTAGGATTCATGGGGCGCAACACCAAGTGTGTTAGAATTACACTTAAGAATATGGGAAAGAGGGAAAGGTAAATTGTTGCTCATATAGATCGTATCTATGGGTGAAATAAAAATATATTTTTTAGGATAACCATTGGACTAATTTTAATAATGGTTTCCACTATCATATTTCACATTATGTTTCTTCTTTGATGTGATCCTATTAAGGTAGGTGGGCTTTTGGTTGGTTGTGCTATCACTACCAGGGAGTTCATTCATTAATAATGAAAATAATGATATGGGAATTTATCAAGAATGGGAAGAAATTATTTACTGAATTATTTCATCTACATAGGGAATAATGTTTTGAACAAATAGTAAATTTCATTGCAAATACAGGGACAAAAAATTTCCTTTGAAAGAGATGTATACTAATGAAGAGTTTAATAATTCTTGGAGATATGCTACCGTGCATCAAGAATATCAACAGTGTTTACCAAACTGATAAAAGGCATGCATGCTAGAAGGTAATGTCTAAATTAAAACTAGGTGAGGGACATCAGAATGGGTATAAACATTAAAGAGTGAGAGGATCAATGGTGATACTTAAGAAACATAGTCTATGGTCAAATATATTTGATCAAATTAGGGATAATATTTATGGACATATAACATAAACCAATGGAATTCCTTTTTAAGGTCATAAAACATGTACCTATGTGCGATATGTTCAATAGACCAATAATGTAAAGGTTAATTTTGTTTGATTTTGTATCTTAAGGATAACTAGAAAAAACTTATGGGTAGGTTAACAATTATTAATTCCATTGTTCTTAGACTAAGGTGATTTTTAAGATTAAGGTCATACATCTTTGAACACACTAGTCAAACAGTTCCTGATTATATATTATAAACTATAACCATGGAGAAACTCATCATCTAGTTTATAGGTAGTTAATAAAGGAAACCCTTTAAAAAAATAGCAAACAAAACATTTTGGGATAATAGGTGTATTATTATCGGGATTCAGATAGAAGATCCAAAAAGTTCATTGTATCTTATAAAATAGGAATGAAGCTTTATGCAGTTCTACAAGGTGGAATACTTCAATATATATTTATCCCATGAATAGGATAAATTGTGAAACATTAATGTGTAATATACTGAAAAATTGAAGAAACATTGACATTAATTGAGGCGCAACATCATCACCAAATAAAAACCAAACAATATCAGTTATAAGGATGTATCTTGTACATTAAATAAAGGGAACCTTCCTAATTCTAAGGGAGGAAAGAGGCTCGATATAAGTTGATATATAAGTCTGTGTTCCTAGATAGAATGCAATAGTAGTTTATAGTTGGGTCTATGATAAGGTTTTAAAACACCACTATGTATCACATAAAAATTGAATAATTCCATGCATAGTTATAAGGAGGGTGTGGTTGATGACCAACACCAAAAGT
The DNA here is from genome assembly GCA_963277665.1 of Viscum album. Lineage (NCBI taxonomy): Eukaryota > Viridiplantae > Streptophyta > Magnoliopsida > Santalales > Viscaceae > Viscum > Viscum album. Next base: position 445,494,984 of record OY728136.1, on the reverse strand, counting down.
GGTGTCACGACCCGTCCTTGGGGCCCGTGCTGTGACTACCCCAAGCCCGCCTTCCATAGGCCAGGGGCTGACGACTAGCACCAAGGCGTAAATCCCGGTAAAAAGGGAAGGCATTGCCTTTGGAAAGTAAACAAACACCACAGAGCAAGCAAGCAGAAGAAGCAAACACTAAGTAAAAACTGAGTACAACAGTAAGTGCAGAAAGTAAGTGGGCCAGAATACAAACCCAAACTGAAAGCAAAGTACAACTGTAAAGGGAAAACAACAACTGAAAAGTAAAGCCGCAACGTCGAGCTCCCCACTGGAAATCCCACCTGAAGGGTGGGTACAGAAAGCCCCTACTGCTCCTCGGGTCTAGCCGACCGCTCCGAGTACGTCCCGCCCAGTGGTCCACCTCCAGGTATCGTCCTGCTCCGCAATCCTCCACCCCGATCAGCGTTGTCCGTTGTCTACAACCAACACAACGTAGTGCGGGCATAGCCCATGCAGGGGTGAGTATAAGCTACTCAGTAGGGACCCCGAGACCCCCAAAGGTCTCCCAGAATCCACAAAGGATAATCCACAAAGGAAAGATACAATCACGAAGAAACATCCGACACTACTTAGGTATATGCCCATACATATACCTAAGTCATCAATTGTCGTTCGGCTCCAACATCCAAACCCAAGTATAACCCAGTCCACATAGGAAAGCAAAATGTAAATCCACACAGGATAACACAACACAATCCACAAAGGAAAGCAAAACAGGATTCAGCTCACACAAGTATTCTTCTTCATATAAAGATAGAGACGATCAGATATATCCACTGATTCATCTATGCCGTCGGACCCACAAAGGATCGATAGGTACTAACTCCCTCAATGAACCACAAAGGATCTGACCAACACAGGATCGATAGGTAACTAACCCCCGCAATGACCCACAAAGGATCTGACCCACACAGGATCGATAGGTAACTAACCCCCGTAAAGACCCACACAGGATCGGACCCACACAGGATCTGTAGGCACTGGCCCACACAGGACCGCTGAGCGCTGACCCACACAGGATCAGACCCACATATTAATGGTAGCACTGAACCACAAAGGATCACTGAGTGTTGTAGTCGTCATCGAATCCACCGAGGATCTCTGCACCATCGTCGTCGTCGCAATCGCAGCCGGCTCTAGGGTTCTCGCACACAGGAAGCTCGTTCGGGAGGGTCCACTCCACAAGACGAGAGGCTGATACATCAACTGACACATAGTCCAGAGTTGATGTATCCAAAAGTTCTGTATCATCAACAGGAACTCAACGTCGCAGACGGCGCGTCAATCGGACGCCCGGTCTGAGAGTTATTGGCTTTTTCGTCCCAGGGGCCCGGTTGGTTTTTAAGTCAAAACCAACCCGACCATACTTCAACTGTGTCCAAACCTCGGGAGGAGTATGCCAAAAGATCTGTCTCACTTAGAGGAATCCAACAAAGTCGACGACACATCAATCGGACGTCCGTAGCCCAAGATATGAGCGTTTTCGCTCCGAGGGCCCGGTTGGTTTCGTGTACGAACCAACCCGGCTGAACCCAAAGTACTCCGAAACCTTGAGTCCGATATACCGAAACGACCGTCTCGATCCGAGGATCGCATATCCGCTGACGGTGCGTCTATCGGAGGCTCGTAACTCAATATACGGGCAAAAGAACGAAAAGGTCTGAAAACAGGGGGTCTGGGCCCGGGCCGACCCGGCCCGACCCCCCCTGGGCCGGCCCGAACCGGGTGGACCCGACCCGGGTCCGGGTCTGACCCGGCCAGCATGGCCCGGCCCAGCTGGGCGTGGCCCAGACCGGCGGTCCGGCCGGGCGGCTCGGCCGGCGCGCTGGCGCTGGCCAGGCGCCGCGCAAGGCAGTCGCGGCCCCCGCGCGGGGACCGCTCCGTGACACCCTGACGCGACTTTAAGCCGCATCCCTCCTCCGTGGTCCCGCGCGGCCACGGGACCGGCCAGCGCCGCTGCGGCTTCATTCGCGGCAGGTCTTCCCGCCGGCGTGCCGGGCGCCGCCGCATCCTGGCGGTCGGCCGCTGCCGGCCACCGCCTACGGCCGCCGGTGCCGTCGTGCCAGTGTGGCACGCTGGTGGGGGTTTCCGCGGACCACCGGACGCGCTCCAGTGGTCCGATTTGCGCGCGGTCTTCGCCAGTGCTCGTCCCGATACTCATCCTTCACTGAAAAGGCTTCAAAATTAACTTGCGGCCCCGTTTGTCGTCGCCCGCCAATCCGCGCATAACAAAAAGAAGGGCGGTGGGTTCGGACTTGTTCATTGGTCCACACCCACCGCGTTAGCGGTTTTTAAAGTCTCACAAAAATCACATTTAACAACCAGGGATATAAATCACGAAGATTTAAAAAAGAAACAACCCCTACCTCGTCATAGTCGTCGAATGTGCGTTCTTCGCGGGATTGACCGTCGCGGAAGGGGCGTCGCGTCGTCGCGGTACACGACGTCGCGTCAACGATCTCCGAGGGTTAAAGAAAACACACAGATTTAATTTCACGAATTAAATCCATGTTGAGGATAAAATCCACAAAGGAATTTAAAAGATTTGAAATCTCCTACCTCTAGCAGTTGATCGAAGATTTGTCGCGGGGAAAGAATCGTCGCGGAAGAAGCGTCATAGAAGGAGGATCTTCAGTGTCACGGAACACAACGTCGCGTCGTCGATCTCCAAGGGTTCAGCGTTCTTCGCGTTCTTTGCGAAGAAAGATGAAGATCTTCTAGCTTCAGAGATTTCTCCAAATCCTCTAAACAAGATACCCCTCAAAAGACAAGTGTTGGTCTTATTTTTAATCTCATGCCAACAATTGATTTCAAAGATAAGTAACAAACAAATTAATTCATAAAATTAATTGCAACGAACTAACCGCCCAATTAATAGGGGGTTAATAATTTAGAAAACGCGTCAGTTGACTTTCATTTAAAAAGGGTTTTCGCGGGTGCGTTACTTATAGGAAAAGAAACGATGGGGCTCATGCGGGCCCCACCTCACAAATATCCTACCAAGAGGGTAGGATATTTTGGGTTCCACCCTATCCGCTTTAACTCAGCTTAAGCAGCTTAAAGTGACTTCAAATGGCTTTAAGTGAAATAAAATAAAGTTGTCACACCACTTTATTTTATTTTCTTCACTTAACCCCAAAAATTAAAAACCACACCCGAGCAAACGCAACTCCGGAAGAGGAATTTCTAAGAAAATACCGGCGCTGCGATTCCATCGGTGCCCTCGGAATTCGATTCTGAGCACCGGTTCAAAAGTTAGAAAAACCCGCTCGTTCGTTCACTGAACGTACCCGAGCCAAACTTCGGAAAATGATTCCGGGCACACCGGGCCTCGGAATCACATGCTGTCAGAAACTGCGTTCTTGTAAAATTCCAAAGAAAATTAAGAAAAAAAAATTTCCTTGAATTTTACGGGTCTTTACATCACTCCCACCTCAGGGCTTTATGTCCCCGTAAAGATACATCACAAACTAGGGAAACAAATATGGGTACTGAGCACGCATCTGAGCCTCTCGCTCCCAAGTGCTTTCCTGGAGGTTCTCGTACTGCCATCTGACGCGCACAAGAGGAATCGACCGTCCACGTAGGGCCCACTCCTGTCGATCCTCGATCTCCATAGGGACCTCCGCAAAAGTCTCCCCATCATCAACATCCAGCTTCCCATGGTCAATGATATGCGTCGGGTCATGCACGTATCGCCTCAGCTGAGATACGTGGAAGACGTCGTGCACCCGGTGCAACTGAGGTGGTATAGCCAGGCGATATGCCACCTAGACAATCCTGCTGAGGACCTGGAATGGTCCGATGAAGCGTGGAGACAACTTTCCGCCTCGGCCAAATCTCCGTAAACCACGTCGAGGTGAGACACGTAAGAAGACGTGGTCGCCATCCTCAAACTCTAGTGGCCTCCGGCTCCTGTCAGCATAAGACTTCTGCCGGCTTTGAGCTGTCCTCATCTGCACCAGGATGACCTGGACTTTCTCTGTCGTGGCCCGGACCATCTCTGGTCCCACAAGTGCTAACTCCCCAGGGTCTGTCTAGCACAAAGGAGATCTGCAAGGTCGGCCGTACAACACCTCGTATGGTGCCATCCCGATGGTGGAGTGGTAGCTGTTATTGTATGCAAACTCCACTAAGGGTAGGTGGTCCTCCCAGCTGCGACCAAAGTCGAGGACACATGCCCGGAGCATGTCCTCGAGAGTCTGAATGGTCCTCTACATCTGACCATCCTTCTGAGGGTGAAAGGCAGTGCTCAGACGTAGCTGCGTCCCGAACGCCTCCTGTAACCCCTTCCAAAGCCAGGAAGTAAAGCGAGCATCTCGATCGGAGATGATAGATGATGGCACACCATGAAGCCGTACAATCTCCTGAACGTAGAGACGTCCCAAGCTCTCCACTGAGCCCTGCTCTTGGATGGGTAAGAAGTGAGCCGACTTGGTGAGTCGGTCGACAATAACCCAAATGGAGTCGTGACCTCTGGAAGTGTGTGGAAGTCCAGTCACAAAGTCCATAGATATCTCGTCCCACTTCCACTCCAGGACCTCCAAGGGTTGTACCAAGCCTGCTCGTACCTGGTGCTCTGCCTTCACCTGCTCGCAGGTGAGGCATCGCGAAACGAACTCTGCCAAAACCTTCTTCATGCCCGGCCACCAGTGGTGTCGTCTGAGGTCCTGATACATCTTCGCCACTCCAGGATGTACCGCCAAAGGAGAAGTGTGAAACTCTCTCAACACCTCCTCCCGTAAAGCAACTGGTACCAAGGTACGTCCTCTGAAAAGGACGTCATGCTCTGCTCCAAGGGAGAAACCATCAGGTGCCTGACCAGAGGATATCTGTGCACGCCGCATCTCACAGTCAGCGTCCCCACACTGTACCTCTCTGACCGGATGTAGTAGTGGAGGAGAGACTGTGAGAGACTGAAGGAAGGCTGCTCCATCTCTATCCACGAAGGATATCTGCAAGGTGGATAGCTGCTCTGTCGCCTCCTCAAGTAGTTGAATGCCCGTCCTCCAGCTGAGAGCATCGGCTACCACGTTCCCCTTCCCAGGAGTATAGACTATCTCAAAGTCATAGTCCTGGAGGAACGTGAGCCATCGCCGCTGTCTCAGGTTCAAGTCCTTCTGAGAGAATATGTACCTAAGAATCTCATGGTCAGAAAAGACTGTAAAGCGCTCGCTCATCAGATAGTGTCGCCATGTCTTCAGAGCGAAGACCACTGCTGCTAACTCCAGGTCATGGGTAGCGTAGTTCTGCTCATGCGGCCTCAACAGACGTGATCCATAGGCGATCACTGCCCGCTCCTGCATCAGGACACATCCGAGTCCGGTACCTGATGCATCGCAGTAGACTACGTACCCTACTCCCTCCTTAGGAAACCTCAAGATATGGGCGCTGGTCAATCTCTGTCTCTGCTCCTGAAAGCTCTGCTGACATCTGTCTGACCACACAAAGGGTTTCCCCTTATTTGTAAGAGCTGAGAGTGGTGTCACAACTCTGGAGAAGTCTGGCACAAATCTCCGATAGTATCCAGCTACTCCCAAGAAACTCTGCACCGCCGTCATGCTTCTGGGTGGCTCCCAAGCTAGGACTACCTCGATTTTCATAGGATCCACTGCAACTCCCACCTCAGAGATGACGCGCCCCAAGAAGTGGACCTCGCGTATCCAGAACTGACACTTCGAGAGCTTACCACAAAGCTGGTGCTCTTGGAGTGTGTCCAACACAACCCGCAAGTGGCATGCGTGCTCCTCCTCAGTCGTCGAGTATATCAAAATGTCATCGATGAAGACTACGAAAAATCGATCGAGGTATGGCTGAAAGATCCTGTTCATGAGGCCCATGAACAATATTGGAGCATTGGTTACGCCGAATGGAATAACCAAGAACTCATAGTGGCCATACCGACATCTGAAGGCCGTCTTCTGAACGTCCTTGTCTCGAACTCTGAGCTGATGATAGCCTGACCTGAGGTCTATCTTCGAGAAACACCGCGCTCCCTTGAGCTGATCGAAGAGGTTATCAATCCTTGGTAGCGGATACTTGTTCCTCACTGTCACCTGGTTTAGGCGACGATAGTCGACACAAAGTCGTAAGCTCCCGTCCTCCTTCTTGGCAAACAAAATAGGGGAAGCCCAGGGTGAAACACTGGGTCGGCTGAATCCCTTGCCCTGCAAGTCCTCCAACTGTACTCGTAGCTCTCAAAGCTCAGTGAGGGCCATACGATACGCTGGAGTAGATATCGGGGCTGTCCCGGGGTACAGGTCAATATAAAAGTCTACCTCTCTGCGAGGAGGTATTCCTGGAACGTCGTCGGGAAAGACGTCCACATACTGATCCACCACTGCCGGAAAACTAGGACTCCGCACGTCAACTGCTCCTAGGATGAGGCTAGCCAACTGATGAGAGATGGGCTATCCTCTCCTCTGTGGAAGTCTACCCTGTGCTGCAAAGGCTCCCTTCTCACTGGTGAAGGTGCACCTGCTGACGTCGATGCGTACACATCGCACCTTGCGCCTAATACAGTCGATCTGAGCATGGACGGTAGATAACCAATCCATGCCCAAGATGACGTCGTAAGGCCTCGACGCCACTACAAGAAGATCCCAGCCGAAGCTCTCGCCTCCTAGAGTAAGCTCACACTACCGGCACCAGTGCGTAATCATCGAGTCTGCTTCCGTAGGAGTCTCTAGCCGTAAGGATCGAGCCAACGACTCTGTCAGAATCTCCGAGCTCCGAACAAGGGCAGGGACTATGAAAGAGTGACTCACTCATGTGTCTATAAGAACTACAGAAAGGGTGGAATAGACACAGATAGTACCTAGAATCATCTCGGGTGCGCCGTGGTCGTAGGCCTCTGCTGCCTGGAGTTGTGCCTGTCTCTGCCCGCCAGCTCCCTGTGGTCAGGGTGGACCTCCTGGTGGTGGTGGTGGTAGAGCCTCAAAGAGTCGCCCACCACCTTCTGCTTGGCCAGCTCCTCTGCCTCATCCGCCTCCTCCCTGCAGAGTGCCACGGTCAACCCTCTGCCTCTGCCTGGGTGGCCCCTCAACCATCTTCTGCTCCTCGGCACGGTGGTTCGGGCAGTCACGAGCCATGTGGCCCTGTCCTCCGCATGTGTAGTACTGCCTGCCTCTCGAAAGACTGGCTCCACGCTGTGTGCCCCGCACTGCTGAGCCAGTGTCCTAAGGTCGTCTACGTGAGGGTATGGTCTGCCTGGAGCCCTGAGTCATCCTTCAACTGCCTGCCGCAGAAGACTCTCCTACGTGCCGCCCCGCGGTAGGTCTCGCTGCTGATGAAAGCTCAGCAAGGAAGCTCTCGATCAAAAGGGCTCACTCCAGTACTCCGGCCTGAGTCGGAATGTTGAGGGAGATCAGCGATGCCCTGATCCCGTGTCTCAATCCCTTCTCAAAGGTCCGGTCCTGGAAGAACGGGTCCCGTACCATGTCTGTCGAGTAACGCGAGAGATCGATAAATCTCACCGAGTACTGGGCGACCGTCAAGCTGCCCTTCCGTAGCTGTAGAAGCTCCTAGATGCGTACCACACGGAGGGTGGCTAGGATGAACTCTGAGCAGAAGAGGCTCTCGAAGTCTATCCAGAGAAGAGATGCCTCATCGTGCACCTGGAGCATCAAGATCCACCATCGGCCCGCTGCCGTGTGCAGTAGGCTCGCTGTGAGGATCACCATGAGGTCTGCTAGTGTTCTCACTAACCGGAAAACTCACACCACTGCCTCCAGCCAGTCCTCGGCTGCCTGGGGGTCCGTCTCCCTGTGAAACCTGGGCGGTCTCTGGCGCTGGAACTCATGCAGTGTGCTAAGTCGACGTGCATCATCATCGGTTGGGGCAGGAAGCATCGGTGGCTCGGCAGGTAGAGGTACCGCCGGTGCCTCAGCTGTTAAAGGGCCCTATACCGAGGCCTCGTCGCTCGGTGGGATGTCGTTATGCTCAACTCTCAGAACCCTAGCTGGCTGCCATCGTGGGGACATCCTAAAAACAAATAGTTGCGCCACGGTCAGAATAGTATACCTAGTGAGCTGACACAAAGTAATCACAAAGAAAACTTTAAACACACACGCAATCAATGTTTTTGTGCATTAAGTCAGAAATTAGAAGTCAGGGTCCTGGTGTACGGATACGTCGGCGGCCACACCAACACTGGAATCCCTGAACTGATAACCACACCCAATATGCTAAACACTATTGCTTCACATAGAAAAAGATCAGAGTCCTGAGTTCTGCGGTAGAACCGAACTCTTCTGATACCAATTTGTCACGACCCGTCCTCGAGGCCCGTGCGGTGACTACCCCAAGCCCGCCTTCCATAGGCCAGGGCTGGCGACTAGCACCAAGGAGTAAATCTGGGTAAAAAGGGAAGGCATTGCCTTTGCAAAGTAAACAAACACCACAAAGGAAACAAGCAGAAGAAGCAAACACTAAGTAAAAACTGAGTACAACAGTAAGTATGGAAAGTAAGTGGGCCAGAATACAGACCCAAACTGAAAGTAAAGTACAACTGGAAAGGGAAAACAACAACTGAAAAGTAAAGCCGCAACGTCGACCTACCCACTGAAAATCCCACCTGAAGGGTGGGTATAGAAAGCCCCCACTGCTCCTCGGGTCCAGCCGACCGCTCCGAGTATGTCCCACCCAGTGGTCCACCTCCAGGTACCATCTTGTTCTGCAAGCCTCCACCCCGATCAGCGCTGTCCGTCGTCTGCAACCAACACAATGTAGTGCGGGCATAGCCCGTGCAGGGGTGAGTATAAACTACTCAGTAGGGACCTCGAGACCCCCGAAGGTCTCCCAGAATCCACAAAGGATAATCCACAAAGGAAAGATACAATCACGAAGTAACATCTGACACTGCTTAGGTATATGCCCATAGATATACCTAAGTCATCAATTCTAGTTCGGCTCCAACATCCGAACCCAAGTATAACCCAGTCCACACAGGAAATCAAAACATAAATCCACACAGGATAGCACAACACAATCCACAAAGGAAAGCAAAATAGGATTTAGCTCACACAGGTATACTTCTTCATATGACGATAGAGACGATCAGATATATCCACTGATTCATCTATGTCGTCGGACCCACAAAGGATCGATAGGTACTAACCCCCGCAATGAACCACAAAGGATCTGACCCACACATGATCGATAGGTAACTAACCCCCGCAATGACCCACAAAGGATCTGACCCACACAGGATCGATAGGTAACTAACCCCCGCAAAGACCCACACAGGATCGGACCCACATAGGATCTGTAGGCGCTGGCCCACACAGGACCGATGAGCATTGACCCACACAGGATCGGACCCACACAGGATCGGTAGCACTGACCCACAAAGGATCACTGAGTGCTGTAGTCGTCATCGAATCCACCGAGGATCTCTGCACCGTCGTCGTCGTCGCAATCGCAGCCAGCTCTAGGGTTCCCGCACACAGCAAGATCGTTCGGGAGGGTCCGCTCCACGAGACGAGAGGCTGATACATCAACTGACACATATTCCAGAGTTGATGTATCCAAAAGTTCTGTATCGTCAACAGGAACTCAACGTTGCAGACGGCGCGTCAATCGGACGCCCGGTCTGAGAGTTATTGGCTTTTTCGTCCGAGGGGCCCGGTTGGTTTTAAGTCAAAACCAACCCGACTATACTCCACCTGCATCCAAACCTCGGGCGGAGTATGCCAAAAGATCCTTCTCACTTAGAGGAATCCAACAAAGTCGACGACACGTCAATCGGACGTCCGTAGCTCAAGATATGAGCGTTTCCGCTCCGAGGTCTCGGTTGGTTTCATGTACGAACCAACCCAGCCGACTCCAAAGTACTCCGAAACCTTGAGTGCGATATACCGAAACGACCTTCTCGATCCAAGGATCGCATCGCCACTGAAGGTGCGTCGATCGGAGGCCCGTAGCTCATGATACGGGCAAAAGACCGAAAAGGTCTGAAAACGGGGGGTCTGGGCCCGGACCGACCCGGCCCAACCCCCCTAGGTCGACCCGACCCGGGTCCGGGTCCAACCCGGCCGGCACGCTGGCGCTGGCCACGCGCCGCGCAAGGTTGCCGCGACCCCTGCGCGGGGGCCGCTCCGTGACACCCGGACACAGCTTTAAGCCGCGTCCCTCCTCCGCGGTCCCACGCGGCCGCGGGACCGGCCAGCGCCGCAGCGGATGAAGCCGCGGCGGGTCTTTCTGGCGGCGCGCCAGGCGCCGCCGCATCCTGGCGGCCGACCGCTACCGGCCGCCGCCTCCAGCCTTCGGCGCCACCGTGCCGGCGTGGCGCGCCGGCGGGGGTTTCCGCGGACCACCGGACATGCTCCGGTGGTCCGATTTTCACGCGGTCTACGCCAGTGCTCGTCTCGAGACTCGTCCTTCACTGCAAAGCTTTCAAAATTAACTTGAAATCCCATTTGTCGTCGTCCGCCAATCCGTGCATAACAACAAGAAGGGCGGTGGGTTTGGACTTGTTCGTTGGTCCGTATCCACCGCGTTAGCGGTTTTTAAAGTCTCACAACAATCACATTTAACAACCGGGGATATAAATCATGAAGATTTAAAAAGAAACAACCCCTACCTCTTCGTAGTCGTCGAACGTGCGTTCTTCGTGGGATTGACCGTCGCAGAAGAATAGGATCGTCACGTTGCGGAAGGGTCGTCGCATCGTCGCGGTACACGACGTCGCGTCGACGATCTCTGAGGGTTAAAGAAAACACATAGATTTAATTTCACGAATTAAATAAATGTTGAGGATAAAATCCACAAAGGAATTTAAAAGATTTGAAATCTCCTACCTCAAGCAGTTGATCGAAGATTTTTCGCGGGGAATGAATCGTCGCGGAAGAAGCGTCATGGAAGGAGGATCGTCGGCGTCGTGGAACACGGCGTCGCGTCATCGATCTCCGAGGGTTCGGCGTTATTCGCATTCTTCGCGTTCTTCGTGAAGAAAGATGAAGATATTCTAGCTTCAGAGATTTCTCCAAATCCTTTAAACAAGTCACCCCTCAAAAGACAAGTGTTGGTCTTATTTTTAATCTCATGCCAACAATTGATTTCAAAGATAAGTAACGAACAAATTAATTCATAGAATTAATTGCAACGAACTAACCGCCCAATTAATAGGGCGTTAAGAATTTAGAAAACCCGTTAGTTTACTTTCATTTAAAAAGGGTTTTCGCGGGTGCGTTACTTAGAGGAAAAGAAACAGTGGGGCTCGTGAGGGCCCCACCTCACAAATATCCTACCAAGAGGGTAGGATATTTTGGGTTCCACCCTATCCGCTTCAACTTAGCTTAAGCAGATTAAAGTTGCTTTAAGTGGATTTAAATGAAATAAAATAAAGTTGTCGCACCACTTTATTTTTTTTTTCACTTAACCCCAAAAATTCAAAACCACACCCGAGAAAACGCAACTCCAGAAGAGGCGTTTCTAAGAAAATACCAGCGCTTCGATTCCATCGGTGCCCTCAGAATTCGATTCCGAGCACTGGTTCAAAAGTTAGAAAAACCCGCTCATTCATTCACAGAACGTACCTGAGCCAAACTTCGGAAAATGATTCCAGGCACACCGGGCCTCGGAATCACGTGCCGTCAAAAACTGCGTTCTTGTGAAATTCCCAAGAAAATTAAGAAAAAAAATTTCCTTGAATTTTATGGGTCTTTACATCACTCCCACATCAGGGATTTACGTCCCCATAAAGATAAATCACAAACTATAGAAACAAATGTGGGTACTGAGCACACATCTGAGCCTCTCGCTCCCAAGTGCTTTCCTGGATGTTCTCGTGCTGCCATCCGATGCGCACAAGAGGAATCGACTATCCACGTAGGGCCTGCTCCTGTCGATCCTCGATCTCCACAGGGACCTCCGCAAAAGTCGCCCCATCATCAATGTCCAGCTCTCCATGGTCAATGATATGCGTTGGGTCGTGTACGTATCTCCTCAGCTAAGATACGTGGAAGACGTCGTGCACCCGGTGCAACTGAGGTGGTAGAGCCAGGTGATAGGCCACCTCGCCAATCCTGCTGAGGACCTGGAATGGTCCGATGAAGCATGGAGACAACTTTCCGCCTCAGCCAAATCTCCGTAAACCACGTCGAGGTGAGACACTTAAGAAGACATGGTCACCATCCTCGAACTCTAGTGGCCTTCGCCTCCTGTCAGCATAAGACTTCTGCCGGCTCTAAGATGTCCTCATCCACTCCTGGAAGACCTGGACCTTCTCTGTTGTGGCCCGGACCATCTCTGGTCCCACAAGTGCTGACTCCTTAGGGTCTATCCAGCACAATGGAGATCTGTAAGGTCGGCCGTACAACGCCTCGTATGGTGCCATACCAATGGTGGAGTGGTAGCTGTTATTGTATGCAAACTCCACCAAGGGTAGGTGGTCCTCCCAACTGTGACCAAAGTCGAGGACACATGCCCGGAGCATGTCCTCGAGAGTCTGAATGGTCCTCTCCGTCTGACCATCTGTCTGAGGGTGAAAGGCAATGCTCAGACGTAGCTACGTCCCGAACGCCTCTTGTAACCCCTTCCAATGCCGGGAAGTAAAGAGAGAATCTCGATCGAAGATGATAGATGATGGCACACCGTGAAGCCGTAAAATCTCCTGAACGTAGAGACGTCCCAAGCTCTCCACTGACCCCTGCTCTCTAATGGGTAAGAAGTGAGCCGACTTGGTGAGTCGGTCGAAAATCACCCAAATGGAGTCGTGACCTCTGGAAGTGTGTGGAAGTCCAGTCACGAAGTCCATAGATATCCTGTCCCACTTCCACTCCAGGACCTCCAAGGGATGTACCAAGCCTGCTGGTACCTGGTGCTCCTCCTTCACCTGCTGGCAGGTGAGGCATCGTGAAACGAACTCTGCCACATCCTTCTTCATGCCCGGCCACCAGTGTTGTTGTCTGAGGTCCTGGTACATATTCACCACTCTAGGATGTACCGCCAAAGGAGAAGTGTGAAAATATCTCATCACCTCCTCCCGTAAAGCAACTGGTACCAAGGTACGTCCTCTAAAAAGGACGTCGTGCTCTGCTCCAAGGGAGAAACCATCAGGTGCCTGACCTGAGGATATCTGTGCACGCCACATCTCACAGTCAGCGTCCCCACACTGTGCCTCTCTGACCCGCTATAGTAGTGGAGGAGAGACTGTGAGAGACTGAAGGAAGGCTGCTCCATCTCTATCCACGAAGGATATCTACAAGGCGGCTAGCTGCTCTGTCGCCTCCTCAAGTAACTGAATGCCCGTCCTCCTACTGAGAGCATCAGCTACCACGTTCCCCTTCCCAGAAGTATAGACTATATCAAAGTCATAGTCCTAGAAGAACTCGATCCATCACCGCTGTCTCAAGTTCAGGTCCTTCTGAGAGAAGATGTACCTGAGACTCTGATGGTCAGAAAAGACTGTAAAGTGCTTGCCCATCAGATAGTGTCGCCATGTCTTCAGTGCGAAGACCACTGCTGCTAACTCCAGGTCAGGGGTAGTGTAGTTCTGCTCATGCGGCCTCAAATGACGTGATCCATAGGCGATCACTGCCTGCTCTTGCATTAGGACACATCTGAGTCCGGTACCTGATGCATCGTAGTAGACTATGTACCCTACTCCCTCCTCAGGAAACCTCAAGATAGGGGCACTGGTCAATCTCTGTCTCAGCTCCTGGAAGCTCTGCTGACATCTGTCTGACCACACAAAGGGTTTCCCCTTCTTCGTAAGATCTGAGAGTGGTGACGCAACTCTGGAGAAGTCTGGCATAAATCTCCGATAGTATCCAGCTAGTCCCAAGAAACTCCGCACCTCCGTCATGCTCCTGTGTGGTTCCCAAGCTAGCACTGCCTCGATTTTCCCAGGATCCACCGCAACTCCCGCCTTAGAGATGAAATGCCCCAAGAAGTGGACCTCGCGTATCCAGAACTGACACTTCGAGAGCTTACCATAAAGGTGGTGCTCTCGGAGTGTGTCCAGCACAACCCGCAAGTGGCATGCGTGCTCCTCCTCAGTCGTCGAGTATATCAAAATGTTGTTGATGAAGACTACGACAAATCGATCGAGGTATGGCTGAAGGATCCTGTTCATGAGGCCCATGAACACTGCTGGAGCATTGGTTACGCCGAATGGCATAACCAAGAACTCATAGTGGCTATACCAACATCTGAAGTCCGTCTTCTGCACGTCCTCGTCCCGAACTCTGAGCTGATGATAGCCTGACCTGAGGTCTATCTTTGAGAACCACCGCGCTCCCTTGAGCTGATCGAAGAGGTCATAAATCCTCGGTAGTGGATACTTGTTCCTCACTTTCACCTGGTTCAGGCGATGATAGTCGACACAAAGTTGTAAGCTCCCGTCCTCCTTCTTGGCGAACAAAATTGGGGAAGCCCGGGGTGAAACACTGGGTCGGATGAATCCCTTGCCCTGCAAGTCCTCCAACTGTACTCGTAGCTCTCGAAGCTCAGCGGGGGCCATCCGATACGCTGGAGTCGATATCGGGGCTGTCCCAAGGTAGAGGTCAATATAAAAGTCTACCTCTCTGTGAGGAGGTAGTCCTGGAACGTCATTGGGAAATACGTCCGCATACTGATCCACCACTGCAGGAAAACTAGGTCTCCGCATGTCAACTGCTCCTAGGATGAGGCTAGCCAACTGATGAGAGATGGGCTGTCCTCTCCTCTTCGGAAGTCCATCCTGTGCTGAAAAGGCTCCCTTTTCACCAGTGAAGGTGAACCTGCTCCCGTCGGTGCATACACATCGCACATTGCACCTAATACAGTCGATCTGAGCATAGATAGTAGATAAACAATCCATGCCCAAGATGACGTCGTAAGGCCTCGACGCCGCTACAAGAAGATCCCAGCCGAAGCTCTCACCTCCTAGAGTAATCTCACACTGCCGGCACCAGTGTGTAATCGTCGAGTCTGCTCTTATAGGAGTCTCTAGCCGTAAGGATCGAGCCAACGACTCTGTCAGAATCTCCGAGCTCCGAACAAGGGCAACGACTTTGAAAGACTGACTCACTCCTATGTCTATAAGAACTGCAGCAAGGGTGGAATAGACACAAATAGTACCTCGAATCATCTCGGGCGTGCCATGGTCGTAGGCCTCCGCTGCCTGGAGCTGTTCCTGTCTCTGCCCGCCAACTCCCTATGGTCGGGGTGGACCTCCTGGGGGTGGTGGTGGTAGAGCCTCAAAGCGTCGTCCACCACCTGCTGCTCGGCCAGCGCCTCTGCCTTGTTTGCCTCCTCCCTGCAGACCACCACGGTCGACCCTCTGCCTCTGCCTGGGTGGTCCCTCAACCGTCTGATGCTCCTCGGCACGGTGGGTCGGGCAGTCACGAGCCATGTGGCCCTGTCCGCCGCATGTGTAGCACTGCCTGCCTCTCGAAAGACTGGCTCCACGCTGTGTGCCCCGCACTACTGAGCCAGTGTCCTGAGGTCGTCTATGTGAGGGTCTGGTCTTCCTGAACCCCTGAGTCATCCGTCGACTGCCTGCCGCCGAAGACTCTGCTACGTGCCGCCCCGCGGTAGGTATCACTACTGATGAAAGCTCAGCAAGGAAGCTCTCGATCAAAAGGGCTCTCTCCAGTACTCCTGCCTGAGTCGGAATGCTGAGGGAGATCAGCGATGTCCTGATCTCATGTCTCAATCCCTGCTCAAAGGTCCGGGCCCGGAAGAACGGGTCCCATACCATGTGTGTCGAGTAACGCGATAGATCAATAAATCTCGCCGAGTACTGGGCAACCGTCAAGCTGCCCTGCCACAACTGTAGAAGCTCCTGGATGCGTACCACACAAAGGGTGGCTGGGGAAAACTCTAAGAGGAAGAGGCTCTCGAAGTCCGTCCAGAGAGGAGATGCCTCATCATGAACCTGGAGCATCAAGATCCACCATCGGCCCGCTGCCACGTGTAGTAGGCTCGCTGCGAGGATCACCATGAGGTCTGCTGGTGTCCTCACTAACCGGAAAACTTGCACCACTGCCTCCAGCGAGTCCTCGGCAGCCTGGGGATCCGTCTCCCCGTGGAACCTGGGTGGTCGCTGGCGCTAGAACTCATGCAGTGCGCTAAGGCGACGTGCATCGTCAGCGGCTGGGGCTGGAAGCATCGGTGGCTCGGAGGGTAGAGGTACCGCTGGTTCCTCAGCTGTCAAAGGGCCCTGTACCGAGGCCTGGTCGCTCGGTGGGTTGTCGTCACGCTCAACACTCGGAACCCTAGATGGCTACCGTCGTGGGGACATCCTGAAAAGAAACAGGTGCGCCACGGTCAGAATAGTATACCTGGTGAGCTGACACAAAGTAATCACAAAGAAAACTTGAAACACACACGCAATCAATGTTTTCGTGCATTAAGTCAGAAATCAGAAGTCAGGGTCCTGGTGTACGGATACGTCAGCCGCCGCACCAAAACTGGACCCCCGGAACTGATAACCACACCCAATACGCTAAACACTATTGCTTCACATAGAAAAAGATCAGAGTCCCGAGTTCTGCGGTAGAACTGAACACCTCTGATACCAATTTGTCACGACCCGTCCTCGGGGCCTGTGTCGTGACTACCCCAAGCCCACCTTCCATAGGCCAGGGGCTGGTGACTAGCACCAAGGCGTAAATCCTGGTAAAAAGGGAATGCATTGCCTTTGCAAAGTAAACAAACACCACAGAGCAAGCAAGCAGAAGAAGCAAACACTAAGTAAAAACTGAGTACAACAGTAAGTGCGGAAAGTAAGTGGGCCAGAATACAAACCCAAACTGAAAGGAAAGTACAACTGGAAAGGGAAAACAGGAACTGAAAAGTAAAGCCACAACGTCGACCTACCCACTGGAAATCCCACCTGAAGGGTGGGTATAGAAAGCCCCCACTGCTCCTCGGGTCCAGCCGACCGCTCCGAGTACGTCCCGCCCACTGGTCCAACACCAGGTACTGTCCTGCTCCACAAGCCTCCACCCCGATCAGCGTTGTCCGTCGTCTACAACCAACACAACGTAGTGCGGGAATAGCCCATGCAGGGGTGAGTATAAGCTACTCAGTAGGGATCCCGAGACCCCCGAAGGTCTCCCAGAATCCACAAAGGATAATCCATAAAGGAAAGATCAAATCACGAAGTAACATCCGACACTGCTTAGGTATATGCCCATACATATACCTAAGTCATCAATTCTCATTCGGCTCCAACATCCGAACCCAAGTATAACCCAGTCCACACAGGAAAGCAAAACGTAAATCCACACATGATAGCACAACACAATCCACAAAGGAAAGAAAAACAGGATTTAGCTCACACAGGTATACTTCTTCATATGACGATAGAGATGATTAGATATATCCACTGATTCATCTATGCCGTCGGACCCACAAAGGATCGATAGGTACTAACCCATGAAATGAACCACAAAGGATCTGACCCACACAGGATCGATAGGTAACTAACCCCCGCAATGACCCACAAAGAATCTGACCCACATAGGATCGATAGGTAACTAACCCCCGCAAAGACCCACACAGGATCAGACCCACACAGGATCCGTAGGCGCTGTCCCACACAGGACCGCTGAGCGCTGACCCACACAGGATCGGTAACACTAACCCACAAAGGATCGCTGAGTGCTGTAGTCGTCGTCGAATCCACCGAGAATCTCTGCACCGTCGTCATCCTCGCAATCGCAGCTATCTCTAGGGTTCCCGCACACAGCAAGCTCGTTCGGGAGGGTCCGCTCCACGAGCCGAGAGGATAATACATCAATTGACACATAGTCCATAGTTGATGTATCCAAAAGTTTCGTATCGTCAACAGGAACTCAACGTCGCAGACAGCGCGTCAATCGGACGCCCGGTCTGAGAGTTATTGGCTTTTTCATCCCAGGGGCCCGGTTGGTTTTAAGTGAAAACCAACCTGACCGTAATCCACCTACTTCCAAACCTCGGGAAGAGTATTCCAAAAGAACATTCTCACTTATAGGAATCCAACAAAGTCGACGGCACGTCAATCAGACGTCCGTAGCTCAAGATATGAGCATTTCCGCTCCGAGGGCCCGGTTGGTTTCGTGTACGAACCAACCTGGCCGAACCCAAAGTACTCTGAAACCTTGAGTTTGATATACCACAACGACCTTCTCGATCCAAGGATCACATCGCCGCTGACGGCGCGTCGATCGGAGGCCCGTAGCTCAAGATACGTGAAAAAGACCGAAAAGGTCCGAAAACGGGGGGTCTGTGCCCGGACCGACCCGGCCCAACCCCCCTAGGTCGGCCCAAACCGGGTCGACCCGACCCGGGTCCGACCCGCCCGGCGGGGCGCGGCCCGGCCCGGCGGTCCGGCCGGGCGGCTCGGCCGGCACGCTGGTGCTGGCAGGCGCTGCGTAAGGCCGCCGCGGCACCCGCGTGGGGCCGATCCGTGACATCCGGACGCGGCTTTAAGCCGCATCCCTCCTCCGTGGTCCCGCGCGGCCGCAGGACTGGCCAGCACCACCACATTCTGGCGGCCGGCCGCTACCGGCCATCGGTGCCGCCGTGCCGGCGTGGTGCGCCGGCGGGGGTTTCCGGGGACCACCGGACGCGCTCCGATGGTCCGATTTGCGCGCGGTCTTCGCCAGTGCACGTCTCGAAACTCGTCCTTCACTGCAAAGCCTTCAAAATTAACTTGTGGCCCCGTTTTTTGTCGCCCGCCAATCCACGCATAACAACAAGAAGGGCGGTGGGTTCGGACTTGTTCGTTGGTCCGCACCCACCGCGTTAGCGGTTTTTAAAGTCTCACAACAATCACATTTAACAACCTGGGATATAAATCATGAAGATTTAAAAAGAAACAACCCCTACCTCGTCGTAGTCATCGAATGTGCGTTCTTCGTGGGATTGACCGTCACAGAAGAAGAGGTTCGTCGCGTCGCGTCGTCGCGGTACACGACGTCGCGTCGACAATCTCTGAGGGTTAAATAAAACACACAGATTTAATTTCACGAATTAAATCCATGTTGAGGATAAAATACACAAAGGAATTTAAAATATTTGAAATCTCCTACCTCAAGCAGTTGATCGAATATTTGTCACGGGGAAAGAATCATCACGGAAGAAGCGTCACGGAAGGAGGATCGTTGGCGTCACGGAACACGGCGTCACGTCGTCGATCTCCGAGGGTTCAGCGTTCTTCACATTCTTCACGTTCTTCGCATTCTTCGCGTTCTTCGCGTTCTTCGCGTTCTTCGCGAAGAAAGATAAAGATCTTCTAGCTTCAGAGATTTCTCCAAATCCTCTAAACAAGACACCCCTCAAAAGACAAGTGTTGGTCTTATTTTTAATCTCATGCCAACAATTGATTTCAAAGATAAGTAACGAACAAATTAATTCATAGAATTAATTGCAACGAACTAATCGCCCAATTAATAGGGCGTTAAGAATTTAGAAAACGTGTCAGTTGACTTTCATTTAAAAAGGGTTTTCACGGGTGTGTTACTTAGAGGAAAATAAACGGTGGGGCTCGTGCGGGCCCCACCTAACAAATATCCTACCAAGAGGGTAGGATATTTTGTGTTCCACCCTTTCCGCTTCAACTCAGATTAAGCAGATTAAAGTGGCTTTAAGTGGATTTAAGTGAAATAAAATAAAGTTGTCGCACAACTTTATTTTATTTTCTTCACTTAACCCCAAAAATTAAAAACCACACCCGAGCAAACGCAACTCCGGAAGAGGCGTTTCTAAGAAAATAACGGTGCTGAGATTCCATCAGTGCCCTCAGAATTCGATTCCGAGCACCGGTCCAAAAGTTAGAAAAACCCACTCATTCGTTCACTGAACGTACCCGAGCCAAACTTCGGAAAATGATTCCGAGCACACCGGGCCTCGGAATCACGTGCCGTTAGAAACTGCGTTCTTGTAAAATTCAAAGAAAATTAAGAAAAAAAAATTCCTTGAATTTTACGGGTCTTTACAAGTGGGGTGTGGTTGGAGACCAACACTACACAATAATTTTCCTCCAATGCATGGACCATGATATTATATGGTTTGAAGTCATGTTATAGGGAGGGTATTTTTAATTTTAATGTCATATGAAAAATATATTGAACATGCAGTTTAAGATCTTACATTGAGGAAGAGATATTTAATCTCAATCATGTTAATGATGAAAAAATAAAACAACTCTAGAGCTCATGCGAGTCATGCTTGTTATGAGATACAAGGACCAATGGAGGGATACTCAAACCAAATGATAGAGAAAAACATAGAGTAATGGGGATATCAGTTGGGGAAGATTACATAGGGGAAACTAAATGACATCTAAGGTCACGAATATAGGATCTAAGGGGAAGACTACCTATAAAATTTGAGATAAAAATGCCACATTTGATTTATAAATCACACCACTAGCATAACAAGTTTCAAGGTGAGTGCATACAATTTAAAGTCATAAATATTGAGCTAAATTTTAGGTTTCCTATATGATATAGTGAGGGTAAAAATATGATATGAATTAGAGACCAGATTCCAATAAAAATAAACCCAAGTCATTGTTAATAATGTTTAAGGTCATGTTTCATGGACTACTGGGGTGTGAAATTTTAGGTCATCCAAAGAGGACTATGAACTTTCACTTTAAAGTCATGTGGAAAAGATAAAATTCTCTATAGCTTAAAATTAAAACATATAGGACTGGGGTAAATGGAGGGAAGACGTTACATAACATTTTTCATAGACTAGTGAGTATAAATATAAAATCCAAGCAATTTTTAAGGACATATGGTAAAACCTACATTATTTTATTTATTGTCAATTTTTTGATCTAGATTTTCACCAAGTATTTATTGGGGAAAACATGGAAATAAGAATCTTGACTTTTTCTTAGGTTTCCCTTCATGGGTTTTTGTCATGATGAACTATTATGACTCTTTCTTCAAGAATGTCAGATTCATTCTAGTTTGACTATTGAAGGAAAATGATTAATGTTAAATAAAATTAATCTTGAGGTTTATAGGATTTAAGGTCATACCTGGTTAGAAATGGGTGATCTAATACATCTAATATGAATGAGGAAAAACCCCTACATAAATAATAATTATTGGCTTGGGTAGGTCATCTAATGAAAGCGGTGCATGGGGTTTAAGGTTCTAGTTCTAGGACTATAGGTGAGGATTTACATATAGAATATGGTATGGGATAAATATTATTTGAACTATGCATACCATGTGATTATATTAATAATACTTAGAGTTTAGTCACATAGTTGAAGGTCATAGTAGATATACCAAATGTGGTTGTAATGTATTATTGAAGTAAAGGTTTCCTAACTTAAGTTATAAATCTCACATGATAATATAATCAATTTTATGGAGGGTAAATGAACATTTTTTGGGTTTGTGATTGTGGACCATGGATTCCTACACATTTAAGGTCTTTATAGCTTACTAAATCACTATCTAAGTGTGTTATTTCATCGATTTTCTGGGGGATCTCTGTAAATCAGTGGTGAGTAGAAAAAAAGTACAATATAACGAGAGACCTATGTATAGGCACAAAATGAGATATCTATGAATCAATACATGTCATTTTTAGTAGTAATAAAGTCAAATATAGTTTTATAGGTGTCATGGTTGATGGATGACACTAAAAAGGGGGAATCCCATTAGGTATGGATCCAAGGAATAATTTATTTTTAAGCCCTATGATGGGGACTAAATTGTGTAGTTTAATGATATGCAGTAGAGAAATTGATCACATAATTTAATGTCATATGGTAATGATTAATAGTTTGGGAATTTTAAAGTCATGCAACTAGGACTAAATATGGTGAAGATTGTCAACACCACATGAAGATCACAGTGTAACCCAAAGTGAACTAGAAAGGTCTATTCAACCTATAACACTCCTCATACGAAATAATGAGAAAATTTAGTTTAAAACCAATATTTTAGGACTAGTAGGGAACCTATCTTGAAAACATGAATTTTAATCATCATGTGGAGAAATAAACCACTAAAACTCCAAATCTCAGATGATTTTAACTAAGTGTGGGAATCAATGAGTATAATATGATTACTGACATCACCTAAGGGTTCACAACAAGGAAAAATGTGTGGGATGAGAATATAACAAAATCTGTTCAAAGTGACTTGATGATGAAGAATCCAACTAGGGGAAGGATATAAAAGTGTAACATTCCTTGCTAATATGTGTGAATTATTTAGAGGATAATGTTGATAGAATTGAATTTCCACCAAAACAAAGGTGGGTCAGAACAACATAAATTTGTAATTATGGGGTTTTAATAAAAAAGGATTGATAGATAGGTTGAGGATGAGTATTTTCCATGCGTTAAAAATTCATTTTCCACTAATACATCATCAACGATAGGGGAAAGTAAATTAGGTTTGACCACTAACGATGTCATCAAAACTTTTTATTTATCGGGTTTCTTCTAGGAACCATTCACGTTGTGTATCAAAGGCGAGATGCGATCCTTTAAAGGGTTGTGTAATCACAATAATGGAACTCATTTAGACGTGAATGTTAATGGGGATCTTAATCAAATAAGACTAGACGTGTATAGGTGAATTTAAAAGGATTTTCATATATATTCAAAAACACCAGGGGTTACATTTATTTTCATTGAGCATGTCGTAGGGGTTTGTGAATACAAGATTTGACCAAGAACATATTCTAAGAGGATCTTAATCTCAACATCAATTAAAAAAAGGGGATATGATGAATGAGCACTTATTATCAAGATTGGAAAAGTGGAATGAAAAAATATGGGTATGGGATAAGTTATCTAGAAATCAATATATATCCCATTGAGTGGGAATCAAGAAATATAAAATTTTCACGAAATAGTGTGGCATGATACCATCACTGGGTGGATTCCATTTTTTACATGGATGATAACCCAATTATGTTTATTAATCATTTTATATAAATCCATCATATATTTTGTTTATTTTCACATATATTTTATTAAATTTTGATCAATTTAATTTCATACAGTTTGGTATTGATCATTCCATTTAACATTATATAGTGAGGATGATATTATATACAGTTTATTATTGTGTAGCTGAGACCATATAAAATGTTGTTTAGGGTTATGTGATGAGGACCAATTTTCAATAGTTTGAATTTTTACAAAATAGACATATTCTATATAGTTTAATTTCTAGAAGCTCATACTTGGGAATCATGTTGTTTAAGGTCATGAAATATAGACCATGACTATGTTGTTTAACATATTACAAGGAGGAAATAAAGGTGGAATTACTTGATCATTTTAGAATAAAATACACTAAAACCCTAATCTTACATTATCTACACTAGATGTGGGATAATATGTACAAAAAGGGAAAACCCATGTCACATGAGAAAACACAATAGAGGCCAACGGGTAATGATTAAAATTCAATGTTTACCACTAAAGGTGACCCAAGAAAAGTTATCTATCTAGGTGAATCCTATAAGACCAATTTTTATGCAAATGGATATTAATGAATATGGGAGTAATGTTGAGGGAATTTAAATTCCATTAGAACAAAGGAGTATATAGGGGAGGTAAATCAAGACTCCTAAGATATAAATCAAAAAAATAAAGTAAATGAGATGTTGAGGATGACTGCCAACAATGAAATTAAAATATCAGTTCCACTTCCATATCATCAATAATTGTGGGAACAAATGAGGATCAATCATTGAATATATATCCAAAACAGATTATCCAATATGTTTCTTCCAAGAATCCTTTTTGATGTCCACCATATTTGGGAGTCGGTTAATTTGAGAATTATTCTATCACCATATGGGAGTCAATTTAGAAATTAATAACTAATGGGGATTCCTATCAAGGAACAAATAAAGTTTAAAAGTTTGATATAAATATTTTTTGGGTAGAGATAAATAGTCTAGGTACTATGATATTGTGTGCTAAACACATTTCAGGGGTGAATCAACAATAAAACGAGTTAATCACGTCTTTTAAGAGGAACCCCAAATCAATATATGGTGATAGGATGTAACCATTAGTGAGATAAGGTAATGGAAACAGGGTGGTTATGTATGGTACTGGTATACGAGATTTGAGGATTGAAAAGTATCCCATGTGATGGGAATCAAGACATATGTAGGTCCTATAGATGTTACACAAGGATAATGAATCATAAAGCAGGATTAGTATTTTTAGAAAGTATGATAACCCCGTTCTTTCTTTTCAATATCCCATAGAAATAAGTCATATATGAAATTTAGGGTCATGCATCTAGGATAAAAACCCATAAAATTTAATATTACGTGGAAAGGATATTGATCTACAAGTTTAAAATAATATGATGGGTATGAAATAATACCTGGTTTACTTTCACATGACTAGGAATATAATCCAATATTATGTTAAAAATAATATTTCTTGAGAAACACTGTATTTTTGGGTGGTTTGATACACCCCCATACACGAGGATTACTATGTATACACCATTAGTGTAAGACATGTGTTTTTTAAAAGGGCCTTATCATCTTGGTTGTAGCATTGAATGTTTACATATATGTATCATTTGTGTTATCAATGAATGAACCAAATCACGTTGGAAGAGGAAGTAAAGGTGAACCTTCTTGATGGACCCTTAGACCACCTAAGTCTGACGGATCTTGACTTTGTACAATGATTGATTCATGTTTTTATAGAGGGATTCCAATTAATCTAGATGCTTCTAGTATAATTTATACTATTTTTACTAGTTAATGACGACATTATTTAATGATATAAGATAAACATCTATGTGATAAATTGCTTATTTTCCATACCCCAGGTAGTACAAAGTCTTCTGGGTAATGGTCCGAATTATATTATGATATGCCCCAAGGGTATTGGAGAGCTTGTCTGGCCCACTATTTATGTTTCAAAACACTATATTCTTCATAATTATGGAGATTGTTTTATTGGATGACACAATCTATCAATTAATACTTGTGTGACAGTGTAAATTATGCTTGGGTGTAATATTATATTTGAAATAATCCATTTTCAACATGGTGACTAAAAATTAGTTCCATTTTCCATGAGAATAGATTGTTAGATTTTAAATTGATGAATGATGTGGGACATCAATAACTCAATCAAAGTTAGGGTGTTTACCCCCTTTAGTGGGGTTTCTTCAACCACTTTGAAAAGAAATTAGTTTTAGTGAGGATGAACTAGCATTTTCAGGTTGTCATTAGTGGGTAGGGACCAATGACATAAAACCAACATGTGGATAAAGACCAATAATAATTTGTGGTTAAAATATGTTTTAGAGGTTGATTCATGATTGTTTCATGAATATATCATACATTACACTTCCTAGTGAATTTTAGGTTAACAAAAACCATGGAGGGCTAAAAGTAACCAAAAACCTTGATCTAATGGGAGTGACTCAATCATGTCTTCTGAGTAATGAATGTCCTATAAAGTAAATATTATAATATTTAATGGATTAAGTTTCAATGGTTTTAATTTATAATGATGCCATCAGTGATGTACCTATAGATAAAATTATTTGAATTAGGGTTATGATAATGGATGAAGGTCACTACACACTAGGGGATTTTTTTTAACTTTAATTGACTAGATAGAATAATTCCTTATTGTAGGTACTCAATGATAAAATTAATTTAATTAGATTCTTATTATATTGAGGTGAATTCTAAATAAACTTTTATGGAAGATATTAGAATGAGTTTATTCACTTACCAATCTTCCCCATCAAGAGTTATAGGTGCGATACTTTTTTTAGGAGCCATAAGGATGAACAATCCATCCAAATATGTCTTAGTGAGGGTGGTGACTAATATTTCTAGAGGGTATTATTGGATTTTATTAGGATAATAGTACACGGGAATCCTTTCACTCGGAGGGATATTGAGCCTTTAATAATCTGGTGTTCTTAAGAAATGGGAAAATCTCATATTTTATGATACAGTAGTTACCATTGACTTTTTGGAGGATTATCTTGAGATCACCTCGCATATATAAACATGGAACCTTGATATCAAGGGGTATCATGATAACAGTGATGAGGTATTGTTACTTGTGGAAATTATTAGTTAATCCCAGTGAAAGTTTGAATGAGTATGAAATGAAGTTCCTTGAAGGAGTATTGGAGACAACTCTAAGACCAAACCTATTGAGATTAGGGTCATTTAGCATTCTATTTGTTGGGATTTTGGGGGAACCATCAATTTAAATCTTAAGAAAGAAATTTATTTTCTGAAAAAGGATGAAATCACCTTGGATGTTATCATTCATAGGAAACTCTTATTGGGTTGGGTGTATTAAATGAAAATCTATTAGTGATTGTCCATAAATGGACATCCAAGTAATGAATTTTTTGTTGAAATATAGGTGGATAAATATCCATCATGAAAAGAATCTAATCAACAAGAGGTATATAAGGATATAATTTATTAGTTTTATGTGGGATATTTATTCAACCTTGATATTTCAAAGATAATGATCCATCATTTGGACTATGCAGATCAAGGTATAATAGTTCTTCCAGATGGGAGAATATCTAGTCTTAGAGTAAAGAAACATGAAACTAAGATAGTAAAAACTGATTTATTTTCCTTTATTATTCTATTAGAAAATTAGAGAACTAATGGTGAACTCCAAGGTTACCACATATAGGATCAAAGTCTCCCCTATACTTACCTATTAAAAATGCATTTTACACTAAATATTGATTGATGTTGGAAAATGTGATGTTAAATTATTTTTCCTATTAATAGGTGATTGCTTTGTTTATTATCTTATCAAATCACTTAAATTTTCCCAAAAAATTAAAAATAAAACACATAATATAATATACAGAGCCTTGGAATCCTTATAAAACATTAAATTTATATGGAGGAGTCATTTCATCAATTAAATTGATCTTTTGTAGGTTGATTTTAATGCATCTGTATCATCCAATGAAGCTAAGGTACATCTTGATTGTAGCACTGAATGAAAACATCAATGGTCTTATTATTAATCATTAAGAACAGAATGATCCATTAATCTCTCATGATCATTGATATGTCCCCAGTTCTATTGGTATTTTACTACTAATTCATCTATGTAGCACTACTTGATTTTTTTGAGGATGGTCACAATGATACGATGCATGGAAAACTAGTTGGTTTATCCATAAATCTTGAATCTAATAGAAATTACTCAGTAGTATTTGGTTCTATAAGGTTCTATTATTGTAGTGGATTCATCATATTTTTGATTCATTAATATTTATTTATAAATGATGTTAATTTATGTGAATAAAAATAACATGAAAATTGTCTTTTATTCTAATCATAAATATTGTGATTTGGATAGGGGAGTCTTCTTTTAGGAAGTGGTGGTTGAGATCCTAGATGTTTATGTAGGTTCTAATATATCTATTTTACTCAATAACTGGGATGATGTTGGAAAACCTTTTGGGATAATAAAATTATCTATTAAATTTTGATTTATAAATATATAATATTTGTACTAGGAAATGGAACTATAGTAGGGTTTCATCTTTATTGGTCCAAATTTGAATTGATGGTGGCCAGTAGGATGACCATGATAGTAGATGGGGGCATGGGGATCAAGCCCTAAAATATCCTTATAATTACAAGAAAAATCATTATGTTATTTCAAGAATACAATATGCTACTTTTATTCATTAGGATACATGAAAACACATATCAATGTTATTATAAGATCATCCTTGGTGACAAGGTTCCCCTATATCATTTCATTGATAGTGGAAGAGAATACTCCATCAGTGGGGAGAGGGGAATCATCTAAATTATATTACTCATAATCATGAGGATTGAAGTGATAATATAACTCTTTGGGAAGAGAATATTTCATGATGGGAGAGACTTCTTATGTGGTGGTAGAATATTTAGAATAATATTCTTATCTATTTGGTTCTGTGAAGACTATACTGAAATTTTTTTTTGGATCCCATCCCTTGCTGGTTTTTTTAACAATGTATACCTATAACATTGAAGAAATGTATCTTAGTCAACCACCAGTGTGTCAATCCAAATATATGGTAGACATAACATAGAATCACATTGTTATCCATCGGTTAGGTTTCAAGTCATTGGTAGAATTAAAACACTCAGGTTCTTCAACCTGGGGATTCTTTTTATCCATATTATAATACATAAAACCAAGATAGTGGGATTCACATGTTTTGAAGGGAGTGAAATCACCTTATATTATCCATACTCAACCATTATGGGAGTATTTGAATCATCAGTCATATTATGTGGGGGAAACATGCATGAATGTGGAGAGAATGCCTTACCACCAATGAATTAATGGTTTTGTATTTTGATACAACAAGAAATTCATTGTAAGAAAATGAATAGATGAACATAGTATTTTTAGAAAACATTCCAATATAGTTTTTCTTACTCTCATTATAACCCTAAATTATTATGTTGGACAGAGTTATACCGGTCTCTATATACCCCAAATTAGGGAGAATATATGTCATGATGAGATTTATCTCATAGACAATGTTCACTAAAAATTGATGGTTTTGATTAAATTGATATTTCAAAATATGTAGACATAACTTATTGGACTCTGGAAGATTTCACTCTAATAATCCCTAGACAAGGAGATGAAGACCTGGTTGTATGTGTGATCAACTTACTCTACAAGATACACTTTTACTACAACCTATTCAGTCTCAAAGTAAAGATTGATTTTCAAGGATTTAATAAATCCTCACAATACTCCTTTAATAGGACATTCACCTTTGGGTTCATGATTTAGGATGGGATAATAGAAAAGTGATTCGGCACATTGCACTTTCAAGATAGAGGTATGTGTTTACTTGAAATTGGTCGCATAATGACACAATTCATGGAGGGTCTAGCCAGTCGAGGTGATGCTATTTTAATGATACCTTATGATTTTTTGATGGATATAAGGTTATAGACAAGCATTGGAAGAACTTAAAATAACCATATGGTTAACCAATAAAATGGTCTATGGAGTGGCACAAGATTATGTGGCCAAAAAAGTGCTTATCTTATTGAACAAAAAGAAGCATTTTTCTTCTTGTCTCAATATAAAATAAGTTTTTAAAGGATATCACCAGGGTAATTGTGAATTTTAGAAGACCATTATCCATTTCCCAAAGAGTGTCAGTGAGGCGTTGTATGAGATAACTAGAATTTCATGACTATAATATCAACAGAATAGTTGGAAAACATTATGGAATTACTGAAGGAATAATTTTTATCCCCATCATATGAATCATTTATAATTTGATGAGTTGTGGAACTTCCCTGCAATACAATGTGCATGAATTCTGTGAGTGTCCACATTGGATTTAGAATTAAAATAGGTTCTTGAAATTTATTTCCTTGAATGAACTACCTTAGTCAATGAATAGATGGATGTGAAGTTTATCGGTTCAATATGGAGGGTGAGATTACCGTGAGGTGTGGAAAATTTAATTGGGGGAAAATGATTATATGGTATTGAGTGTCTGAATTTAGATCTATTTAAATATTAAATATTTAACCACCTATGTCAGAGAGTTACTATCATTCCATGAAATCCCTGTTATTTTTTGGGGTGGTATAGATATATGTGACATGAATTGGAGTATAACATTGTTTCACTACACCATGATTTACTAATTCCTAGAGCCATTATTTGAAGACAATACAATCATTTATATTTTTTCCAAGGAATCCTTGGTAGGGGAATATTTAGAATAGTTATCAAACACAACCTCCTAGAGATTGTTGAACTTTGGGAGGGTGATCATGTTCTAATTTACTATTTAAATTAAGAAACCTAGGAAATGGTCATATATAAAGAATAGAAGACTATTATTACTCTTTGAAATAGGGGATGGAACCTCATCCTTGACTGGTTCACTTGGTGAAATGTTATATGAGAGACTCTTCCCAATAGTTCTTGATATATGAGGCATGTGACAAAAGATATTTATTCTCTTATTGGGATTCATGTTAGAGTGGGGGGAAATATGAAATACCATTTCATAGTTAGCTGCATCACCTCCTTAAGGAATTGTGCTATTTTACTGAATTTAAAGAAATAACATGTATACATCAGATAGATGAGGGTTAGGAAAAACTAACCACTGAAGTTCTACACACACATTTTTAACAACAGTTCCTATGGAATTTATATATTTATGGAGTATATAAATCTCTCCCATTATATAATGAGGTCAACAACATGTTTATTTTATTTCAACATTCAATTGGAGTGGTCGGTGACACTAATTCTACATTGGGTGGATTTGAATCAGTAGAGGATCTATAGATATTGATACTCTCAATTTGTGATGGTTTCATGTGTTATATGTCTATACTATATGAAATAAGGTCATTCAAAAATATGGATAAAGTATCATTGCATGATAGATTCTTACTGTTATTGGGTTCCTAACATTGGTCCACACTAAGGGGAAAAATAAGAAATGTGTTTCTTTGGGTCACATTTATAGTTGATGAAATTTAATTGTGTTTATTAGAATATATAGGTGGGGGAACATGGTCTACACACTCTATACATAACTTCCTTTTAATTTTCATTTAAATTTTATGTATATCTACAGCTTTTTATAAAGTGGTGACAAAACTACTGCAATCAACCCTTGGGGCGTGGACAAGGGTTTTCCCCCTGACAAGTTGGATAGATTTTGATGTAGAGTAGCCCTAGAACAATGGTGGGATTTCACATTTTTCAACTATATATGGATTCACATGGAATACTAGACTATGTATTAGGTGGGAGTATCCACCATCTTTAGCCCTATTTTGATGGGTGGAACCACATGTTTTGGCCCTATTTGATTAATTGAGAACTATCTGTTTTAATGGTTCTAGAGGGAGTTTGATGGGTTTGTTATTGTGATCCCCACACTCAATATGGAATCCTTGTAGTATTTCCATAATTAATAGCTTAATGATATTTATATTTTTGAGTAAATTATTTATTCTACCATATACTTAATAAATTTAATGAAACATTACATGCACTAGAATATTTGAACACAACTTTTCCTTTTTGGGGGATCTAGTAATTTTTTTTCAGAAGTGGTAGCTCTAAAAGTATTACAATGCCCAAATCATACCCCTTATAACTAGTATGTACACTTCTATGACATTTCCTTATTAATTTTTAATCCTCTAAGGGAACATCATATTCTGATTCCTTATTAATAAAATCATGCTCCTAATCATTAAAAGGATTGATAGTGATGATGTTCACTATGGCCCGAGTCGGTGGTGGAAGGTTGGTGGAATATTCATGTCAAAATGTTTGAAGGAATGATTAATTACACATTAGATAACTATACAGTAGAGTGTAATATCTCCCAGGTTCTATTTTTTAAATGTGTTTCTTCAAAAATATATTAGAGTATTGAGTGGATTTAGTTATATAATCAATGGAATATTTAGAGAAATCCATATAAGACAGGATTATTTAAGACTTGGTGGAATATGAGATAAAACTATATAAACTATTATCTTAGGGATTTAAGGTACTCAATGGTTCCTAGATAGGTCAGTTGACAGACCAAATGGTCATTGAATTCCACCTATAGATTTTTTATTTTATGTGTTTTGTGAATTTCAAAAATCAATTCTACGGTGGATAAATATAGGGTATCATTCAATCAAAACTTGATTGAAATATTATCAGTGGCCTAATACACCCATAGGCTCCTGTCTTCCTCATCTTTTCATTAGAGGGATAGTCCTACCCTAAAGCAGTGATATAGTGGGACTTCATAGAAGGGGGTGGTGATAATATCCATTATTGTGGGTCCATAGGTGAGAAAACCATCGGTTGAGAAAATCTACCCCATCTATAAAGCTACATCGCAAAGGTGTATTCTTCTTCAAAAATATTACAATGTAGGAGAGAGAGACTATGTACTCTTATCTAAGGGATATCATTTAGTTCATATCGATCTAAAAGATTTTTCAACTCAATATAGATACCTATGATAGATCTAAATTACTCTTCTACCTCTAGTGTTAAAGTATATACAAGAGATTTTAATTGATTAAGAGGTG
The DNA here is from genome assembly GCA_963277665.1 of Viscum album. Classification (NCBI taxonomy): domain Eukaryota; kingdom Viridiplantae; phylum Streptophyta; class Magnoliopsida; order Santalales; family Viscaceae; genus Viscum; species Viscum album. The sequence goes on along the minus strand of OY728136.1, from coordinate 445,462,908 downwards.
GTTGAACAGATCTTCCCTACTCAGAAGCTATGATATCATACACATATAGATGTTAATGGAAGGAAATTGTGACCTTTTTTACTTCAACCATATAAATGGACATCCTCAGTGGATAGGTTTATTCCCTGAGAAATAGTGGTAGAGGTAGGAGTATCTCTTTAAAATCATCAATCATCTGGGATTTTTGGAAGATCCCGGTTAGAAAAATGTTGGTTCCCCAATCCTAACTTCATTTATGGTATATATGTTCCCTAATCGTGAGATCAAGGGAGTCATAGAGAGAATTACCAAAGGAACTCCTATTGGTTCCATGTAGAGGGCTCTTATGGTGTGGTTCTTCATCGTGTGGAGGACCTCCATGATGGATAATTTCTATGTCAGTAGTTGGATGAGTTTCCTAGAATGATTCATGGGAAGAAGAGGTCTAAATAAATGTCAAGAAAAAACATTCCCCAATACTATTGTGGGTATATAAAGAGATGTTTTGATTGTGGAAGGGGATATAAGAGCTGTTAGAGAAACATTCTATGAAGAAACCTTGGTGACTGACCCTAGGTGTGGGTGTAATAAAATCTAGACTGAAGTATGATGAACATGGATAATATTAACATCCATGTTTGTTTTGTAGGTTGCCCTATATTATTACTGATGTTTAGTTTTTGGAATATTTTTTGAGACTCCCATGTGGTGGATATGGATAGTTCAAATTAGTTATCCACTGCATCCTTCATGTAAGGGAAAGTGTCATCATTTCATTATGTGGAATGAGTACCATTTTGGTTAGAAGTGTTAATGGGGAAAGAATATTCCTTGTGAGATCTTGGTTAGAGATTCTACCTTCATCAAATAATGCTTAGATCCTCTCATTCCATCTCTTGCACGGGGACAACTCTTTTTGGTCATAGTGGTGAAAAAGGGCCTTCTTTCCCATTTTTTCTATATGATCTGATGAGGAAACATGTTGAGGTAGCCCAGGTTATAGAGGAACCTGATTAACATACAAGGATATTACATCATTTCAGATAAATATTTATCACCTTAAAATAATACCATCCTAAGGACTGTAATAGTTTAGTATCTTTGGAAACATGAAAAAATAATCTTATAACTTTGTGAAAGGTCTTCAATATCTCTCTTATATATCATTCTATTTAGTAATACTACTTAAAAAAATTTCTTCATAACATTAGGAAAGAAAAATAAGAAAGGGGTGATCTTATATGCTTAGTAAAGGTAAACAATGTAGATAAGTAAGAATAACATAAGAATAACAGAAGCATAAGGGTATGGTAACATGTGAATAAAATTGAAAAATCATAATATTTATATCAAAGAACATAAAAATGAATCATGGAATAAATATTGGAATTTAATAATCCATGAATCAGAAGAGAATAAAGAGAATTATCCATGATATCATAACATATGAATAAGTCATTGAATTTGTAGAAGACACCTAAGAATATAAGAATGATTTCCATGGTAGTCAAGGATTAACTACAAGGTCATATTAGTGAAATGGGTTCACCCCCAAAACCATATTTGTAGAAAAGGTTCACTCACAAGACAATCTTAGTAGAAAGTGTCCTTTACTGATCTGGGTTCACTTCCCATTATAGCCTCCTATTACTGAACCGAGTTCACTCCTCATTCCAGTCATGTATCACCAAACCAATTTCACTCCTTATTCTATAAATTTCTATCTCATTATATACAAATATTTACCCAATGAATTATAGGGATATATATGTCCCACCTATATCATAATAAAAGCATACATACATATATCACAAGATCATAAAATATCATATCATAACCCATGAAATGAAATGGGCATCATAAGCATGTAATCATGTAATAACATATGGACAAGATATATGTTTAATAATAATTTTTTCAAATAATGACTAATGAAAAGTAGCGTGTTTTTTAGGAATTTAACCGTTTAAATAGAAATGGGTTTCTTAAACATATAACCCATAAAATAGAAATGGGATTTATAAATATCATGAGAACAAAACATAACTCATTCAGAGAAAGAATATGAATGATACCTTTAACCCATTTACCTAAAAATGAATGACTAACACCAACATATGTCATTTTAGATGGAAAATAATTTTAAAACACCTTTTAAAAAAATTTCATGAGAAAAATACCCTTTCTTATTTGAAAAATGATTCTTAAATCACAAAACAAATTGATAATTTTTTTTTGAAAATAGCTTTGAAAATTTATAAAGGAATATTTAAAAAAAATTGAGATATTTTTCATTGAAAATGAGATTTAATATCATATTAAAAAAAATTGGGAAGAATTTTTGAAAACATGGGTTTTGAAATAAACAAATTTTCTGCCGAAAAGAGAAATAAGATCAGAATTTCATAAAAACATTTACTTCATTATAATAAATACCAAAGAGTAAAAAAATGGTAATAATACATGAATAAATAATTAATAACCTGATTATAATATAATTCATGAGTTTTCTAGAGATATTGATCATAACATTTCATGAATGGAATCATAATCATAAACAATCTCGACAAATGATGTGATTTTAGCAATAAGCTCTTACCATATTGGTAATTTTAAATCATAATACCCATGATTAAATAACATTTCATGAAAATTTTAATATCATTAAAATAATAATATTAATGATATAACATTTCAATGGGACATTATATACACCTTATAAATGAATATAGGTTCATAACATAACATGTGTCTTAAAGAAGCAAAATTAAGATAGAATTACATGACCGATTTGGTAAAATTTGAACCATAAACCCCTTAAAAGTGATATCATGAAATAGATATATAAATAAATATAAATATATGTATGATTATAATAGAATAAATTCATGAAAATTATATACACCACACAAAATAAATGGGTGGTGAACATGGCATGTATCTCACAGATATATAAAGTGAGATGAGAAGACCCTTACCTTATGTCTTGAATTTTTTCTTACACATAAAAACCTACAATATAATAAATATAAGATTATTATTCATGTATATATTAAACATATTATTATATCTAATACCATATATGATTTGGTTTTGACTATTTATATCCTATTTATTAACAACTCCACGTTAATGTTATGTTTTGGGTAATACCCGCTTTCTTTTTCATATATGATTTGGATTGTTATTATTGGTCATATAAATTAGATAATGATTTAATTATTTAAATAATTTAAAACACTATATAAATAAAATATATATTCATTATATATTTATTTAAAATAATCTATAATATATATATATTATAGGAATACACTGTTCATAGAGATGGTATGTCATATGCATGCATGGATGTTGTTTCCGTTTTATTGTTGTATTGAAATAAATATAGTAAAAAAATGTATGTATATATATATAATATCATTAAATTATCATTATTATTTCATATATATCATATTATTTTACTAAATCAATCCTTAATACATTCCATGTAAAGTGTAAATGAATCATATCACTTTGAGTAGTTGATAGTCCACACGTCCACAAACAAAGTTATAATATTTGAAAAAAATGGAAATAATGAAGGTATGTTTTATATAATAACACCATAGTTATAAAGAAATAAGAAATAATATATATATATATGTATATATATTATAAAAATAGTGTTTTTATAATAATTCCCTCCCATGAGAGGTGGTAAAGGAAAAAACAGACAACATCGTTTCGTGTGGCGGTAGTCCACCGTACACATGATCGGTAAGTTCATTACCCATTAGATGGAAGTGTGTGTAAGTTTAGGTCAAACACTTAGAATAAAAAAAATATTATTTTTAGGATACTTATCATATTATATAATTACAGAATAATAATATTTCTTAGGGTGGAGAATGAAAATAAAATAAAGAATCTTAAGGAAGGATGTTACCTCTTCTTTGGGTAACTCTTCTTAGTCTGAACAAATGGTCTTACTTGGATGGATTTATTCCCAAATGGAGGCTTATAAAGTTTAGTTTTGGATTTTCATAGATTTTTTATCAGATTTAGAAAAGGGATTGAGAGGTGTGAATTAGTTGTAGGGGTGAGTGCCTTTTTATAGTGGAGGAGGACTGGCATTTTTGTAAAATTTTGAAAAGGGAATTGAACCCACGTTTTACCATGTAAAGTGGACATAATAATGATTATAATTATATAAAAGTGAGTTTAGGTTAGAAATATTAACATCCAATGGCCTTTGGAAATGTTTCTAGGTCATTTTAGGCCTTAATTTTAAGGATTTTTCCATTGTTAAGCTAATTTTTTCTTGATCGCTATAATTAATTTTAATCACTTTCACTAATATTTTTGGTGAAAAAATAATTACACCTTATTATAAATTAGAAATTATTATTATTCAATATGCGGGATCCATTTTTATAAATTCCAATCACACAAGTGATATAAATTATTTTAAAATTAATCCTACAGACGAGATGAAAATATAGGGTTTTAAAGTGAAAAAAGTCTAAAAGCATGAAATGTTTTTATATCCAATTTCATTGTAAAATTGGTTCCAGTAACTTATATTGTATTAATTAATGTATTATTTAGATAATTATACTTTAAAATAAAATTAAAAAATAATTTAACTATAAAAATAATTATATGAAAAAAGAAATTTTGAAATAAAATTCATTATTATTCACTGTTCATTAAAAAATGAAACTTCTCATAAAAATACAAAATATTCACCCAAATTAAATTTATACCTTAAAATAAAAAAAATACATTTAGTTTTTCAAGTAAAAATTATAAAAGTTCTGAAAATAATATTTAAAATAGGTTCCACATTAAAAGGTGGTAAACATTCTCTTTTAGAAAAATAATTTTTTAATTCATAAAATTGAATTAGTTGTTATCTTATACATATAAAAAATGTTGGATGTGTATCAAAAATATTTATTGAACATATAATATATAAATTTTATTGAATATAATAATCCGAAGTTTTTTTAATTTATTGAGATAAAATTGTGTTTTTAGTATAGAAAAATAGTTTTCTTAGAAAATTAATTTATTTATTCTCATGTAATTATTTCATTCAATTTTACTAATTGATAACTAAAGGATTCATTTTATATATATGTTTTTAAATAACATTTTTACAATTTAGTTTATCTTACTCATAAATTCTACTCCAACAGCTTGGTGGTATCTTTAATAATATATTAATAATAATATTAGTAGTATATTTTTTTTTGATAAAACATGACATTTCACATAACATAAGATATCATGGGAACTAAAAATTACATGTAACCAAAGAGAAACACAGTTTTGTGTGTACCAAAAGTTAATCTATGTGTTGTGGGTAACATAATATTAACATGGTGTTGTGTATAATGTAATCAATACTTAATTCCTTTATATAACAAAATCTATATTCAGTATTTTGTGAAATGAAAAATATAAAAAATATTAAATTAATTCGGAAAATATATTTAACCAAATCACGGGGTGTTAAATTTCCAGAACCTTAAAAGTAGTTTTCCATTGAAATTCATTTAGGTTATCATAGGTTCAATACTTGAAAGTTCCATTCATAGAAACCCATATTTAAAAAATGAATACTAAAATATCTTTTAAATTTGGGAAATTTGGTACTGTAATGGTTACCCAAATTAAATCACTACTAGGTTTTCATATAGGAGAAAATAGGTTGGGTGTAATGATCAGAAATTGAGGAAAATCATAAACATTCATAGATATTGATGATTATCAATGATCACAATAATGTGAGTGATCTAGAGAAAGTTAACAACCAAAAAACCATAAACTGAAGAAGCATGAAAGAGGTCATTGATATCATAAAAATGATGATAATTGGACAACATTTTCTTTTAAGACCATTTTTCTAAAGTCAATTGTTTTTTAGAAGATGATATACTTACCAGATTTCATTCCCTTTCCTATGAAAAATATCACCCTTTGGTCGTGTCTTGACCAATTTCCACTTTCCCTCTTTCTCAAAAAAATATGGTGAATTTTACATTCCTAAGGCACTAATAGATCATGAGACCCACGATAATTCATCCCATTAATCCTAAGTTACCATCTACACAAAGTAGTTAGAGTTGGCTATCCAATATGCATAAATCCTCATACGGTGAGATAATTCTTCAATCTCAAAAACATCAAATGAAGTTTAACTTTGACTAAATGGTTAACCTTATAACCCTTTTTAAAGATTAAAATCCAAAACTTTAGGTTGAAGTTCAATACATTAGATTAAATTTGATCCCCAATATATCACAAAGTAGCTATTGGTTGTCACATTCCAAACATGGGAATTACCTCATCCTATATTTTCTTGAAACATGGTAATAATCGAAATTACCATAAATTCTTTTTGAAAAGATGAATTATTACCTACTCCAATGATTAGTAGATATATTCCACAAATTAAAGAAGTTTTAAACTATATCCATTATAACATAGACCACTTTTTCATAAAATTCTTAATCAGTTTTATTGTCATAAATACTATCCAATTTACTTTATCCATTTCATCATCTCTTTATCCATATAAATTTATCATTTTATCATCATTAGGAACATGTTAAGGGTTAAATTCCCATAATTTATCCTTGAAATTAAATTAAAATAATTTAATAAAAACTTATACAAACAATCATTATGTACTTTATGATTTATATAACATAATCTATACACTTCAATCATCAAACTTTATGATTAAACCATTAATCATGCTTCATAAACATAATCCTTAGTACCTCTTTCCTATAATATTAAATATGATTCATGTATTAAGGTTAATAAATATCACTCTAATATTAATTATTATGTTTAATGTAAAAAGTACTGGAAGAACATATCATACCTTTCACATGTCATTTTCAGTGTCTTTATCCTTACCAGTATAACCAATATTCGTACCACCTTCCTGATTCTCTTCATGGGGATTCCACTTAGAAAATAGATTTTCATAATGATCATAATTTAATATTCTTTATAATTAAATGTTAAACATGTTCCTTATTGTCCCTACCATTGACTAAAACCCAAAATTTTAGTTCGATAAACATTTATCATAATAGAAAACCACATACTCTAGAAAAAAATACTAATATGTTGTCTAAATAACAACACCGTATTTTTAAACTATGAAACCAAAGATTTATCCTAGATTTATCATAGTTTTATTCTATTTAGATCCTTTATAATGGTTTATAATGAGTTTGTGAGTTTCCAAATAATATCCCTTGAGTGTGTCAAACCATGTGTGCAGAAAGACTTGTTGTCTGACACCAGTTCTCGATCGATTCTAGGTTAATATGGGGTTTTCGGGTTTGTTACCTCTATATAAATCTTTTCCAATGAAACATTCACTTCTAGTATCCAAACAAGTATTCATTGATAGGAAACCACATTCTCTATCCATTACTAAAATTACATAACATTATCCTATACATTAAGTCATCGTTAATGAAATTCCTAGAATATCCTTAGAAATATCCCTAGGCATCTCACACAATATTTCTCAACCTAGTATCCAAATGTTGACTAAGAATTTCCTTTTAAGAAAAATATAGTGACCGGGTCATAAAAAACATAGATATTACTTCATTTTAGAAAAATATTCATCACATTAAAATAATACATGCATGGGGACCATAATTGTTTAGTGTCCTTATTATATTAGAAACATAATTTTATTACTTGGTGAAATATCTTCGACATCTCCCTTAAATATCTTACCCTTTAGTAATCCTACTTAAAACCTTTCTTCATAACATGGGGAAAGGAGACATAAGAAAAGGGTAAGATTATATGCTCAGTAAGGGTAAAAAAATGAGGTACATAAGAATAACATATGCATATGGGTATAAGAACATGTGAATAACTTTGAAAAATCATACCCTGAATATCAAAGGACATAAATATGAATCATTTCATAAATATTGAAATTTCATAAGACATGAATCACAAGGTAATCAAGAGAATTATCCTTGAGATAATAACATAGGAATAAGTCATATAATTTACAGTAGACACATAAGTATATATCATTGTTTTATATGTTATTAGAGGCTTAATTTAAAGGCCATATCAGCAGAATGAGTTCAATCATCAAACCATATTAGTATTCAAGGTTCACTCCCATGACTATATTATTGGAAAAGGGACTTTACTAAACTAGTTTCACTCCCTGTTCCAGCCCAATATTACTAAACATTGTTCACTCTTATTTCTAGCTACGTTTTACTACACCGATTTCACTCCATGTTCTAGCCATTTCTATGTTATGAGATATAAATTATTACCCAATTTATTGGAGGGAGATATAGGTCCCTCCCATATTAGGATGAAATCATATGTCCTTGTCCTAAAAGATCCTAAATAATAATATCATTCCATATAAAATGAAATGGGTATCACAACCATGTCATCATATCATAACCTGTGGAAAATAAATAGGTTTCAAAATCATTTTATCAAATATTAAACTAGTTAAATAAGTGTATTTCTTAGGCATATAAATCATGAAAGAGAAATGTGTTTCTTTAACATATAACCTCTAAAAGAGAAATTTATTTCATAAACATTATTCCTTAAAAACATTAACCATTCATAAAAATATTTTGAATGGAACTTTTGCATAATTTCCATATAAATTCATGAGTAACAAAAATAGATGTCATCTTATATTGGAATTAATTTTGAAATACCTTTCAATTTCTTTGAGGAAAATACCATTTCTCCTTTGAAAAACACTTTTAAAAACATAAAAAATGTTTGAAAACCTTTTACTTTCAAAGTATATTGAAAAAAATATAAAGGAATATTTGAATACCATAAAAATATTTCTAGATCCTTTTTATTGAAAATGAGAATTTAAATATCATTTTAAAAACATTTTCGAATGAATTTTTGGAAACATGGTTATTGAAATAAAAATATTTCTTACCAAAAAGATAAATAAGATCATATTTTATTAATAAAATTATTCATTATATTAAGTACAAAAGAGTTGAAAAAATGGTAATAATATAAGTATAAATCATTAATAACTATATTAGCAAAAAATTCATTAGTGTTCTTGATATATGGATCATAATATTTAATCAATACAAGCATAATCATAAAAAATATCTATAAATGATGTGATTATAACAATAAACTCTTACCAATTTGGTAACATTATATTGTTATCACCTTGAGAGAATATAATTACATGAAACATGTAATATCATTAAAATAAAGAGGTTAGTGATTTAAAATGTTAATGCGATATTATATACACCTTATAAGAAAATATAGGCATGTAACCTAACATTTGTCTCAAAGAAGGAAAATTGAGACAAAATTACATAATCAGTTTTGTAACATTCGAACCATAAAACCCATGAAAGTGATATCATGAAATTTTTATTTAAATTACCATAAACTTAATTTTAATTCTCATATAATAAATTATTGGGTAGTATACAAACCACGCAAAAGAAATAAGTTGTGAACATGGCATGTATCTCATGGATATAAAAAAGTAAAATGAGAAAACCATTACCATAAGTATTGAATTTATTTGTACATATTGAAACATCATATATAATAAATATATGTTTATTATATAACCACATAAAAATATTATTATATCTAATATTATATTTTATTTGGTAATGACTTTATATTACCCATTTATTAACAACTCCATGTTAATGTTATGTTTTGGGTAATATCTAATTTCCTTTTTGTATATGATTTGGGTCATTAATATTGATCCTATTACATAGATCATGATTTAAATATTTAAATAATTTAAAAGATGAAAGAAATATCATATATATTCAATATATATGTATTTACAATAATCTATAAAATATATAAATTTGAAATGGAATACACTGTTCGTGGAGACTGTAGGTCGTACATAAGAATGATCATTGTTTCTATTTTATTAGAATATTTATGAAAGTAAGTAAAACACATATTTATATATATATAATCATTAAAATAAAATTATTTTTTAATATATATCATATAATTTCACTAAACCCATCCTTAATAAATTCCATGTAAAGTGTGAATGAATCACACTGCTTTGAGGAGGCAGTAGTCCACACGTCCACTAACGAAGATTTTGTTTTTGAATAAAATGGAAATAATGAAGGTATGTTTTATATTATAATTATTTAAGAATAAATATATCATAAATATCTTATATATCATATAAAAATATATCTTCCATAATAATTCACACCTAAAATAGGTGGTAAAGGAAAAATGAACAACATCATTTCATGTGGCAGTATTCCTCCTTATACATGAAACGTAAGTTTTTTACCCATTGGATTGATGTGTGTGTCAGTATATGTCAGAAAATTATAATAAAAAATATATAATTATATTTATTATACTGAGGATACTATATAATCATGGAATAATAATATTTCAGTGGGTGGAGAATGAAAATAAAATAAAGGATCTTGGGGAAGGATGTTACATCTTTATTGGGTAACTATTCTTGATTTTCACCAAAGGGATTCCTTGGTTAGATTTATTCCAAAAAGTAGGTTTCTAGGATGAAGGGTGGGACATTGAGAGTTTATTTGAGCATTCTGTTTTGAGACAATGGTCTTGAGAGTTATGAATAAATTAAAGGGGTGGGTATCTTTTTATAGTGGAGGAGGATTGGCATTCCTGTACTTTTTTGAAAATGAAATTCTAGTCAATTTTTTCCCTTGTAATATGGATCCAATAATGATAAAAATTCAATAAATAGAAGATATGTGTAAATTTTAATATCCAATTTCAATTTTATAAGTTTATTGTTTATTTTGGGACTTATGTTTAAGACTTAGTCCTTTGTTAAGTTAATTTTTCTCTTAATCACTTTAATTAATTTTACTCACTTTTATTAATATTTTTGGTAAAAAAAGTATGTTAAACATACTATAAATTATAAATTATTATAATTTCCAATATTTAACTTATTTTTCCAAATTTTAATCAGATAAGTGGAAAAATTTAATTTAAAATTAATCCCACAGATGGGATGACAATGCAGGGTTTTAAAGTGAAAAAGTCCAAAAGTTTGAAATGTTTTAATATCAAATTTCATTGTAAAATTGGTCACAATGAACTATATTAAATAAATTAATTTATAATTAATATTAGTATACATTAAAACCAAATTAAAACACAATTTAACTATATAAATAAATTAAATGAAAAATAAGTCTTCAATAAAATTTAGCGTTTATCAATATTCATTAAAAAAATAAAACTTCTCAGAAAAACACATAAAATTCACTAAATGTTTTTTTTATTTTGATATTCAAAAAATAAAGATTATTTTTTAAAAAAATAAAAAATTATAATAGTCTCAAAATTCATATTTAAATTGTGTTCTCCATTAAATGGTGGTCAAAATTCCATTTTATTAAAATAAATCTATTTATTCATAAAATTGGATATATTATTAACATATACTTATATGTATATTTCATGAGTATAAATAATATTTATTTTATATATAATATATAATTTTTTTTGTAAAAATAAATCAAAAGTGGTTTTTTAAATTTATTGAGATAAAATGTTTCTTAGAGATAGAAAAATATTTTTCTCAGAGAAGTAATTTTTTTCAAGTAGTTCTTTTATTCACATGTACTAGTTGATAAAAAAAGTATTCATTTCATATTAATGTGTAAATAACATTTTCACAAGTTATTTAATATTATTCATAACTTCCATTCCAATGGAAAGGTGGTAGCAATAATAATATTTTAATAATAATATTACTAGTATATTTTAGTTCAGTAAAAATCAACCTTTCATGTTTTGCAAGATATTAAAGGAACTATAAATTGGGTGTAACACAATAACAAAATAGTGTTTCTTGTACCAAAAGATAAAATATGTGTTTCATGTACCACAAGATTAACTTGGATTTAATATAATGTAAATGAAACATAGTGATTTAATATTACAAAATCTATTTTCAGTGTTTATTGAAATGAAATATATAAAAAAGATTAAATTAATTTAAATGAATCAAAAAATCTCAGGGTGTAGCACATGTACCATGGGAAGGGTGTATATCATCATTTGGGAATAGGTATACGGGACCACTATGTGGGTAGTAATCCTTCCCCCACTCCTACAGGTGGAAATTGGTGAATTTAATTGGTTGTGATCAACAAATGTTATTCCGTAAGAGTAGTTGAATCCAATATTGAGTACATTTATACTAATGGTGAAACCCAATAGATAAAATTTTGATGATATCTATCTATGGTGTCGTCTAACAGTACTCATACACTAACTATTAAAGGGGAATGGATTCAAATCATCTACACCTCTTCTATTTTTTAATACTTTCCATAGGGAACCATTTTTTTTCCAAAATGTTCCATATATATTGGTTATATTGATGGTCCCAAATTTCCTCTTTCCAATAGTGAGTGGCATATCAATAATATGCTTAGTGGAGTCAAATAATTGATCAAAATAAGATAATTATATGTATTCCATGCATTCAATAGATTCCTACATTGAGTTTATTACTTAGTATAGATATAAAATATATATTTAGATAATGCTTATGAGTCTTATTCTTGATTACATATTGATCTGTATATTAGTTAATAACATAACTGGTTTCTTTGGTAGGGTGAACACATTGTGTTAGAGAAGATGTATCTTCAAAAATCATCAGAAATTTTTGGGGATATTGGGAATCTATAAATATCTTCATTGGGATAGGTTATGATGGAATCCTATGTTTAATACATAGGGAATCATAGGTTTAGGACCCAAAAAATCTTGTTCTCTTTATGTAGGTAATCTTATTATAGCCACATAATTAATCTTAGGATTCTTCACCAATACATCCTATGATTTTCAGAAGAGGAAACTTATGTTTATCACCTGAGAAATCTAATTCTCATAATTCCTAGTAGCATAGTCTCATAATATATGGAATCCATGTCTCATAAATGGAGGTATATTATTGTAATAATACATGAAAACATACATTCATCACCTAATTAATACTTGGATGATCACAAAATGCATCAAATGCTAAACAACCAAGATATCTTATGTTGTCCACATTGGGATGCGTAGAATGTTAGGAACATCTCTTAAGAGGGGAATGAAGAGATCCTATGCTCATCACATAGTCATATTATTCTTAAAATATAAGGCCTCTCATGCTTATCAAATGAGATAAGAATTATATTCTTATCATCAAAGAAAGAAGTAATGAGATACAAGGCTCATTGCATAGGATTATCATGCCCATCACATTTTTCATACATAGACCATCATCAAGGGTCAGGTTGATATTGAATCATGAGGGAAATTTACTCATGATCATCATTTATAAAACCTCATTGTAATAACATGAGGGAGGAATCCAATCATCCATTTCACCTTAGGGTGGGAATATGTTAATTTTTTAGGGTAACTCTATGCTCTTTAATGTCCCATGGAGACTTATGGTTGAATTATTTAGAGGTTTCGTATTTACATAAATTATATTAGGATTTTGAAATAACACCTTCAGAGGGAGAAATAGAATAGTTATGATTTCAGGATTAAATTGAATAGAGGAATCCTTATTATCTAGATGAAAAACAAGAATCAAACCCAACATAGTTCTAGGTACATAGTTTATGTTCAGGTGACATGACCATACCATGTAGTTAAATTTCATGCGATGAGGATGATTATGTTTCAAGAGGGGAGTCAATATGTGATGGTGTGAGGATTACACTTTTTAATTCTTGGGTATTGGTTTTGATAATGGAGAGAATGTTTAAAAGTTATATATAGATAATTGTGTCCTGGACAAGGCTTGGGATAAACAAACATCGATGCTTATTAACATATGTCTTATGAAAGATGTCTAAAGATGAATATTTCTATGAAAAATACAAAAATAAAGAGTCTTACCAAACCACTCTTACTGAAAATGGATTTTTATTGAGAGTATATGATACTAGTTGTGGATGTGGATTTTTTATGGTTAACTCTAGGTTGTGAGGTTGTAGTCCCCATGTGTACTCAACCGTAAATTGAAATTTCATATGATTATAGAATCCCCCTTTTAAAATCATAACATTATATATATATATATATATGAGTCTATGTGTTATATATAAAAACATGAAATAAACTCATGTGGAAGATATGAATTATATAATGATGTCAAAAGGATTAACAAAATGGAAATCATTTAGATGAAAAAAAAGATGGAAATACATAATATAAGATACTAAAGTATTATAATGAAAATTTAATAAAACAAATTTAAGGAAATATTATAATGAGAATTTAATAAAAAAATTAAGGACATGAAGGATATAATAGAGGTTTTTCAATAACATAAGACAAACATGGGGGAAATAAGAGGAACTATAAAATATTCTATCATACGCTTTGTATAGTTTTATATATCGAAAAATAAAAATAGAAACATAGTGGGTAGAATATTATCAGAGAAATGAAAAATATAAAACCAAAAATACCTACATTAATCATATTATAATAAACAAAAATGAGGATAGGGAGATAGACGTTGACTGAGAACATATAATCAATAATGGGAGAATATCCTTACCTAAAGTCCTAAATTGAATTTAAGGACCTCTAAAATATATTATTATAATTTAAATTTATTAATTACTTGATTTAAATTATTTCTAATATCTTTTATTACTATATAATCTATATTTATATTTTATTTATTGAATTATTAACTTAATATTTTTAACACCAATCATTTTGATATTCTTTAGTTCACGGTTAAAAAAATACATTGATGCAGTTGTAATGGTAAAATATCACATTCCAATGGTTCCATAAGCTCCAAAATTCTAAATTTATATGGTTTATATCATTCAAAAAGTTATTCATTTTATTATATTATAAAAAAGTTACAATTCAAATAATCTTCCTTAGTTAGCATGTCTGAGATGATTAGAAAACATTGATTATTGACTTGAAATATCAAAATTATCATGCCTATTTTATCATTATTGAATAATATAAAGGTTATTAATTTATTAATATGTTATATTAAATCTATAAAACAAATTTAAGGAACATCACTCTGTTGAATTACTGAAAAATGAAACATCATCATTCAATTAGTTTTCACAAAACTTCTACTGGTGAAACATTTTTTTAAAGAGAGTTTATAAAAAATCAAAAGTAGAATATTATATATTTTAGATTTTTGAAAAAAAAAACGAACATTGAAGGTTAAATTTTAAATTATTTATATTAATTAATTATATTATATATTGTGTAATAGGATAATTAAAATGGGAACATGGGTCTTGAAACTTTTGTTTCACATCTAGCGTTTCTTCTTTTGGATAGAGACTAAAGTCTTTGATAGAGAAACATGAGACCACAATAGCGGTTTGAGAATAGGGGAAAGGATTATAGATATGTATTTGGGAATATATTTTTAATAGAACTATTTTTTAGTTAGGATAAGGTTGTGGATAAATTTTGTTTATATAGGTAAGGGGGTGATTATTTTAGAAAAGAAAAATTATTTATTTTATTATTTCAGCCAAATATTATGAATAGTTTTGATTATAATAGATTTTTATATGGTAGGTTTAAAAATGGGAAGTTTCTTTGTAATCTTAACATAACTAAAATTGAATAAAATTTAATAAATATATTGTATAAGGTAATGAATAAAAAATAATTTTATTTGAATAAAATATAATTTAGTCTCCATAATTTATATATATATTTATAAATTAAAGATATTATTTTTAAGTGTATTATTTTACACATAAAATATATTTTATTTCATGAAAAAATCTATATGTTTGATGTAATATTTATACCATGATAATTTCATAAAACCTATAGTAATTATAAAAATTATATTTTTTATAATACCCCAAAATTTTAAATCTTTCAATAAAATACCAAAAGATTACCATCACCTAATTTTGTTTCGTAGAATAAAAAAATAGGTTTATAAAATTCATATTTTAATATTTAGAAATTAAATACTTCAATAAAATCAAATAATATATAGAAAAATAATTTTATCCAGAGTTATTTCTATATTTTTATTATGAATTATTAAAATTATATTGATAATATTTTAAAATTATTAAATGATTGATAAATATTTATCATATTTCAATTAATCAAAATAATTTTCTATATTTATTTGTTATAATATTTACATTTCATAAAAATTACTATTTTGCAAAATTTGGTGAAATAAACCTTATATTTATTTCTTTCAAGTTATATTATCTATGAAAAAGTTTTATAGGATTATAGTAATTATTATACTCATAATAAATACCAATTATTGTTTTACTGTTATCATTTGTGTCAATGGTAAGTAATTATTACCAATAACTATATAATATTCCAACAGACATATAATTACTACTCATTCAATAAATATTCCTTATTTTATTCATTATTTAGAAAATAAATTATTTATCTGTGCTATTTAAATTTAATTTATAAATTTATAATATATTTTAAGTATATTTTTTCTTAAATTATAATATGTCTTTGATAATTCTAGATAACTGTGACGCACTAGAATTTCAAAGTCTAGCCATGTTATTTTTATCCATTTGTTAATCAATTTTAGTATTTATTTTATTTTCTAGAGAGTATTCATACATCATATTTATTGTTTTATGTGGATGTAATGGAATTAATTTTTTATTTTATCATTTTTTGATTTATAATAAATTTTATAAATTTTTTATACTATGTGATAATATTTTTTAATAAATAAAAAAGATTCTTAGTTATATTCTTCCCCCTTTAGAAAATTACATTATAGAAATTTTTGGTCAAACCCTAACATAAAAATTGATTAGGGTACATTTGTTTCATTACATTCATAGGATTCCATTTCATCTAGTTGTACTAATTATTTCATAATATTAAATTGACAAGATAATTGGTCTTGATTCATATAATTTTATCTCAATGATATATGATTTCTATTGGCTCCTCCTCTTAAGAGAGATCATTTTGAAACTATAAAACTATTATATTTAGTACAATTGAAGTATATTGTATATAAAAACCTAAGGGAGGAACATGGATCAATCATGAAAATGTTAGACCTATAATTACAACACCGTGATAGTTTAAAAGAACAATATGTTTGATAGATTACATTTCATAGAATCACGAGATTTAACGAACACCAAAATATTATTATTTTAACATGGCCATTAAAAAATATCCATAAAAGACATGGTTGAAAATAGGATTAACTATATTATTAAATATATATGAATTTAATGTTCAATAAAAATGTATTTATTTTTAATAAATAAACACATAATCTTTATTAAATTGATTTTATTCTTCAAATATATGTTCTCTTCAAAAAGTGATTTTTATTGATTTCTATGGAAAAATAAATAAAATCAAATTTTTATTCATTTAGAAAATTTATTTTTAAAAATAAAACTCATTTTTTGAATCATCATTTTATAATTATTTTAGGGTAATTGTTTATTGAATTTTCTAAAAAAGTTAATATCTTGGTTAAAAGGGGAAAATACTATTTTTATGAAATATCATAACTCTTATGAAATAATTATTATATTATTAGGATATCAAAAATTTTAACCCTTATGAAAAATTAAATTATATTTATGTAATGAAATAATAGATAATGTGTTACATTTATAAACACGAGCTAACATTTTTGTAAACCATGATTTTAACCTTAAAAAAATTGTTTTGATGAGTTATACGTGTAACATTGTTAGAATTTAATTTTATCACTATAATAAATTTAACAAAGTTAAATGTATTTCATATTTGGAATTAGTAACTCTGAATTACTTTATATGGTAATTTTAATTTGTAGGTATTATAATGTTACCCTAGTAAAAAAATATTTAACGTAATATAAGAAAAATAATGTAACTAGATAATGATAAAAGGTAAAGGATTAGAATTGATATAAAATAAAACATTAAATGGGTAGTTGATGTAATTATAGACCTTAAAAGTTCTTTAAAAAATTATTTATAAATCTAATTAATTGGAATTAATTACACCCAAATGTGGTTGGTATTAAAAATAAAATAATGTTAATTTAATTAATAAAAATCACCCCTACTTAAGTATAAATACCACTCCTCACCACCTCCTTTATCCTCAAAATAATTTGAGATATTAAAATATCTAAACACATTCCTCTTTATCACTCTCACCCCTTCAATGTGATTATGGTATCACTCAATTACCAGTTACAAGTTATTTTAGTGGTCATTCACGAAGGTGATATTCTAGAGGCAACTTTCTCTAAAAAACCTCTCTTATTTTCTTTTTTTTCTACCTTATGTTCACCTCCTTAATACATAAAGACATAATAATTCCATTATCATGTATATATATTAATTTTATATTGGTGATTTAATATAATATATCCATCCCTTTTATTACCTCCTCTTATTCAAAGAAACAAAACCAATGTCTAAATTATGGTGGTTAACCGTCTCCGTGGATAAGGATTCTTTATTTTCCATTATCGACTTAAATTATAGTAATAAAATTAATATTAATGTTAAATAAAAATTTAATAATTATATTATAAAATATTTTATGTTCTTGAATTAATATATTTACATAATATTAAATAAAATGAAACTATTTTGTGATGGTTGAAAAAAATTCCAAATTAAACTAAACAATTATCATTAACATTTTATCAAATGAATCATTCTTATAGATGGGAAAAAATTATATATAGAACCATTTAAACATATGTATTTTCATTGATTAAATTTCATTTAAATTTGGTTGTTTTAGTTTAATTTTACAATAAAGTCTATAATTATACACAAGGGAACCATCCATGAAACCATGAAACAGACACACCCAAAATAATGAAAATAATGATATGTTATTAATTAATTGGTGGAAATATGTTATAACATTATCATATATGGTATTATAAATTTGAATATAGGTTTTTATTGAATTATTAACATTTTTTAAACATTTATATTGGAGCTTAAAATACTAAAAAATAATTGGAAGCATGAGGTAAGTGTTTCTCAGCTCACTTTTACTTCGATGAGTAATATGCCTTATTTACCACTTATTGATTTTGTGGGCACTATATACATCCATTTGATATATAATGTAATGAATCTCATTATGTTATTTGTTATTAAATGATTCATTTTACAATTATTAATTTTAAGGGGAATATTATTCGACTGATTACAACTGGTAAGGGATTTCTTAACACAATTTCCATTCATTGGGTTAAACTTATAATTTATTGACTATGTCCTGCCAAGATTATTTGTAAATTGAATTTTTATTATATTATGTTGAATTTAAATTTTTTTATGAGGATTTAAATTTTATACACATAATTGAATAATTTTATTAATGACCAATTCAATGTTATGGTATTTTTAAGACACTTTATTTAAAAATTAATACATTTAGTATTTTATTTTAAACAATCATATTCTTCCATAAACTTGTTTTCTAAAATAGTTTATTTTTTTTAATATTCTCCTATTATTTTGAAAATTTATTCTTACTCATGTATTACTTTTAAAAAAATGGTTTGAAAGGTAAATTTGTTCATTTTATAAACAAGGTTATTTGAGTCTTTTTTGAAAAAAATATGGAAGGAATGCATTTATAACTGGTACGGAATTATAAAATTTCCCACCATCATGATTTATTAGTTATTTAAACCAATCTTTATAAATTTACATTATTATTATCAAATAAAACTTTTTCTTTTATAATTTTTCTGTTTTTTTTAAAATAAGTTTTATTTAAATTAAACGATTTATTTTATTCATGAAATTATAAATGATCTATTTTTATCTCTATCAACATACTTTGTTTAATTATATGATTAATTTAGGTTTAAATATTATGGTACCATATTCTATATTTTATTAAATGGTTTATGATTATTTTTCTTCATGATGTACTATTTTGAAAAAATTCACCACATTACTCTAGATGGTTTATGATTATGTTTCTTGATTGGGAAAATTGTTTAAAATTTTAATTCTAGATGAAATATGAATGGTTATGTTGACTATATTTTACCCCTTTCATATGGTTAATTTATTGATCTTAGTATGTTAGGGGTGGGTCCTTCTATATCCTCTCGATTCTTCAGTAGGTCTTATGAGAATAACTAGTTTGGGTATTGGTTGATGTCTTACCCATTTCTGTATTATGTTTTAGATGAAGACTTGATGGTAAGTTTATAATTTCCCTTAGTATGAAGTCCCTCGTTATGTGATGATTTATTGAATTTCATGTGATTATTCTGTCAAAAGAATGTGCATTTTTATGTTTTCTAGCTCATGTGATTCTTTATAAGGAATTATTGGATAATATTCTATTTGGACCATATTGTGCTCAATTTTTTAATTGAATGGCATGAATTTTATTTATTTAACTTGACATAATTTTTATTGATTATTTATGATAGCATCTATTATAATCATACCTTGACTGAGCATCGTATATCACACCTTTCTTATGTTTTATTTTTCCACAAGATTCTATGAAGTTTATTGGGGTTGATATGTAGGGTCAATCTTGAGGAATAATGGTGTTTTCAAAGGATTCACTATATTTTATTTTATATTTTCAGTTGTAATTTAAGATTCAACTATGTATCAAGTTTTCCATAAATACTAAACCTTTTGGTCATTCAAGATCTAATTCTTTATAAAATATGACATTATAATAAAGTAAGAACCATCTCTAAACTACTGGGGTAAGGGGATTTATAGTTTCTATAAACAAAAGTTTAGTAGAACCCTTAAGAACATGATGTGGAAAACATAAATTTTAGATATAAATACATTGATTGAATTTAAAAATATTCTTTATGAAACCAAACATATGATTTAGATATTATTTATACCTAAATTTTCAATTTACATTAAGAATTTTTGGTATTATAAATTATGTTTCATGATGTTATGATCTAATATACTATATAAAATTTTTATAAATGGCTCCTAGAGGAAGGAATGAGAACTATATCAATGAATTCAATCAATTTAGGCATTTCTCTCTTGGGAATAATAATAAAGCTGGAGCTGGAGTTGTGGCTGGATCTGGAGCTACAACTGGAGCTGAACAGATTATAACTCTATTAATTCAACATAATCAAGTTATGAAAAATAACCTTACCTGTATGGAGTAAAATGATACACAATATAGTTTTATAGTGTTAGAAAACATTATGAAACAACAAAATCCACATTCAATGAGAATAAAAAACCATTTTTAGCTTGGAAATGGATAAGTTCCACAGAAAAGATATTTCTCACATTGGGAAGTATTGAAAGGGGAAAGGTTATCATGTGAGTTTATCATCTCTCAAGGGATTCATATCAATGGTGGTCATTGATTAAAAACTCTAAGGATGAAGAATATATAGAAATCATGGAATAGACCGATTTTAAAGAACATTTCGTGGAAAAATATTTTCTTTGAGAACATTGAGAAGATATGGAGATACAATTCTTGGGTATGATAAAAAATAAGAAGAATATATTTATAAGTATGACGCTAACTTTAAAAGGTCAGATATGAAAGTTATAGACTATGTATGTAATCCAAAGAGAAATATTGATCAATTCAGCGATGGAATTAAGCTACTTATTTGAAGGGTAATTGTCTACCAAACTTTCTCAACATATGAGGATATTGTATCATGTGCCATAAAGGCAAAAAAATAATTTTCCAAGTCTTATGGCTATACTGGAGAGAGAGAAAATAAGAGTATGATGGTTCAAAAGGTAAATAAAGGGAATAACGGAAAGGAGGATTTTCCCACAAGTGATAATTATGGAAAGAAACACCCAGATACTTACCTGAATAGAATGAGAGTTTGTTTTATGTGTAGAGAGAAATAACACTAGGATCATGATTGAAATGGAATGAAAGAAGCTATAAATTTTCAATGTTTCAATTGTAAGTATATGGGGAACTACAAAAAATAATTCCCAAAGCATCAATGGAATACTACTCAGAAGAAGACGAAGTATCATGCTCAAGATTATGCTATTGATATAGCCAAAATGAAATGATTATTCTGAATTTTTTTTCAAAGAAATAGGTTTTTTGTCATTATCATAACAAAGAAATATGAATTGTATTAGGATTATACTATATTACATTTTCTTTATGGATTTGAGAGTATATTTTTAATGGTACCAATAACCTAGAAATTTGATTCAGTGGAATGTTGATATTTTTGAAAATACATGTTTGAAGGAAAGACAACAATTAATATGTTCCCCTTGTTGATATAATAATGTTTACATGAAAATAGGATATACCTTATATCTTATTAATTATTTTTCAACAAAGTGGTTTTTTCACGACCCGTCCCTTGGGGCCCATGCCGTGACTACCCCAAGCCCACCTTCCATAGGCCAGTGGTTAGCAACTAGAACTATAAAGGCATATCCCTAAGATTGGAAGGCATTACCTATAAACCGGTACAAACACACGTCTCAAGAACACAATAAGATGCAACCATGAAGTAAAACTAAAGTAATAAAAGTGAATACTGAAAGTAAGGGGATATAATACAATCCTAACTAAAAAGATACCATTAAAAATGAAAAAAATAGCTCCTAAGATCATCCATTGGGAATATTACCTCAAGTATAGGTACAACTCATCTACACAACTCTCCACGTCAATTGTCACCACCGTCCACCATTAGGTCCTAGATCCCCGAGTCCTAGTCAAGGATGCCCGTCATCTGCACAAGACACAACAAGGTGTGAGTGAATCCTGTGTAGTGGTGAGTATAACAATACCCATTTGGGACCCCGAGACCCCTGAAGGTCTCTTAGAATTCCACAAAGGAAAACCACAATCATGATCTCAATCATAAGGCACAAATCAAAAGACACAGTTCAAAATAGATAAACTAGTCTCATCCATAAAGAAACACAAGGCCCGACCTCAAGATATTTCCAGGATTTCCAAAGAAAGCTCAAGCATAAGTCAAGGATCTGGAGTACATGATCCATGAACTGGCCAACCCTGATTTCACCCTTCTGAGAGATGTACTCCATCTGGTACAACTCAACCATTCTTAATGGAACGTCTGAATGGTTGTGTTCCATTGGGAACTTTCTGCTAGAACTGCCTCTAGTGCCTGACACTAGAGGTCTCACAGTCATAGTCTTACACCTGAGGAAAGACCTAGGGAATCCAAGTGAAGAGGCCCACTCCTCGATACTATTTCCTGCAGTCAAGGGAGATCAAACTCCCCTGAAGAACCCAATCCCCATTGCTACTCAAAGATGGGGGAAAACTGCTCTATATGTGAGGACCCGCACCCTACCTAGCAGGGGAGTAAAACTCTGGTATTTTGATTGCTATGGGGGACCCACACCTTAGTATGTTAGGGGAGTACCAACCCCAGGCTAGAGGACTCTCACCCGGGAATGATAGGGGAGTACTAACTCTATATGTGAGGACCTGAACCCTACCTAGTAGGGGAGTACAACTATGGTAGTTTGTTCGCTATGGGGGGCCCGTGCCCTAATATGCCAGGGGATTACTGACCCCAAGAAAGAGGAACCATGATCTGTCACTAAAGGGGAGTACCGACTCTGCTCTAGTACTTCATAAGGAGGACCCACACCCTGGGTTGATAGGAGAGTACCTACTCCTAACATAGAGGACCCACACCCTACCCGGTAGGGGAGTACCTGACTCTATGTGAGTTATGAATGGAGGACCCACACCCTAGTCCAATAGGGAAGTACTGACTCCAAAGATAGAAAAACCAATCTGAGGGAAACGAACCCACACTCATGACATGGGGAGTCCGTCTCTAACGAATTATAGGAGTAAGGAATACGTATGCCTTGAGTCACAAAGGCTGTAGCCATCCTAACTCTCAAAACAAGAAACAACCCGGTTCTGATCCTTCAGTTATCAGCCATAACTCAACCTCCATGAAGTTCCACAGGGAAGTAATCTGATGATCCATCATGTCATAAGGGTTCCAACGCAAAAACGACATGTCAATCAGACACTCCGTCTGTAAGCTATAGGAATTTTAATGCTGAGGGCCCGGTTGGATTCGAGTACGATCCAACCCAGCCAAACTCCAAATTTCTCTGAAAGTCACAGAGGGTATCTCAAAAGGACAATCTTTCTCTAAGGATACCAGCGCCTCAGATGGTTCGTCAAACGAACATCTGGTTCACAAGTTATGGCCTTTTAAGCATTTCTAGGCCAGAGAGGGGTCTGGGTCTGGTCTGACTCGACCCGATCTGGGTCTGACCTAGCTCGCTGGTTAGGCACAGCCCACCAACTGGTCTGGCCCGCTGGGTGGCATGACCGGTGGGGGTCACGCTGTCCGCTGCTCCCGAATGGCTCAAAGGAGCAGTTTGGATCCTTTATTTGCGGTGCCAGGCGGCACCACCTCATCACCCACGGGACCCGCAGGGGCGGGTCCCCTGCATCACTACGGCATTGATCCATGGATTCCTTCAGCGTGGTGTGCGATGGAACACCGCCTCCAAATCCTCAGTCGGCCGCTTCCAGCTACCTATCCGACCACTACTGGCCGCCTATCCGACCACCTGTGGCCACCTATTCGACCGTCGTAGCACCGCTCTTTCACCACGGCCGACAGTTGCCGGCCGCCACTCCCATATGTCAATACCGCCACCTGGGTGTTGCACTAGTGCTTCTTTTGTGGGGCTCTGATGACACTCTAGAGCTCTGTTTTCACTTTCGGTTGCATCTATTGGCTGCCTAGGATGCTTCCATCACTTCAAGGCTCCCGAATTTTAGATTCTGATGAGTTGAAGAAATTATCCTTTGAAGAACGTAATAAGAATGAGGCAGAGGAGGGTTCGGTCCTTGTACATTTATCACACACCCTCCACATTAACATGATAACAAGCAGGAGGAAATTTTAATTAATCAAAGACAACTATAATAAAATAAACCACCTACCTCATGAATCGTTAGAGGTATCATAGTCGTTGGCGGGGGGGGGGGGGGGGAGAGTCCCCATCAGAGTGAGGTCATCGGCATTCATCGATCCCGGTTCATCACCTCCCAAGATTCTTCCCTTTGTCAGTGGAAGACATCATGTCACTTTGCCAATGATTCCTTGCTTGGTGAAGCCGTGTCCAAACTCCACTTTGAGCCTCACTTAAATAGAGGGAAAAAAGTGAGTAACTCACCAAGAAATTAATGTGGTTCATTTTATGAATTAACCTATTAATTCCTTAAGGGTGAAATTACAAATAAAGGAGATTCAAACCATTAATTGGATTGAAAAGTCACTAGTCCCCACCACCATCACCCATCCGCTGGAGAAAAATAAATAAAATAGATTTGTCATGTTTTCTTTGTAAAGTCCAAAATTTAACCTTTTCTCCCAGTCTACTATTGTTGAAGTGATACTCCCCTTAAGAGAATCCCGACACTATGGATTCAATGGTGCCCTCATATTTTTAATCCGAGCACCGATTCAAAAGATAGAAAATGCCGCCTGCATGTTTACTGAATGTACTATAAAAAAGTTAAAAAATATTAACAGTCACCATCAACCCGCGCCAGTAGAGGTTAGGCTCCGCCGAATGGGGAAACCCCCTTATGATCTCAACGATAATCTCATATTTTAAATCAGAGTTACCATTTAGAATTTAAGGATTTTACAATAAAATAATTGACACTTAATTATTTTATTTACGCCTAAAAACTAACTTCCACTGGTGGATCGCACCAGCCAAAGTTAGTATCTGCCTAATGAAAGAATTTACTCACAAGTTAATTTTTGGTCTCATATTTTTAATCTGAGTCACCATTTGTGAGTTATAATCATTTTAAAAACAAAATAATTTTATTTAGTAATTTTATTTATGGTTATTCATTTTTTTGGGTTTTCTTACAAGGGGCATGTGCCGACTAAATTTAACTCGTGCCTAGGGTAAACCTGCCATCTTGAACGCAATGGTTCCCTCGGATTTCTGATCCGGGAACCTGTTTAAGATTTATTCCACTTTTTTAGGAAAACTATTCATGTGTGCTATTTAAAGCTTAACATTTTTTGATAGATCATTTCGGGCACTTTGGGCATCAGAATCATGTGCCATCAGATTTCAAAATCTCTAAATAATTCCATATAAATTAAAAAAATTTACATAGAAATTCCGAGACATTATAATTTTATTCTATCATTTATGGAGTTGATAAGATTTTTGGATTTATGAAAAATAACCAATAATATGTATTTTAATTAAGTAATAAAGAAGAATAAATGTTTTCAAAAAATATTTATAGTAACTCAATTTATCAACATCTTTCAATAGAATTCATTATGAAGGTAATAACATGTTTTTATATGAAAATTAAGATATACTTTATGTTGTTTGAGAGATTAATGGTTTGTTCATGTTGGAAACTCAGTAACCTTCTTACCAATGTTTTGTATCTTGGTCATTTGGAAGGGTCATTAGGTTAACCATTTATTAAATGGTTTAAGTTGAATTGTGTATGATGTTTTAATGATTAATTTTTTATGCATATTGGAAAAATTTTTCCAACCATATTGGTTTTGGAAAATATTGTGAGACAAGTGGAATAATATTTTTCTCTTTATGGATCTTATGATCCATTAAAAGTGAATATTAGAGATTTATTCATAAAAAATCATTTTTTGGATATTCAAATATTAGAGAAATGGTTGAAATTACTATTGAATTTTTTGATGGATTAATAAAGACTCCATTATGGAATTATTCTATTTTGTTATTAATTTTTTCGAATGAAATATGAAATGTATGAGAAAACCATTGATATTATAAAAATTATCTTATATTTAATATATTATAGTTACTTTAGGAAGTGTTTTAAGTGTTATATTAATATATTTTTATAAAAATTACAACTCATTAGTCAGGAAACAACCCATCTCATTCAGTAAGGCTATGTGGATTGAACCCAAAAACGAAGGGTGATAATTGTGCATTGCCTACCACTAGAATATGTGAAGTCCCAATTAGTATAACATAGTTTTCATCTTTAAAACATATTATTGGTAAATGATAATGTCATTTTGGGAACCCTACATGATTGAGATAAATAGATTATTTTGGAATTTTAATGGTGGTAATAAAGGATGAATTTCTTTTTAGAGAAAAGTTAAATTAGTGGTGAAAAATTATTTAAATGGTGGATGAATACCTTTAAAGTAAGTATATTTAATTATGTTTATACTCTATGAATTAAAATGATTCCTTAACTATAGGAAAAGGATTTTGGAACAAAAATGTTTTTTGTTCAATTTTCATACAGAGAAATTAATTCCCTCTTATCCTATAAAATATTTATGGTTTTTTGGTGGTAAATAATATAATGACAATTTTCAATATCACTCTTGATCAAAAATTGATAATTATATTTCACTTTTTTTCCATGTATTTACTTCCCAATAATGTTTCCCCATAAAAACTTATTTTTGTGGTGACTTTCCCATTTTCCTTTCCCTATTTTTCAGAGGAAGTTTCATTAACCCTTTTTATGATGTGAGGTTTAACAAGGGGTATTTTAAATATGAAATTCCATAATTACCAATCATAAGTTTAAATTTATAGGATGAAATTTATTTAAAGAGGGGTTAATGAAACACCCTGGTATTTTAAAAGCACACTATGTTCCAAAACATATGTTTCAAAGAACACCAAACATAAATACACTCCAAAATATTATTATATGAACACAAACATGATAAAATATCAGTTTAATTAGCGGGTGTGAATAGGATTTACCATATTATTAAGTATATATTAATTTCATTTTCAATCCAAATTTTTTTATTCTTTGTAAATAAACACATATTTTTTTAGTAAAGTCATTTTATTCTTCAAATATATATTCTCTTTAAAAAAGATATTTTTATTGTTTTCTATGAGAAAATAAATAAAATTAATTATGGAAAAATTTATAAAATTTATTTTACAAAATAAAATTCAATTTTTAAATGATAATTTCTAAATTATCTTAGGGTAATTTTTTGGGAATTTTAAAAAAATTGTTTTTGGGTAAAAAAGTGAAAATTCTATTTTTACGAAATACCATAAATTTTAAGAAATAATTATTATATGATCATGATTTTAAAATTATTAACACATATTCTGGATCAATTTTTTTATGTAATAAAATAATATATACGGTGTTACATTTTGAAACACATGTTTTGAAATTTTGAAAATGAAGAGTTTCACCATAAAGAAACTATTTTTATGAGTTTTACATGTAACATATTTAGAATTAATTTTTATCCATTTTATAAATTAAATAAATTAAAATGGATTCAATTTTTCAATTATTATATCCAAATTAGGTTTTAATTTTATTTTCATTTTTAATAATAAAACATTTACATTGGTAAAAAATATATTTATCGCAATATAAGTAAAATAATGCAACAGGTTAAACTTAAAAGGTAAAGGCATTAAATAACTAAAAACTACAAAATTAAATGGGAATTGTATGTGCTTGTTGAACTTAAATACCCTATAAAATAGTAATTATAAATGTAATTCATTTGAATAAATTTCATACCAAAGTTGTTGGATTTAAATATAAAATAATATCTGTTTAATTACTCAAAACCACTCTTACTTGAGTATAAAAAATACTTCTCACCACCGATTTCTCCTTAAAATTCTTAAATATCTTTAAATATATACCAAAACCTCTCCTACACAATCTCCCCATGTCCAACTTCTTCTGGTATTACCCAATCTCAATTTAAAAGTTCTTTCTTTGGTCATTCAAAGAGGTGATATTTGAGAGAGAACTTTCTCAAACAACATCTCTTCATTTATTTTAATTTTCTACCTTCTCTACAACTCCTTCATACATAAAGGGATCATAACTACAATATCATGTATATAATTTAATTTTATATTTATAATTAAATACCTTATATGCATCCCTTTTAAAACTCTTCTCTTGCAATGAAATGAAACCATTTTCTAAATTATTGCAGTAAACTATCTCCCTGGATAATGATTCTTTATTTTCCATTACCTCCTTCAAAGATGGCCCCAATAGTGTTATTATGGTAAAATCATATTTTAATATATTTATTATAACCTATTTAAAGTTATAGAATTAATATATAGACATAATATTAATAAAATGAAAATAGTTCATGATTGGCGGAAAAGACGTCAAATTAAACTAAACATTTATCATTAACATTTTATAAAATAATCATTCCCAAGTAAATAAGAAAAATGGTATATGGGAACATTTAAACATTTATATTTTAATTAATAAAATTTCAATTCACTTCTAGTGTTTTATTTCCATTTTATAAGAAAATATATTATTATACACAAGTTAACCAACCATGAAACCATGAAACAAACAAACCTAAAAAAATTAAATTAATGGAATATTATTATGTCTGGGTTAAAGCTTTTATGGTAGGTTTATAATGTCCCAAATTCTGAAATACTATATTATGAGATTAATTATGTACATCTATATGTTAATTCAATTAGTATAATATCCACAGTTATGTTTTCTAGTTCATGTGATTATTTATATGACATTATTTGACCATCTTTTATTCGATCTGTATTATTATCATGTTATTGATTAAATCACATGTGTTTTAGTTATTTACATGTACATAATTTTTTATTTTTTATTTATACTATCTTCCACAGTATACATGCCCTTACTAAGTATCTGAGATACCCCTTTCTTATGTTTTATTTCCCCCCAGGGTTCTAAGTTGTTTCTAAAGGTTTATATAAAGGGGTAAGATTGAAGAATAATGGTGTTATCAAATGTTTCTCAATTTTTTGTTTTATATTTTCAATCATAATGTATGATTCATGTATGCATCTAGTTTAAAAAAGGCTAAACTATTTGGTCCTTCGAGATGTGATTCCATATATATTATTCCAATATAAAAAATAAAGCACCGACTATGGGATACTAAGCTCGGGGGATTTAAAATATTGATATGTATCTACTATACATAATATTACATCAGTTTTAGTATAATTATCCATAAAAATTTCAAAAAATAAATATTTATATTATTTTTTTGAAATTTTAAACTTAATAAAACACAATTTAAATAAAATACATAATTATTATTTTAATATTTATATATTTTTCACAGAGCTCCCCATATTCAAATATATATAATGGGTATAATAGGAAAATATATAAAACAATACGTGGTCCTTAAAACCTAGTAAAGGTGTAAATTAGGATAAACTTTGGGTGGAATAGAAAGAGTGTCAATAATCATAACATGGAATCAATAAAGAGAAAGATAAAAAACACTAACACAGGAACATGAAATATGATTGAAGGATTCATATGAGTATATTAATAATATAAATCATAATAATGTGTCATAAAAATAATGAATTCCATAAATTAATGTTCACTTTGGTGACAACATAATATAATGTGCTAGGCATATTTCATTCACATTATACATAACATTTAATGAAATTAAAGTGATACAAAATTTATTTTGGGGATATAATTTTTTTTACTACCCATAATATCATAATAAATAATTCATCATTTAAACACATAAAAAACTTACATCAAGCATAAAAATTGATTTATCTCATGAGGAAGAAATGAGTTTCATAATGTTTTGAAAGGCTTAGTCAAATGGAAT
Source organism: Viscum album (assembly GCA_963277665.1). NCBI lineage: Eukaryota > Viridiplantae > Streptophyta > Magnoliopsida > Santalales > Viscaceae > Viscum > Viscum album. Next base: position 445,432,181 of record OY728136.1, on the reverse strand, counting down.
GTCATGTAGGTATAAGGAATATATTTTAATACACCATATAAGATACGAAATGTTCAAAGTAAACATAAAATAAAAATTTTCATTATATTAACAGAATAATATAGTAGGTGTAAAAACATATGTACTTTAGAAAAATGGGAAGAACATTATAGAAGCACTAACACTACTATGATTGTGAAAACGAGATAATGAAAAATTATAATCAACTTCTCTAACCACTCAATTTTACATCATGAATTGGAATAAATCATAAAAAATTAATCTTTAGGGATTTTTTCCCATGTAATATCCCCTTTGGACTAACACATAGGTAGGTTATCTTTTAACATAGAATCGAGAGATCATAGTGTGAGAGACAGAAAGAAATAGAGAATTATAACTATGGTTAATATTAAAATGTAATAAAAAATATCCCAAAATATTTTATACTAATACCACATGGTATTTCTTGATGCTAACCCCATAAATATTGGAGATAAATCATATTTAATGATATCAGGGAAGAATGTTTTTTACATGGATTAATTTCATGTATTATTGACAAAATGGTGATATTCTTCCATGAAAAAGGTTTTCAAATACTTTATTTCTTAGTTATTTCCCCCGATTGTCACTTTATTCTCTTTTGATTTGATGAAGACACAAGGAATCACCTATGGGTCTTTATATTGTTTTTCAATGTATAAAAATTTTAATAATATATTTGTGTTCCAAGCTCATGCATGGATTCCATGTTTGAAAAAAGACTAATTTTATGTCCAACTTTGAGCTTCACATAGGTTCTATCATGTATCAGAAGGATGATCAATGGTTCCTATAATTTTTCGATCTGGTTTTATATTGTTTGGTTCCTCTGGTAATATGAGAGTATTATATGAAATGGTGATTCTTTTACCTTTGTTTGGGTCATTTATAGTGATAAAATTCAGCTACAAGAAGTGTATTAGTAATAAATGATGAATTAAATAAGTAATATATGGTGGCATGTACTTCTATTTATTGGGAATTTAATCATATTTAGCTTATAAAGTACATGAATTATTTCAACAAAAGGAGAATAATTGGAGGGAATATAAATAATTGGATTCCCCTTGAAATTACACTTACAAAAAATTCTCACAACTTGTTAGTAAATATATATAAAACTAGAAATTTCATTCATATATATCACATCTTAGTAGAGAATATTTGTTACATAACATAATTATCCATGGAAAAATCATATATCTATTGTGCCTTTAGAAACATGAAAAAAACTAATTCATAAAAGATCTATATCACCTCCCACTATGTTATCCATAACTAGAACCCTCCTAATACATACCATACATAGTACCATTTTTCATTACCAAGGGAAATGAAACATATGAAAGGATGAGATCAGATGACTTATAAGAGAAAATAAGGGAGATAAAAATGATCACTTCAGTATAACATGAACATAAGTGTATAATAACATGATTATACCATTTTAAAATCACACACTTCGTATTGTGAATCATAATCAGTAGTCATTGAATATATCATGGAAGTTTAAAATATTTGAATCATAAAGGATTCAAATAACAAAATCCATGTAAACATAACATTGTAATAATACATGGAATTGTGGAATATACATAAGTATAGAAAATCATTTAGTTTTTAGTTAAGGATCATTACCAATAAATTAATATTGGATTGAGTTCACTCCAAAAAACATTATAGTATTCATTGATCTATCCTAAGATAATCATATTTGATTATTTTCACTCCCCAAACCATCATAGCAGTAATGATTCACTTCCATGACTATTAGAGTCGATTATGTTTTCTCCACAAACATTAATAGTGGTAATGGTTCAACATAAGAATTAAACATAATTAGAAAGCGTAAGAATAATATGAATCTATCATATAACAATTAAATCACAATTAACATCAAATTATGTTATTATATATGAACAATTATTATAAACATTAACTAGAATATTGATTGAGGAAAATAACACTTCCTTTTTGAAAATAACTTTTAAAATTAAAATATTTCAAAATATTATGGATTTTTTTAATATATACTTGGTATATTTTAATGTAAGACTCAAAACCTTGAGCATTCATGATGGAGGGAAATTAATTTCATCCACTATAAGTTTATTGAAAATAATTCTTTTACATTTTTTGTAAAAAGTTGAAAAGTACATTGTTCAGAAAATGAAAAAAAAAATAATTTTATAACATCTAGTAAAATTTAAAAAATGGATAAAAATTAATTAGAAAAATAATTTTAGAATATTAAAATCCTTCATTAAAACATTTATATAAAACATTGATATTAATGAAAAGGATTTTTAACCTAATTAAGAAATGAAGTCAATTTCCTATAAAAGAATGTGTCCAGTATCTTGAGTACTTAAGGTGAAGAAAATGAATTATAAATATATATTTTCAAGAAACAAATATATTATAAGAAAATTAATGATATTATTGAAAGGTAAATTATAATATTTCATTATTAGAAATAAAATCATAATCAATCCCGATAAATAAAGAGATTGTAAAAATAAACCATTACCAATTTGGTTTCTTCTCAATGATATGCCCCATGAAAGAAATAAACATAGATGGATATGTATATTGTATAATTTTTATTAGAGTAATAATAAAATACATGATTTATATTTATATACAATATCTAAAATAAACATATTTTGAATAATGAATGTGTCCCATATAAATAAAAATAATTAAAAATCCATTAACATAGGTAAGATTTCCTGTTTACATGTTGGAACCTCTTGTATAATGAATATATATTTTTTATAAATATACTAAAGAAACATAATAAAATATATCATACCATATATGACTTACTTATAACATTTTATCAGTATTTTTTTAAAACTTATTTATTAAAATCACTATCACTAGTGAAATCTGTTTTGTTTTTCATATTTGTTTTAGTTTTGTAGTTTTGGTCCTTTTATTTTGATCATGGTTCCATCATATCTATGATTATAATAATTATATAAATATAATATATTTTAATCATATATATGTTAATAGTCAATCATATAATATACATATAAAAAATGTATTACACCATTCCTGGAGATCGTAGGCCATACGTAAGCATAAACACAATTTTTCTTTTTTTGATTGATGGATCGAAATAAAGGTAAATAATAATTGAACTTTTAGAATAATTATTATATAAAATATATCTTATATATTCATTAAATAATTCTATATTTTATCTGAGTAAAATAGTGATGAAAAATGAAGCACATCACTATGTGGAGGTGGTGGTCCACACGTATGCAGGGTCGACATTATCATTTTCCAATGTTTTGTATTGTATGTAGGTAGATATTATATTATCATTATAGAAGTATAATTTTGTCATAAGTATCATATATATACATTAAATCCATTATAATATTCATCAAAAGATTATGGTGATGAGAAATTAATTGTATCACTATGTAGAGATGGTAAGTTATATGTACACCTGATCGATACTTTTACTTACCGTGTGATAGAATGAGGGTAAATAATGGTGTTTTCATAATCATAATAATATTTATTTATATTTAGGATACTGAATTTATTATTTTATTAGTAATATATCATATTTATATGAGGTAAAAGAATAATTAAAAAGAAAGTGCTCGGTAGAGAAATTATATCTTCTTCGAAATGAATCCTTTTGATATCCTCTTAAGGACTCTAGGGTTTATATTTTGGAATATCATAACCTCTAAAATGTGAATATGTTTGTTTTTATATGATTTTTTCTGGGTATTATCGAGCTAGAATGCTCAATTTTTTGTGAATAAGAGAATGGGGTTCCACATTAAAATTTAGGGGAGGGGAACTCTTGGAATTTATTAAAATATCAAATTAATAGAAATTAATTTTGATTTTGAAATGGAAAAAAATTAATATGATTCAATGATAATATGGGTTTTAGTCTAAATAATCTCATCCAAATTTTTTTTATATGTGTGGATCACATTTTTACCCTTTCCTTTTTGTTGTAACCCTTTGTTAACCACTTTAACAATTAAAACAATATTAATGTTCTCAACCCCTTAAGGTTAATAATGATACTATATAAATACAAAATACACATAAATAGAATAAAATATAATTTTTAAAACCATATACTATTATTTTTTCCAAATATAATATATTTATGAATTTGATATCATTTAATAAAGTATTATTTATTTTAAAATATCATTAATGTCATTTTAACACCATTCATTTATTTTGAATTTAAATACTTCAAGAAAAAGTTATATTTTTATTATAATTTATTTAAAACACTATAATATTTCATATAGATCTAGAAAATTAATGGTAAATATTTACACATTAAAATTATATCACTTTAAATATTTTTAATATCATTATATTTTATTTTTCTTTTAATTGAAAAAAATACTATATGAGCATTGCACAAGTATTAAAGTTAATTAAATAATATTTAAAAATTATAAATAAATTTATAAAAATAAAATAATTTAATTTATCTCAAAATAGACATTCATATTCGTTCATAAATTTATTTCTTCTATATGTGGACATATAAGAGATATTTAAAACAAAAAAAAAAGAGAAATTTTGTAGCTTTCTTGGCTTTAAATATTATACAGGTAAGTTTCTTGGACATGTGAACATAAAAATATTCAATTTACAATCTAAAGTGATGAGGGTCAAATTAAACGTATCCAATAATAATTATTAATAAAATTTACAGTCTTATAACTTTTTTTTAATCCAGATTATCACTATTTACCCTTTATTGATTTTATAAATTTTTCCAATTTTACTATTAATATTGACAAAAAATAAATGGGGTCAATTTACCAAATTTAAACCCCCATATTCCAAATATGGAATCTAGTTTATGAAATTCAATACCTATATTTAATAGATATTAATTTTAAAATAATTGTGCAAAATGATATGGAAATAGTATTTTCAAAAGAATAAAGGTTTAAAAAAACAAGATTTATTTATATCCCATGCCTATAAAAATATTATATGAATGTTAAAATATTTTATTTAATATATAATATATAAATTTCATTAAAATCCTTCACCTATAGTGATAAATTCAATTACTTAACATAAAAAATTGTACACACATAAAATCATCCTCTCAGGATTTTTTTTATAAAAATGTTTTCATAAAAAATTCAAAAATAAAATTTATTTTAATAAATATATTTAGAATATTAAAAATATTTGAAATAAAATTTTAAATTTAAAATATTTTTAAATTAATATGGGTCTTTGTACATAAGTCTTTTATGAAATAAAACATTTTTTACTATTCACAGGAAAATCAACATTTTATGAAATTTTCTAAAAAACGATCCTAATATAATTTTAATATGATTATTTCAAAAATTATTTATCATTTTTAAAAATGAAATTTATCAAAGAGTAAAAATATGTCCAAATATTTTTTCACAAAAATTAATAAAAATATTTACAATGAACATGTTTTTCTGAATAATTATACGACTTTACAAGAAATTGAGTGATTTTTTACTATAGATTTATTAGTACATTTATATTGATTATGAAATTTATAAATATTTCATATAGTATTTAATCTTATTTATACCCAAAAAATTAAATTCTAGGTTATAAATTTCAAAAATATTAATATTTTAAATGTATATCACGGTTCTTTTAAACACGGTGTTACCTGTAACACAAGCTATCCAAAAATTAAATTATTTATAGAGAAATAATTTCTAAAATACAAAGGTATTAAAACATAGTTGGAATTTAATCTTGCCGATCTCCTGAAATTTATATTTATTATAAAATATTCCAAAATAAATGGATTTATTCATACATGACTGATTTTTAATCTTACGGATCCATTGTATGAAATAGATACAAAAAAATAGTTCATATATAGTGTGTTAAATTTTTCATTTAGGCTCATGCAAGCACACCTCAATACATTAGAATAATTTCTCCAACTATAAAAAAAGTTTTTTCATGATCTAGTAATAAGTATCAATATCCTAAATAGTACTAAAATCATTAAAATAAAATTTTAGGAAACATTAAAAATATACTCTAAATCACAACCTAAATCTAAATTTTTTAAAAATTAACTTTTATTATTGAATTAATGGGGATTAAATAAGTGATTTTTTAAAAAAAAATAATGAATTTTTGTGTTTGATCACCCCCTATGCTACAACATTTCACTCATATATTATAACATTATATACATATAAAATCTATACAAAATTCAATAATGAGATATTTTTTTCAAGATAAATTTAATATAGTGTTAATCATGTATTATTTATGAAATTCATTTCATTTTCCCCACTCTTCTCAGATTCAATTTTTTTCATCCTTAAAATATATCATTAACCCAATATAATAATAAGATATATTTGAATGATTTTTACTCATCATTCAAGGGAAATTTAATATATATATATTCTCATATATTAAAATTGTATATATAACTATAATATTGTAAAAATTATATTTCCTACACACTATGATATAATGAAAAAAAATCATGAGGATATTTAAAGAATATTTTTTGGGTTAGATTTAGAGAAAAAATTAATTTAAACATCAATTTATGAAAAGGTTATGTTCTAATCTTAGATATAATACATTAATATTCAAGTAACACCAATGAAATTTATTACTAAATTTACCTTAAAAAATGTGAGTCCTATCAGATTTTCAATTATGGATCCTGAATCAAGGGATGAAGAATAATGAAATACTTTAATCATCTTTCTCCCCAATTTTTATAAATAATATTATATATATATATATATATAATAGAGATTGGGATAAATGTTGGTAATAACTAATGTAACTCATACAAGTGTTTCTAGTTTCAAAAAATAATGAATCTAGCCTCAAAATATTGTGAAACTGAACTTCTTACCATGGTGAACACATGAAATATCTTCCCCTATATTCAAACATTAAAATTTCATGAAATTATATTAAGAGTAAAGGTATTAATGTAAACAAAATAATGAAATGTGGAATGAACCTATATGTCTATTCAAGTCCTTCTAAGGACACAATATGTGTTGATGTAATGATATGTATAAATTAAAATAAAGTGTAACGCCCCGACCCCAGCTACCCAGAGTCGGTGCATTAATTACATAACATTGGCATGATCACGAGAAAGATCAAGTCTTGAAATACCTATTAGTTTAGTAGCCTTGGAATAACTAGATACATCCATAAATTTTTACATTACATCATAAAAAAAAATCTTGTCTTCATATCCCCTCATACTATCCCTGCAGGTCATTCATAAATTACTTCTTCATAATCCTGGGAAAAAAAAATAAAACATTGAAAGGGGTGATCTCAGATGCTCAGTAAGGATAACATTATAGCAGAAGCTTTCATAAATGAGCATAAACACTTAAGGCAATTTATAACTAAAACAAAAGCCTTTTAAACTTGAACTTCAGCATAAAATGGCAAAGGTAAAATGAAATAATGCCATTTACTTACTCACATGGATATTCTACTAGTCGAATGATCACATGAAATATCAATAACCACTTTCATAATGATGGAATGCATAATGCCAGACTATCATAACCACATAGCCAAGGCCTCGTGCCAAGACTACAAATAAGATTTTGCCAAGGCCTTGTGCCAAGACACTAGTTTGTCTCATGAGACCTACCGATGCATCGAGGAGCTATAGCGGGCTCCACCCGTCACTTATTAAGTCCAATGCATTCCTCATATGAACAAGTTTAAACATAACATAAACATTCGTATTGAAACTAGCATACGAAATGTCAATACTTTTACCACAAAACTTGAATGGTTTAAAAATAGCACATCCACAGTCAAACATAACTCATTCGATACAATATGGAAGATTGTATTGTATCACATTAACCTCAATCAAGAATAATGAAGGATGTTGACATAGATGAAAATAATCATCAAAACTATTTGAGAGAAATATCCCCCTTTTCTTGAAAACATTTAAAAGTCACACTATTTGTCAAAAAGCCATTTAAAAATAGATTTTTGAATCAAAGTGTCCCATACCACTTTGAAACTTTTTAAAAGGATTTTTAATTTTAAAACTTTAATGTCCATATAAATAAATCCTTAAAACCATTTTTAAAATATGGACATTAATGATCATGATTTAGAAGAATAATTCTTTAAAACATTTTAAAATGGTATTTTGGTTAGAGTTTCTAACCAAAAGAGAGACACTTGAATACAAATAATTGAGGTAATCAAAACATTTTAATATCATGAGAATAAAGGAATTCATGATATACTATGTCAAAGTACATTATATACACCACATAAAAGTGATTTGGTGTATATCATCAAATAAGTCTCAATGGAATGTAAATTGAGATGAAATCTCTCATAAAGGTTGTATCCTTTGGTTAAGGATAAATCAACGACATAATTATGTGTGAAAAATATAAATACACTAAATATGATTGGATATTCAGTGTAAATCAATCAAAGTATATTCACACATATTCTTGTAAAAACAATACCAACGAATTGGATGTTTAACTCAACAAATGGAGAATGAGTTAAAATTACTCTTATCAAATTCATATCAATGAATTGAGAATTATCAATGGAGTGATTATGTGTATCAAACTTATATCCACAGGAAGGGGAGTGGAAATTATGACATAATCAAATGAATAGTGATTCCACACATAATCCTGGGGTAATATAATCAATGAAATATGCGTAAAGCCAAATGAGTGGAAATTGAAATCTCAAATTCCCTTATCGATTAGGTAACTTACGAAACATACACCCATGAAAGAAGTATCATACCATGATGATGTAAATACCCATAAATTAAAGTATATTACACAATGAATACGATCATGGGCAGTACACATACACCACATGCAATAATTAAGTGGTGATCAATGGAATTCTCACGGAATTAAAAGTGAGATAAGAAAACCCTTACATTGTACTTTTTCCTTGGTCGATGGTAGGTTTACCTCCTGTATAATGGTGAAATAATTGTTATTGAATAATAAAAGAATCATTTACTTTAATATGATATCATATATGATCTTTTATCATTGATTTGTTAATAATATTTTAGAATTATCGTCATTTCGGGTGTTAACGGGTTCATTTTACTTTATATTCTTTGTTATGTGAGACATATTCGTTATTAATGGGATGTATATTATTCATATCCAGAATGGTATCAAGTTCTTAAACATCATTTTTAAATCATCAAATTATACGATGGAGAATGAATCTCATCGCGTTCGTGGAGACGGTAGTCCGTACGTACGCACGAACGCTACTTCCATTTAATTTTTATTTTAAAAGAATCGAATCCAAATTATACATAGGTATATTACTATTCCAGTATAATATAATATTTTATATATGTTACTTAATTTCATTTACACCATCCTTTATACGTTCCATGTGTGGTATGAACGAGTCATATCATTTTAAGGGGGCGGTAGTCCGCACTTCCTCAAATGAAATTATCGTATGTATATACAACATGAAACGAATAATGGTATGAAATAAAATGGAATTACAGAAGCTTATATATAAAATATATATCATTAATATCATATTTAATTACAGTGCCATCCTAATGGCCACCATGAGAGGCGGTAAGATGTATTTGAACAATCATCGTTTCGTGAGGCGTTAGTTTGCCATCCACAGAAACATTATGTTCATCATCCATTAGATGGAGTTGTGTGAATGTGTAGTTTGAATCCTTCTTATAACAACATCCTAGTATATTGAGGATACTGGTGTTGTTATAAAATAAAGGAAATAAAAAGATTTTGGGGGTTGGAGAAGCAAAATAAATGAAAATACTTTAAGAGAAATTGTTACCTTTAATTTAGGTAACTCACTTTGGTTGGAACCAAAGGACTTCTTGAAATGCTTTCTGCCTAAGGGGAAGCTTCAAGGAGGAGGAGAGGGATGTGGGGAGCTTAGTTGGGCAGAGTTTGGACGAGCCAAGTGGCTTGAGAGGTGTGAGGAAATGAGAAGGAGGAGTTCCCTTTTATAAGAGGGGTGAGGGGCACCTTTGGAAAAGCTAGAAATATTAATTTATAATAAATTCATATTCAGTTTCCAAAGGCTCAAAAGTTGACTATTCAAAGTATGAGGTGGGTATAGGTCGAAAACAACTCATCCAATAGAATTTAGACAGGTTTGGGTACTTATATTAACCTTATCTTTAAGTATTAACTCTAAGTTAATTAGTTTCACTTTTACAATGTCTCTTTGTATTTTTATATAATATGGTTAATAAACTTACTATATACATCCAAGAGACCCCCAAGTGGTCCATTAATGATTAACCTATCATAATATAAGTCTCTTGGCCGAACCTTAGATTTTTAGGAATTTAATATCAATTAATAATATAATATTTGTTTTAAGAACTCTTTTATGTCAATTTTGACACTATTCAATAGTTGATTTTTGTGAAACTCATAACAGATTGATTACTTCGAACAAAGTCAATTAAATCAATCCTAATATATCATATTATCCTAGAAAATTAGTTTAATTCATTAAAAGTTTCATATTATATTTATTTGGGTGTTTATAATATCAATTATTTTAATTTTTCACTATTATAGTAATTACTGCATCATCATTGTGTCATAAATAAAATAAATTATTTAATGTCTAAAAATTATAAATAAAATATCATTATGTAGAAAATCGTTTTAGATTTCTAATGAATATTTATAATCTAAAATCCAACATATATAACCCTATGTAACAATTGTTGTTCGAAAAGATATATGCTTGTGTCATTTTTGTATTCATTTTAACTAAATTAAAATAAAGTGTCATTATCACTTACAAGTGGATCCATGGGGTCCCAAAATAGACCCAAAGATTCCCATGGTCGACCATGTATCAACCAATAGGGTTAAGACACGTTTTAGGGTAATTTAGTATTATTATAATATTATTTTTTTAACCCTTATTTACCGGATTTACCCTTAACCATGGTAAATAAAATATTTACCGCAGTAATTATTCAAAATGTCTAAAAATAAAAGTTACCTATTTACACAATTTTAATATCCTGATTCCAAATATGGAATCCATTTTCCTAAATTCAAAACACAGAAGTGGCAGAAATTAATTTAAAATTAAATCCCGCTGTCAAAACAAAAAGCGTGTTTTTAAGAGATAATAACTATCAAAAGATTGACACTCGTTTATGTTCGGTTTAATTGTAAAATTATGTCCAATGACCAACATAATATTAAATGGTAAAAATATATTATAAATATACTTTAAAACCACTCAAATTCATAATTTATCACTATTAATTATTTTGATTAAAAAAGTTGTTTTTAATTAAAATTTAGTAATTTTCACTATTCATCAAAATATAAAAGTTATCCGAAAAGTACCAAAATTTCACCCTAGGATAATTTCGATATTCCGAATCCAAAAATGAAGTCCATTTTTAAATATAAAATATATATAATTTCAAAAATTAGGTATTACTATTCATAACGGCTAGTTTGATTGGTTGTGGTGTGTGTTAAAACTCAAGGTTGCGTACAACACACGCTACTGTATTATTCAAAGAAAGCGTACCGTGGAAGCTTGGGATGTTTCATTTTAAATTTTTGATGTCCCCATTTAGTCAAAAAGTTTAAAATATAGTATTTAAAAAGGGTTCACTATTAAAGTTGATAAAAGTGCAATACTGAAAATGAATTTGTTCTTGCATTATATCTAAGAAACTCATAATATGGATTCTAAAATTATAAGGATTATATAAACATTAAAATTTATCTAATACTATTCATAACCTCTTTTGAACGGCTTGTCTGGTAAGTCATGGTGTGCTTGAACATGGTGTTGCATGTAGTGAAAGTTATTGAATTATTTTGAAGAAATAACACACTATGAAATCTTGGGGTGTTACATTCTCCCCTCCTTCAATAAATTGCGTCCTCGCAATTTGAAATTGTTCTTCGAAAAAAAAAGGTTGAAAATAGATAATATATTTGTGGGAAACCCCACATCGGAAATTGGGTTACTAAAATTTAGTCTTAATATGAGAAAAAGAGAAATCAAAGGGTCACCACCAAATTATGATCTCGATTCGGAGAACATTGGTGGCAACTAGAGACATATAATTGGAGGAAAAACGTAAATATTTATAGGTGGTGATTGAGGTCATCAATCACAAACAAGTGTAAAATTGAGGTCCTTATAATCATCAATCTATGATGATTTGAAATACCATCGGTTCAACAAAACATAGGGTATTAGGATAACACATTTTTGACGTTTCAAAATATCTTAGTTGAAATCCCACATCAAAAAATGAATTAATGAGGCCTCTATTTAAAATAAAGAGTCGAAAGTATGAAGATTACCGAAAATAACACATACTAGGGTTCCATGAAGGAAAATATGGATATGGAGGAGAAATCTAACCATCAATTATCTGATGGAGAGTGGTAGAGAACATGGCTATGAAAAGGCCAAAAACCCCAAAGCCATAAATTTGTGATGATTTAAGGTACCATCTAGGACAACATTTTTGTTCTATGTTTCTTTTATTAATGTTGGGGATTTTATTTATGAGATTGGCTAAGAACATTATGAGATATACTTAAATTTTAAGTAGATTTTCATTCTTTAATAAATTTCCACCACTAACTCAATTTTTTTTTTAAACGATGAGTATTCAAGAAGACTTGGTCACACTGGAAGAGCTAGAATAAACTTCTATAGAATCACATGATCCATGCAGGATAAACCATATATTAATCAAAACCAAAATGGTTATTGAATGATCTAATGATCCCCCAAAAGGATATTCATTGAGATAAATATGCACTAATCTTAATTTCTAAAATTAAACCAACAATACCCCAAAGTTAAATAGATACCATTCAATAACCAATTGTCCTTAAAATCCTTTAATATAATCCAAACTAATATTGAAACCCAAAACATAGAAGAATTTGATTATGTAGTCTCCCATGTTACATTGTATCTCTAAATTACATCAAATACTCTTAAAGTCACATACTTAAAAGTAATCATCACATATTCTCTGTTATAGGTTAATCATTTCCATAAATAACCCAAATCACTATAAATCAACAATAAAAATGTAGATAAAAATCCAACATTACTCTACAAATGAAACCTCATTGTATTCTATTTTCCTTGGGCATATAGTGTTCCTAACAAAACGAACATCTTCCAAAATAACATTTATCACTTAATCACCAAATCATTTTCCTATACCAAGGGTATTCATTTGATAAGACATAAGAACCCAAATCATCTTATTATTGATCAATAAAATCATTTAACAAAAAAAAATAGCCACACTAACCAGGGACTTCACGTAGTCCAGTGGTAGGCGATAAATCCCAATCGCACTTTGGTTGTGGGTTCGATTCCCACGGCTTTGTCCGACGCGATGGGTTGTCACACGGTCTACGTGTTGTCCTTTTTCAAAAACTATATTTTATAATATTACCAAAATGAGATAAATTCCTCAAAATAACATAATTTAACCACAAATGTTATATCATACTTTGCATTTTCATCCCAAATTATAATAACTTATCATTTTCTCAAACCCCAATGATCATATAAAACCAAATGGTTATTTATACCTATATCCACAAGAGAAGAGACAATTATTCCTCAAATATCATTCTCACATGGCAAACTGCGGGGTTACAAATACAAGAGAAAATTATTCCAAAGCAAACCCATCAACAAGGAGTGCTAATACTTTTTAAATTTTTCTCCAGCCATTTATTTCCACATAGCTTCTTCTTTGACCATGAAAATATCCTATAAAATAGGACATTCACTCGGGTAATGGCCAGGTCCCCTACATTTACGACAAATGACTGTAAATGGACTCTTGGGACCATTTTTATCTTCTTCCATAGTACTCTTCATTTTTCTTCGGCAATTCTTCACTTTATGTCCTTCCTTCCCGCACGTAAAACATTTCGTTGTCCCATTGAGACACTTTCCTGGGTGTCTCTTTCCACAATTCCTGCATGATGAAAATTGAGGTTTCTTTTCTCCATGGTCTCCATTGCTGGAGATCTTATCATTTATCACCTTTCTCTTCCTTGTTGAGTATGGGAGTTGGTTAATATATATGTTGTTGATCATATTTTTGGAAAACTGATTTGGCATAAAGACGATATCTTTCACGCCTATCAACATTCCATTTTGTTGCTCATTGCCACCACTGTTCCCAACTTGTACATCATTCTCAAAGTCACTATGACTTCCTTGGAATCCAGCCATTGACTAAAACCAGAAGGCATTGTGTGAGTAATAGTAGTCGTAAAATCATTTAGAGATTAAAATGTCACCATATTCTCAATTTGAAACATATTAGGATTAACCAAGGTCATTTTCTCTCATCTTATGTATATATTACTTAAATCGGTTTGTAAAGAAAATGTAAATTATCCTAAGCATATCCCCCGGGAGTGTCGTAACCAAGAGTGCAGCAAGGCCCGTTGTCGTGCACCAGTTCCCGTTCGAGTCTAGCTCAAAGCGGTGTTTTCGGGTTTTATCCCTAGGTACATCTGTGCCAGAGCCGCCTCTACCTGCTCGTATCCAGACAGGGATGTATTGCTCGGAAAACTCACAAAATCTTTACAATACCAAAATTCTAGGAAGTTTTTTTTATACTAATCCTCAAAGTTCATCTTAGGTCTACGTGCTCTAATCAGAGTTTATCTAAATCTAGCTACCAAGGTTTGTACTAAACTTCCTCTGATACCAACTGTAACGCCCCGACCCCAGCTACCCAGAGTCGGTGCATTAATTACATAACATTGGCATGATCACGAGAAAGATCAAGTCTTGAAAGACTGATTAGTTTAGTATCCTTGGAATAACTAGATACATCCATAAATTTTTACATTACATCATAAAAAAAACATCTTGTCTTCATATCCCCTCATACTATCCCTGCAGGTCATTCATAAATTACTTCTTCATAATCCTGGGAAAAAAAATAAAACATTGAAAGGGGTGAGCTCGGATGCTCAATAAGGATAACATTATAGAAGAAGCTTTCATAAATGAGCATAAACACTTAAGGCAATTTATAACTAAAACAAAAGCCTTTTAAACTTGAACTTCAGCATAAAATGGCAAAGGTAAAATGAAATAATGCCATTTACTTACTCACATGGATATTCTACTAGTCGAATGATCACATGAAATATCAATAACCACTTTCATAATGATGGAATGCATAATGCCAGACTATCATAACCACATAGCCAAGGCCTCGTGCCAAGACTACAAATAAGATTTGGCCAAGGCCTTGTGCCAAGACACTAGTTTGTCTCATGAGACCTACCGATGCATCGAGGAGCTATAGCGGGCTCCACCCGTCACTTATTAAGTCCAATTCATTCCTCATATGAACAAGTTTAAACATAACATAAACATTCGTATTGAAACTAGCATACGAAATGTCAATACTTTTACCACAAAACTTGAATGGTTTAAAAATAGCACATCCACAGTCAAACATAACTCATTCGGTACAATATGGAAGATTGTATTGTATCACATTAACCTCAATCAAGAATAATTAAGGATGTTGACATAGATGAAAATAATCATCAAAACTATTTGAGAGAAATATCCCCCTTTTCTTGAAAACATTTAAAAGTCACACTATTTGTCAAAAATCCATTTAAAAATAGATTTTTGAATCAAAGTGTCCCATACCACTTTGAAACTTTTTAAAAGGATTTTTAATTTTAAAACTTTAATGTCCATATAAATAAATCCTTAAAACCATTTTTAAAATATGGACATTAATGAGCATGATTTAGAAGAATAATTCTTTAAAACATTTTAAAATGGTATTTTGGTTAGAGTTTCTAACCAAAAGAGAGACACTTGAATACAAATAATTGAGGTAATCAAAACATTGTAATATCATGAGAATAAAGGAATTCATGATATACTATGTCAAAGTACATTATATACACCACATAAAAGTGATTTGGTGTATATCATCAAATAAGTCTCAATGGAATGTAAATTGAGATGAAATCTCTCATAAAGGTTGTATCCTTTGGTTAAGGATAAATCAACGACAAAATTATGTGTGACAAATATAAATACACTAAATATGATTGGATATTCAGTGTAAATCAATCAAAGTATATTCACACATATTCTTGTAAAAACAATACCAACGAATTGGATGTTTAACTCAACAAATGGAGAATGAGTTAAAATTACTCTTATCAAATTCATATCAATGAGTTGAGAATTATCAATGGAGTGATTATGTGTATCAAACTTATATCCACAGGAAGGGGAGTGGAAATTATGACATAATCAAATGAATAGTGATTCCACACATAATCTTGGGGTAATATAATCAATGAAATATGCGTAAAGCCAAATGAGTGGAAATTGAAATCTCAAATTCCCTTATCGATTAGGTAACTTACGAAACATACACCCATGAAAGAAGTATCATACCATGATGATGTAAATACCCATAAATTAAAGTATATTACACAATGAATATGATCATGGGCAGTACACATACACCACATGCAATAATTAAGTGGTGATCAATGGAATTCTCACGGAATTAAAAGTGAGATAAGAAAACCCTTACATTGTACTTTTTCCTTGGTCGATGGTAGGTTTACCTCCTGTATAATGGTGAAATAATTGTTATTGAATAATAAAAGAATAATTTACTTTAATATGATATCATATATGATCTTTTATCATTGATTTGTTAATAATATTTTAGAATTATCGTCATTTCGGGTGTTAACGGGTTCATTTTACTTTATATTCTTTGTTATGTGAGACATATTCGTTATTAATGGGATGTATATTATTCATATCCAGAATGGTATCAAGTTCTTAAACATCATTTTTAAATCATCAAATTATACGATGGAGAATGAATCTCATCGCGTTCGTGGAGACGGTAGTCCGTACGTACGCACGAACGCTACTTCCATTTAATTTTTATTTTAAAAGAATCGAATCCAAATTATACATAGGTATATTACTATTCCAGTATAATATAATATTTTATATATGTTACTTAAGTTCATTTACACCATCCTTTATACGTTCCATGTGTGGTATGAACGAGTCATATCATTTTAAGGGGGCGGTAGTCCGCACTTCCTCAAATGAAATTATCGTATGTATATACAACATGAAACGAATAATGGTATGAAATAAAATGGAATTAAAGAAGCTTATATATAAAATATATATCATTAATATCATATTTAATTACAGTGCCATCCTAATGGCCACCATGAGAGGCGGTAAGATGTATTTGAACAATCATCGTTTCGTGAGGCGTTAGTTTGCCATCCACAGAAACATTATGTTCATCATCCATTAGATGGAGTTGTGTGAATGTGTAGTTTGAATCCTTCTTATAACAACATCCTAGTATATTGAGGATACTGGTGTTGTTATAAAATAAAGGAAATAAAAAGATTTTGGGGGTTGGAGAAGCAAAATAAATGAAAATACTTTAAGAGAAATTGTTACCTTTAATTTAGGTAACTCACTTTGGTTGGAACCAAAGGACTTCTTGAAATGCTTTCTGCCTAAGGGGAAGCTTCAAGGAGGAGGAGAGGGATGTGGGGAGCTTAGTTGGGCAGAGTTTGGACGAGCCAAGTGGCTTTAGAGGTGTGAGGAAATGAGAAGGATGAGTTCCCTTTTATAAGAGGGGTGAGGGGCACCTTTGGAAAAGCTAGAAATATTAATTTATAATAAATTCATATTCAGTTTCCAAAGGCTCAAAAGTTGACTATTCAAAGTATGAGGTGGGTATAGGTCGAAAACAACTCATCCAATAGAATTTAGACAGGTTTGGGTACTTATATTAACCTTATCTTTAAGTATTAACTCTAAGTTAATTAGTTTCACTTTTACAATGTCTCTTTGTATTTTTATATAATATGGTTAATAAACTTACTATATACATCCAAGAGACCCCCAAGTGGTCCATTAATGATTAACCTATCATAATATAAGTCTCTTGGCCGAACCTTAGATTTTTAGGAATTTAATATCAATTAATAATATAATATTTGTTTTAAGAACTCTTTTATGTCAATTTTGACACTATTCAATAGTTGATTTTTGTGAAACTCATAACAGATTGATTACTTCGAACAAAGTCAATTAAATCAATCCTAATATATCATATTATCCTAGAAAATTAGTTTAATTCATTAAAAGTTTCATATTATATTTATTTGGGTGTTTATAATATCAATTATTTTAATTTTTCACTATTATAGTAATTACTGCATCATCATTGTGTCATAAATAAAATAAATTATTTAATGTCTAAAAATTATAAATAAAATATCATTATGTAGAAAATCGTTTTAGATTTCTAATGAATATTTATAATCTAAAATCCAACATATATAACCCTATGTAACAATTGTTGTTCGAAAAGATATATGCTTGTGTCATTTTTGTATTCATTTTAACTAAATTAAAATAAAGTGTCATTATCACTTACAAGTGGATCCATGGGGTCCCAAAATAGACCCAAAGATTCCCATGGTCGACCATGTATCAACCAATAGGGTTAAGACACGTTTTAGGGTAATTTAGTATTATTATAATATTATTTTTTTAACCCTTATTTACCGGATTTACCCTTAACCATGGTAAATAAAATATTTACCGCAGTAATTATTCAAAATGTCTAAAAATAAAAGTTACCTATTTACACAATTTTAACATCCTGATTCCAAATATGGAATCCATTTTCCTAAATTCAAAACACAGAAGTGGCAGAAATTAATTTAAAATTAAATCCCGCTGTCAAAACAAAAAGCGTGTTTTTAAGAGATAATAACTATCAAAAGATTGACACTCGTTTATGTTTGGTTTAATTGTAAAATTATGTCCAATGACCAACATTATATTAAATGGTAAAAATATATTCTAAATATACTTTAAAACCACTCAAATTCATAATTTATCACTATTAATTATTTTGATTAAAAAAGTTGTTTTTAATTAAAATTTAGTAATTTTCACTATTCATCAAAATATAAAAGTTATCCGAAAAGTACCAAAATTTCACCCTAGGATAATTTCGATATTCCGAATCCAAAAATGAAGTCCATTTTTAAATATAAAATATATATAATTTCAAAAATTAGGTATTACTATTCATAACGGCTAGTTTGATTGGTTGTGGTGTGTGTTAAAACTCAAGGTTGCGTACAACACACGCTACTGTATTATTCAAAGAAAGCGTACCGTGGAAGCTTGGGATGTTTCATTTTAAATTTTTGATGTCCCCATTTAGTCAAAAAGTTTAAAATATAGTATTTAAAAAGGGTTCACTATTAAAGTTGATAAAAGTGCAATACTGAAAATGAATTTGTTCTTGCATTATATCTAAGAAACTCATAATATGGATTCTAAAATTATAAGGATTATATAAACATTAAAATTTATCTAATACTATTCATAACCTCTTTTGAACGGCTTGTCTGGTAAGTCATGGTGTTCTTGAACATGGTGTTGCATGTAGTGAAAGTTATTGAATTATTTTGAAGAAATAACACACTATGAAATCTTGGGGTGTTACATAAAGGCTTGGTATAAAAGTGCCTAAATCATATTAAAAAAAATTTATGAACTAAAAATATTTGAAAATGAATAATAAATACTTTAGGGTTGTGTAAAAGATATATGTTTATTTTATGATATGGAGATCAATAGGAAGATTATTTTAAATTGGTTTTGAATGAATATAATGATGGGAATGTTTAATTTGGTTTAGTGTTCATGGATAAAGACATAGAAATTTATTAAAAATTATTAAAATATGTGATTTATAAAGTCTTGGAAGAGTTTTTAGTCTTAAAATAATGATGGGTATGGAATATATGGGGTTTATTTTCAATATAAAAATCAGTAAATGTTAAAATTTTATTACAAAAGTTTATATAATAAAATATTTAATAATTTAACCACGCAATATGAATTTGGTTTTTGTAATGAAAATAATATATAGAAAAAAAACTTGTTGTCTTAGAGATTGTTTAGTAGTTTTGATCTAAATAATCCTATATTTACTCTCACACACCTAAAACAATTGTATGTAACTAAATATAAATATAATGAATTTTTAAGGGGTCACCAGCCATTATAGCCTGCATTTTTCAAACAAGAAGTCACTATGAAAAACTCCTTGCATCTATCGGCATAATATAAAAAAACCTATAAATTTATAAGATAATACACACCCAATAAATTCAATATAGAAGTAAAAATTTAATTGCTTTCTATATAAGTACATAGAACCCTATAATTAAAAAAATTATCCCTAAACATGGACTTTTAAAGGTTTTATTCCAATTTTCCTATTTTTTGGGTCATGTCAAACCCAATATTTTATGAGAGAAAACCTAACCAAGACTCTCAAGGTGCACTCATTAAACCAATTATCTATTAAATGTATAAACATAACCCATACATTCAAAGGTGAAGTGCTAATATTGACATACCTTTTGTAAGTGTTGTATTATTATATGGAAAAAACACAAGGTGATGACTTAATAATGCTAACTATGATATAAATTGAAAGATAATAATGATAAAATATTTGATATAATGTTGATGTACATGATGGATTTTGGAATAGGTATATAATTGGGAATTATTTAAGAGGTTAAGGAATCCTAGGAGAATTAGAAAATATTTTGAATGGTAGAAAAATAGAATAAATTACTTAAATTTTTAGCATTTTGAAAGATACAACCACTATATCTTAGATCATATATCTTTGAATTCACTTCTTCACTAATAGTCTTGGGTATCTTGAAATATAACCATTTGTAATGACCGTATTCTACCTTAAAAGTGTTTTAACATAAATGAAAATTTAAACTTCCCACATAGTAGAAATTATTATTCATGATATTCTATATACTAGTAATTCTCAATAGCCTTAAATATATAGTATTAAATATTCCATATAAATATCCTGATAAAAATAATTTAATCTCCTAAATGATCTTCTTTTAATCATGTTAAAAATCCCCATAATCTACAAAATTCCTATTCTTCAAAATCTATGTAATTAAATATTTTAATCCCATGAAGTGTGAGTATCAAACCATGCATGTATCTCTTTGATGTAAAATTAATTTGTTTATAAAACACTCCAAATCCAATTCTCATAGTATCTAAAAAATTAATAAATCATTAAATAAAAAACTAATCATTCAAAATAATTAACATTAATATATAATATATTTTTATACAAAATTTCAAGAAAAATAGTGTATAATTTAAACATTAAAATTACTGTATAAGCATCAATTTTAAGATCTTCATAAGACTCAGTTTTCCTTTGGATTTAAGGTAAAACTATATCATTATATGTAAAGGTAATAATTTTGTTTCTTCATAAAGTAAAATTGTAACACCATAAGATTTTTTGAATTATTTTTTTTCTAATTAATTTAACCTCTTCTATATTTTCCATTTCATGTAACGCTAAAAATATTTTTATTTTATTTTAAAGCACAATGCTTGTTTTTTGTTATACAAAACACCAAGTTAATAATGTACTAAAAAAATATAAATTTTATATTGATATACATGAAACACCAAGGTTATGTTGAGACTTGGAATACATTACATGCAACACTAACTTAGCGTACATAACACACAACACCAACTTGGCATATATCACGCAAAACAATGAGTTTATACAAAATGTCTTTTTATTGTTATAGTTATTTCAATTATATAATTATATTATATTCGTAAAACATAGTAATATGAATAGAATAACTACTTTTCAAATATTTTTTATAATGGTTTTATATAAATAAAACATATTGACAATGGAAGATATACTTTTTGGTATAGTCTATATATGTTTTAAACTAATATTTTCTCAAATGAACTTATTTTAATGTACTTTTATGAAAAATAATAAAATTAATTTTAGACACATATAAAAATTTAATTTTATTAAATAAACTTCATTTTTTGAATTTATAATTTCAAAATTAGATTCGGGTGATTTTATGGGATTTTTCTGAGAAACTTAATTATTTGATGAATTGTGAAAAATACTAGATCTTTATTCAGAACTACTTTTTCATAAAATTTATATATATGGATAAATTATATTTTAATTTAGTTTAAAAGTTTAATTAGATAATATTATTATCAGTCAACCAAATTTAGGTCATTGGAATCAATTTCCCATTGAAATTGAATATAGAAATATAACAAACTTTTGATCATTATTACTTCAAAAACCTGTATTGTCGTCCAGTTAGTGAGATTATTTTTAAATTAATTTATACCACTTATATGATAAGAATTTGGAAAAATGGATTCCATATATGGAATAATAATTATTTATAATTTAAAATTAGGTGATCTTTGTTTATGACCAAAATTATTAAGGAAAGCGACTAAAATTAATTACAATGATTAAGGTTAAATTAAGGTTAATAAGGGACTAAACCATATATTTAAGACCAAAAAAAACATACAAACTTTAAAAAACCCATTTTATAGAAATTAATTGTCTTTGAAACTTCCATTAGTGAGTTTTTTTGGTTTGGTATGAATTGTTTTGTTTAAATACGTGGGTACACCTTACTTGTTTTAAAAATACCAAGTGATCCCTTTCCCTTCCCAATAAAAGACCACCACATCTCCCTCTTCTTCACAAATATCAAAACCCTTAGGGTCAAAAAATATCTTTACAATAAACTTCTATACATACCTATATTCCTTATTAAAGAATCTATTTGGGCATAAATAATTCCAAATAATCATTTTAGCATAAAAAAAGAGTTACCCGATTAAGAGGTAACATCTTCTCTCAAGATCCTTTCTTTCATTTTAGTTCTCCACCCACTACACTATATTTATTCCATTATTGTATAAAAAATAATATCATAAATATAATATGATTTTTTATTCTAATTTTTATTCCTATACTTACGTAAACATTCATCTAATGGGCCAAAAACCTACTGTTTACGTGTATGGTGAACTACCGCCTCACTAAACGATGGTTGTTAATTTTTACTTTACCACCTCTAATGGTGGAAATTATGATTAACAATATGTTTATATATTTCATATATTATATTTATTATTTCATTAATCTTATTTATACCTTTTATAACACAAATATTTTTTACATTCAATTTGATGTAAATACGATAATTTCATACCGCCCCCTCAAAGGGATGTGATTCATTCACACACTACATGGAATGTATTAAGGATGAATTTAGTGAAATTATATTATAAATATAAAATTATAATTCTAGTATAATTATATTATAAAAATATATACATACATTTCATTTTATTTCTTTCTTTCAATACGATAATAAAAATGGAAACAACGTTCATGCATTCATAAAACTTTCTGTCTCCCTGAATGATGTATTCCATTTAATACTTCTATATTATATAGATTATTATAATAATAATATAATGAATATAAATTATATTTATATCACAATTTACATTCTTGAATCATGATATAAGTGTAAGTACTAAAGATATAACAAATTAAGACACATGCAAAGAACAAAGTAGATACTACCCAAAGTGAAACCTTAACATAGGATTGTTAAATCCATGGTATTATAAGTTAATAATAAAAACATATATGGTATTTCAAGTCATAATATGGTTTTTTGATTTATTTATAGTAAAGTTATATTTATATTATAGGTGGTTTTAATTAGTACGATGAGAGTTAAGACACATGGTAAGAGTATTTCATCTCACTTTTTATTTCTGTGAGATACATGCTTTATGCACCACCCATTAATTTTATGTGGAGTTTATAATTAACATGGATGTATTAAATTTTTATTATACATAAATTTATCAGTATTTACATATCTATTATATTATATTAATTTCATGTTGTTAATGTTTCAAATGCTACCAAATCTGTAAGACAGTTTTATCTCAATTTTCCTTCTTTTAGAAAAATGTTTTATTTTGCACCTAAATAGTTTTTTGAGGTGTATATACTTTCATTTGACATGTTATATCATGAATTTACTTAATTTCATGATATTTTAAGCTTCATGAAGTTTTAGTTTCTTACATGGGGTATGGTTCAAACTAATAAGTGACAATAGATTGTTGAAACAATCTCATCTCTTTTAGAGATTGTTTTTTTATAATTAATTTGTTGAAATATTATATTACTTTTCTCAAGAATATTCATGAATTTTATTATCCATTGGTTTTTAATGATATATTCATGTATTTTCACCATTTTTATACTCTATGGTATATAAGATATTTAATAATGTGTTTTTAAGAAATCTCGACTTTACCTTATATTTGCTTGAAAATCTATATTCCTTAAAAACCATGTTTTCTAAAAATATTTTCCAAGAATATTGTAATATTATAGTATAATACTTAAATTTTTTTTCCATTTTTTCATTTAAAAATGTTTTCAATGTAATATTCACTTTACTTTCCAAATAAGGGATTTTTTTAACCTTTTACTGTTCAAAATAAATGTTCATCTTACCTCGTATGACATGTATAGATTTACCCATAGTCATTACTATGAAGATTCAATTGCTGGTTTAAAAAGCTATTTTTTTAGGAAATTTATTTTAAAATTTATTTTAAAAGAAACGTTTTTCAAAAAATTTTCATGATTTCTTTATATGTTTCCAGTGTATTTTCCATGTAAAGTGTTTTTCAAAAGGTTTTTAAGATTATTTTATACATTTTTAAGGAAAATTGATTCTAAAATATTTTAATGCTTCTATTATAAGGTTTGATGGAAAATGTTTTCAAAAATTTATAAATATTTTTTTACATATTTTCAAGGAAAAAAATTTTGAATATGATTTCGATACCTATTTAAAAATTTTCAATGTAATTTAAATGAAACGAATTTGAAAAAAATTTCAGGCTTCTTTTATAAGTTTTCAAGGAAAATGGTTTTCAAATTTTTTTCAAGATCTCTTTATATATTTTACTAGAAAGAGGTTTAAAAAACGTTTTCAAAGATTTTAGTATAATAATTCAAGTTTATATTCAAGAAAATGGTTTTCAACATTTTTATGTTTTAAAGAGAAATTTTTCAATAAATAAAATATATTTTCCGCAAGATCTATTTTCAAAAGATCTTTCGTATTTAATTTTCATCTTAGATGAAATCTTTTGTTGTTACTCATTACCTTCTCTGAAATGATCCCAAGGTTCTATTTATATTTTTTCTTAAATGGTATATGTTTTCATGGAATGATGGTTTTGAAACATGTTTCTCTCTCATGGGTTATATGATCTTAAAACCATCTTCTTTTCACGAGTTATGTTTATAATAAAATGATTACGAAACCTGTCATTTTTCACAGTTTATGATATGATTACATGTTTATGATACTCATTTAATTTCATGTGTTATGTTATGTGTTTTAATGATATTTTTTCACATGTATGTATGATTTCAGTATGAGATATCTTGGACCTATATCTCACTCCAATGCATTGGATAAATATTTATATCTCATGAGATAATCTATGATGGTCTTGAGAGTGAACCTTTACTAATAAGATGTCCATTTTAGTGAAATATGAATACCAATATTGTGTGAGGAGTGAACTCATTCAACTAATATGGCCATGGGAGTGAACTATGATTACCAAGATGTTATTGGGATGGAACTCGTACTTCTAATACGGTCTTGGTAGGGATACCTTGAAATTATAAAAATAATATTATATGTTTATTTTTTTTCAAAAATTCTATGTTTTATTCCTATGTTATGATTTTATAGATTATGTTCTTTGTTTACTTATTATTCATTTCTTATGAATTTACAGATTTATGCCATAATTCATGTATATGATATTTGATATACAAGGTATGATCTTCTATTTTCACGATAATATTTTGATACCCTTATGCTCAGAATTATGATTATATATATATCCATTTTTTACCCTTAATGAGCATTTAAGATCACCAATTTTTATGTTTCCTTCCCCATGTTATAAAGATATGTATTATTTTTGATGTGTCTAAGAAGGGTTCTAGTCAAGAAGAACCTAGTGGGATAAAATGTAGCTTATTTATGTACCAGGGTTTATGTTTCCATATTTAGAAATGTACTAGACTAGTACGGTCTTTGGGAGTCTATTTTTATAAATATTTAAGTATTCCACAAAATTTATGGAATCTCTATGTATGAAAAGCAGTGGTCTCTGTTGGTGGTATCCGAGAAATTTTTTAGTTAAACTTTGGAATCTAGGATGATAAAACCTTTGTGAGAACCATAAGGACATATCTAGGGATAAGTTAAGGTATAAGGAAAGGCATAAGAAAGTATCCAGGAGTTTTTGTCAAGGATAGAGTGAGTGGTATCCTATAAATACATCCATGTCGGGATACTACAATAAGATTTTTCTCTGGAACAGATTTACCTAGGGGTAACAACTATGACACGATGTTCTGGGCTTAAATCGTGGTAATATGGTATATGAAAATTGACCTTGATTCGCACCAGGTTTTCCACTCCCAAGGGATATGATTTGGGAATTCAAAAACACTTCATGAACCATTATGAAGGATTTAAATATAATTTTTATATGAATAACCTAGGATTAACCTAGGGTGTCATAGTTTAAGGAAGGTGTCATGATTTAGACATCCTATAAGTAATTCTTTTCATGACTATATGGGTTTCTTATATGAAAATTGATTCTCACACTATGATTATGGTAATATCCAATGGAGGGAACCAAAAGAAACTATATTAACATTGAATGTGATAGACAATTTACTGATGAGAAATCAAGTGGGATGATCACTAGAGTGAAATATGTTTTGATCAAGCTTAATTAGTTTTCACGGAACATGATTAACAATGTGTGCCTTAACCAACTTTTAGACTCCCCAAGGAAAATATAGAAGGATTTTACTAAGAGTTCAGGTAAATGGGACCATGGAGGAAAGAAGATTGAGTTTTATTTATGTTATGAATGTAGAAATAATCACCTAGGGGAACATATTAGAGGAACAATAAGATTTTTTGAATATGGAAAAGAAAAACATAAACCAAGTAACTGCAAGTAAAAACTGATGTGTTTGGTTAATGAAATGGATGATAATATTGGCTTCCCTAATACATCATCGAAGGTTAAGTGTTTTATTTATGGAATAAATGGTCATTATGCAACTCAAAATCCCTAGAGGAAAGCTTCTAAAGAGGATCGACAAGGTAGTATGAGTAATGGTTACATTGCTAATGATGAAGAGACTACATTTTAAATGTGAAAGGAAAGAGGTATTGTGTAATATGATGAGGTAGCCTTGTTAATGGAATAAAGATGAATTGGAATACAAAATATTTTTTGCATTTGGATTCAAGAATTATGTTATATTAAATGTGAAATATATAAGTATTTCCAAGTTTATGTTTTTTTTTATTATTTAAAATAATATGTTAAATGGATCAAATGGAATACAAAAGTGATTTAATGGCATGGTGATGTCCATGGAAAACACATGATTAAGGGAATGATAATCCTTAATATGTCCCTTATATTATGATAATGTTTTTTGTATAAAGAAATGTTGGTATAAGTAAATTGGATAGTACTAATTACCTTGGAACTAATTTAGGAAATGTTGAATAGTAGTTTATGCTATCATGGATGAAGTTTATAAGTTCATGGATCTATGTAATATATAAATTAATCTATAGAATAATGAAAAATGCATGTTTTATAAAAGTATTTATGGTAATTTAATTTATTAGAATCTTTCAAGATAATATATGATGAGGGTATTCACATGCTTGGAATGTGATAACTAAGAGCTACTTTTTGATATATGAGGGAATCAATATTAAGCTTATTTCCTAATATTATTTCTAAATTTTATGATTTTCATCTTTAAAAAGGGTTATAAGGTTAACCATTCATGAAAAGTTAAGTTAATATTTCGAAAAAGTATTTAGGCACTAAGTTTTTATTAAAAACCTTGGCTAAAAGGCTATTTAGTGATTGACCTTATTTCAAGGATATCCATCTTATTTATTTTTGAAATTATATTAGTGTGGTTTTAGAAAAGGAAATCATGTAAATCGGGTGAAAACCAATCAAGTATAGCATGGAAACATGTCTTGAACCCATTAATGATGGATGATAAGGGTTTTACACCTACCATTAGCCTATGTAATGTACTGGTTGATGTATAATTATTTTTGATGAATAATTATTTATGATGAAATTATAGTGTTACTTTTTATATTTATTGATTATTGTATTAACCATATTGATTTTTATGAATAATTATAGATAAATAGGTACACTTTTCATTATTTTATAGGACTTAAGATTTGATAAAAGTTAATGCTAGCACTTCATGAGTCATAGTTAATTTCCAAATGTCCATTACATGAAGTAATGGATGTATTGGAAATTGATAAAATCACAATTAAATAATGAAATTTTGTTTATAGAAGTATATCATGTTAGTATGTTTCCTTATATTCTTGGCCAATAAAAGATTTATTAAATGTTGGGATAATGATGAAAAGAAAATGTGTTTCCCTATTACATCATTTTTTTTGAGCTGATGGCCTTTTAAATTATCAGAGATTTATGAATTTGAGGCCCTCAACTTTTCCTTGACCATTCACTTGTTTGGGATTGATTACCAAACTCAATCTCTATAAATATTTCCTCTTTTCCTTAATATCCAATATTCACTCCCAACTATTTTTCCCCTATGTGGAAACATAGTTAAATGTAACTTGGAGTAACTTTTACTCTTCCAACGTTCCCTTTTAAGGGATGTTTTGGTATCCATTTTTTGATGTGGATTTGTATGAATGAAAATTTAAAGTATCATAACATTGATAACCTATAATAATTTTGAGGTAGAAATTCATTTTATGGGGTGTAGAAAATGAAAACATGATATTTTTTTAATTATTTTTTTTCAAATTGATTTAACCTTTTGGATATTTTTTATTTCACGTTACATTGAAAAAGTTTTTTTATATTAACACATTATGTATGTCTTGCATTATATGAAACACCAACTTAATTGTGCACTAAAAACAACACAAATTCTAGCTTTCTATACATTAAAAAATGAGGTTATATTGTGATGAAATACATTACACGAAACACAAACTTGGTGTATGCAATACACAACACCAACTTGGCGTACGTTACATGAAACATTAAGTTTCTATGAAAGTTTTTTTATTTTTATAATTTATTAAATTATATAACTGTAATATAGTCACTAAAATTAGTAATATGAATTGTGAAAAATATTTTTCAAATATTTTTTATAATGGGTTTATATAAATAAAACATATTGGTAATCAAAGATATAATTTTTGGTAAAGTCTTTATATGCTTAAAAATACTATTTTCTCAAATGAACTGCTTTTAATATCCTTCTATGAAAAATAGTAAAATTAATTTTAGGAAAATTTTCTAATTTAATTTGATAAAATAAAATTCATTTTTTAATTTATAATTTCAAAATTATATTAGGGTGAATTTTAGGAAATATTTTTTTTAGTGAAAAATACCGGATTTTAATTTAAAATTGTTTTTTCATGTAATTTATTTATAAGATTAATTTATATTATATTTTTTTATAAAAGTATGATTATATCATATTTTTATCAATCAATTTTTTTTTATTAATTGTAATGAATTTCAATTTTAAATTGAATATAAAAATATGGGAAACTTTTGATCATTTTTTTACTTTAAAAACTGGCAGTGTCGTCCCATCGGTGGGATTATTTTTAAACTAATTTCTTCCAATTACGTGATTATAATTTGTAATAATGGATTAAATATTTGGAATAATCTTAATTTTTAATTTATAATATGTTCATCTTATTTTTTGACAAAAAATATTAGTGAAAGTGATTAAAATTAATTACAATGATTGTAGTTGAATTAAGCTCAACAAGGGGAAAAACGTAACATTAAGACCCAAAAAGACATCTAAAATTTTCAAATACCCATTTATGGAAATTATTAGGACATTAAACTTCCATTATTGAGTATTTTTTGGTTTTTATAACTTATTTTAGGAAAAAATGTGGGTACACCTAACTTCTTTTCAAAAATACCGAGTAAGTCATTTTCCTTCCCTGTAAAAGGTCACCACCTATCCCTCTTATTCACACCTCTAAAACCACTTTTTTTTTGGAAAATATCTTCCCAATACACTTAAAATAACCCTTACCTACCTCCATGAAGCCTAAATTTTGGAATAAATCAGTCGAAGGATGCCTTTTGGCACAACCCAAAAAGAGTTACCCGATTAAGAGGCAACGTCTTCTCTCAAACTCCATTATATTATTTTCCTTGTCCATCCCCTCCACTATCTTTATTCCATTATGGTATAAAAAGACCAGTATAATAAATATACTAAGCCTTTTTATGCTAAGGGTTTGAACTACACTTACCCACACTTCCATCTAATGGGAAACGAACATACTATTTTTGCGTACGACGAACTACTGCCTCTCTAAATGATGATTGTTCCTTTTTTCATTAACAGAATATCATGGTAGATATTATGATAAAAACTCTATTTATATATGTAATATATTATATTTATTATTTATTTAATCTTTTTTTATTTAAAATCAAATATATTTTAACTTTCTATTTAGTGTAAATTTGATAATTTCGTTTGAGGATGTGTGAACTACCACCCACTTAAAGCAATGTGATTCGTTCACACCCTACATAGAATGTATTAAGGCTAGGTTTAGTGATATTATATGATATATAAAACATTATAATTATTCTTTAATGAAATTATATACAAATATAAATATATGTCATTTTATTTCTTTCTTCCAATATGAAAAAAACAGAGACAATATTCATGCGTACGTAAGACTTACCATGTCCATAAACAATGTATTCCATTTATAAATTATAAAATCTATATATTATAATAATAAAAATATACTGAATATAAATTATATTTCTATATTGGTTTATATTATGTAATAAATATATAATTATAAGGACTGAAGATATAAAAAATTAAGACATATGCCAAGAACAAAGTAGTTATTACCCAGAGTGAAACCTTAACATTGGACTGTTAACAAGAGGGTAATATAACATCAAAATAAAACCCCATATGGTATTATAAGTAATAATATGCACATGTGATAGATATATATTAAATTTATGTTCATTATACTAGTGTTTTGAATGAGTATGATGATATTCCGCACACAAGGTAAGGGGATTTCATCTCACTTTTTATTTTCACGAGATTCATGATTTATTCACCACCCATTATATTTATGTGGTGTTTATAATTAATATGGATGTATTAAGTTATTATTATAATTAAATTTATGGGTATTGACATATACATTATATGATATTTATTTCATGGGGTTAATGTTTCAAAAGCTACCAAATCAGTAAGACAGTTTTTTTCTCAATTTTCTTTTTTTGAGACACATGTTTTATTATACACCAAAATTATTTTCAGAGGTGTATAAACCTCCATTTTAAATTTAATATATTTAATATAATTAATATAATTATATTTTAATCTTCATTTAATTTCACTTTATTACATGGGGGTATGGTTCAAAGTAACTATGTGTTATGAGTTTATTGAAATAGTTTCATCTCTTTTTTAGATTGTTTATGATAATGCTTACTCTGTTGAAATCTTATAATACATATCTCAAAAAGATTAATGGAATTTATTTTAGAAGGGTTATTCATGATATATTAATTTATTGGTACCATTTTCTAATTTGGTACATAATATAGTTAAGAAAGTGTTTTTATTAAATCCCAACTATACCCTCTCTTTGATAAAAAATCCATATTCCATTAAAACCATGCTTTTTAAAAAGGGTTACAATAATATTAGACTAATCTCTTATAATTTTTAAATGTGATTTTTCCCTTTTTTTATTTACCAATGTTTTCAATTGAATCTTATTTTCTCTTTTCTAACAAGGAATTTTTATAACCTTTTACGATGCAAAGGAATGTTCTTTGTACCTCGTAAGACATGTACATATTTACCCATTGTCATTTATGTGAAACTTACTTTTCATGTTTAAAAGATTAAATTTTAAGAATTTTTTTTTAAAATAATTTATGAAGAAATGGTTTTCAAATATTTTTCATGGCTTATTTATATGTTTTAAAAATACTTTTTAAGGAAAGTGATTTTCTAAAGGTTTTAATAAATTTTTATATGTTTATAAGGAAAATGGTTTTCAAAATATTTTCATGCTCCTTTTATAATGTTTCATGTAAAAATATTTTCAAAATATTTTAATTATTCTTTTACAAGTGTTCAAGGAGAATAATTTTTAAAATTATTTCAATCCTTATTTATAAGTTTGCAAAGTATTTTTATGGAAATGGTTTTCAAAATGTTTTCATGCTCCATTTAAAAGTTTTCAATAATTTTTTTTCAAAATGTTTTCATGCTCTCTTTATATATTTTCAAAGGAAAATGTTTCCCAAAGTTTTTCAAATATTTATGTATATGCTTTCAAGTTTACTTTCATGAAAATGGTTTTAAATGTTTTTATTTTTTTAAGATCTCTTTTTTAAAGAAGCAAGGATATTTTCTTGAAGAAGTATTTTCAAAACATATTTATGATTTATTTTTCATGCATTATGAAATTAGTTAATGTTACTCACTCCCTTATAGTAAATTACCCAAAGGATACATTCATATTATTATTTTTAATGGTATATGTTTTTATGGAATAATGTTTATGAATCCTATTTCTATCTCACAGGATATATGCTTTTGAAACCCACTTCATTTCACAGGTTATGTTTATGATGAAATTATTATAAAACATATCTTTTTTACATAGGATATGATATGATTACATGTTTATGATTCCCATTTCATTTCATGGGTTATGATATTATTTTTAATAATATTTTGGAACATGTATTTATGATATAATTATGAGATAGATGGGACACATATATCCCTCCAATGCATTGTGTAAAGATTTATATTTGATAAGATATTCTAAGATGGTATTTGGAGTCAATATTGACTACTAGGATGGCCATGTAAGTAAACCATGACTTACAAGATGGTATGAGAATTGAAATCATGCTACTAAGATGGACATGGGAGTGAATCATGACTACCAAAAAGGGATGGGGAGTGAACCCGTACTACTAATATGGTCTTAGAAATGATGCCTTGGATACAATGTAAATCATATTATATGCTCATGTGTTATCCACGATTCAATGTTTTATTCCTTTATTATGATTTCATGGATTATATTTTTTTCCCTTAGGATACATTTCTTATAAACTTTAATGATTTATTCCGTGATTCATGTATATGGTCTTTGATATGAAGGGTATGATCTTTTATTTTCAGGATCATGTTTTCATAACTTTATGCTCATGATTATGCTTAAATATCTCCCTTGTTTACCTTTACTAAAAAATTGAGATCACAAATTTCATGTTTCCTTCTCAGGTTATGAAGATATGTATAAATTTTTATATGTTTAATAATGGTTCTAGTCAGTAAGAACCAAGTGGGAGATAATGCAGATGATTTATGTATCAGTTTTTATGTTTCTTTGTTTCCGAAGGCACTAGACTAGTATGGTCTTTGGGATTAAGTTTTTATAATGTTTTAAGTATTTATAAAAAGTTATGTAATGTCTATGTATAAAAAATAGAGGTTCGATATAGTTGGTTTTAGATAAAATGTTTAGTTAAACTTTTGAAGGTTGGATGAGAAAACCTTAGTGATAACCCTAAGGACATGTCTAAAGAAAAGTTTATGGATAAAGAAAGGTATAGGAAAATGTACTGGAACATTGGTGAATGATAGAGTGTGTAGTTTCCTAGAAATAAATCCTTATTTGGATACTATAGGTGGATGTGGCTCTGGAATAGATGTACATATTGGTAAAAACTTTGACATGATGTTCTGATCCTAACTCGGGGTAATATGGTACATGATAATGTGCCTTGATGCACACATGGTCTGAAACTCACAGGGATATGATTTGGGAACTCAAAAACTCTTCATGAACCATCACGAAGGATTTAAATATAATTTGTCTATGAATAACCTAAGATTACCCAAGGTTTTCACAAATTAAGGAGGGTTCCATCATTTAGGCATCTTATAAGTAATTATTTTCATGACTATGTGGTTTTCTTATATGATAAGTAATTATCACAGTATGATTATGGTATTTTCCAATGGAGGGAACCCTAAGGAAATGGATTAACATTAAATATGATTGAATATTTTCTAATTAGAAGTTAAGGTGGATGATCTCTTGATTGAAAAATGTTGTGATCATACCTAATCAGTTTTCACGGAACATGGTTAACTATGTGTACCTTAACCAACTCCCATTCTCTATAAGGAAAAGAATAAATGAGTTCAATGAGAGTTTATGTAATGACAACCACGGAGGACAGAATATTTTATTTCCTTTGTGTTAAGAATTTGGGAAGAATCACCAAATTTAATGTCTTAGAGGAACATGAAGATGTTTTTAATGTGGAAAACAAGGACATTTAGAAAGTGGATATAAAGGAAAATGATGATTTTGTTTAACAAAATGGACGAGAATATTTTCCTCTTCAAGAAATAATCTAAGGTTAAGTGCATTGAGTGTGGAATAATTAGTGATTATGAAAATAAAAGTCCCAAGAGGAACGTTTTTGAAGAGGATCGACAAGGTGGTGCGAGTAATGGTTAAATTACTTATGATGAAGAGACTAAAAATGAAATGTGAAAGGAAAGAGGAATTATATAATTTTATGAGGTAGCCTTGGTAATGTAATATGGATGTAGTGGAATAATACATTATTTTATGTATTTTTATATAAGAATTATTTTACATTAAAGTTTAAATTTATAAGGATTTCCAAGTTTATGTTTTTTCTCTAAGGATTTACAAGAATACATTAAATGGATCTGATGAAATAGAAAAACTATTTAATGGAAAGTTGGTGTCCATGGAAAACAAATGTTTAAGGGAAAGAAAACCCTTTATATGATCCTTATGTTTTTATAATTGTTTTGGATAAATATATGTGGGATATAAGTAAATTGGACGGTACTGATTGCCTTGGATCTAATTAAAGGCTTATTGAAAAGTAGTTTATTCTATCATGGATGAAGATTACAACTTCTTGGATTTATGGAATATATATAGTAATCTATGAAATAAGTAATCATTCATATTTTACAAAATTATTTAGGATAATTCAGGTTATTACCATGTTTCAAGAGAATATATGATAAGGGTATTAACATGTTTGGAATGTGACAACCCAGTGATACTTTGTGATATACGAGGGAATCAATGTTAAGATGATTTCAGGAATTTCTTTCTAAACTTTCGTATTTTAATATTTTATATAGGGTTATATAGTTAAACATTAAGTAAAATTTTAAGTTAAACTATGGAGGAAGTATTTATGCACAGAGTTTGTATTGAATTCTTTAGTTAAATGGCTATTTAGTGATTAACATTATTTCAAGTATGTCCAACGTATTTATTTTAGAAATTCTATTAGTGTGGTTTTAGAAAAGGACATCATTATTATCAAGTGAAAAAATCAATTCTGATAAGGCTACAGGTCATGGACCCATGACCAAATAACGATACGAGTTTCATGCCTACCACTTCCCTAAAAAATGTCCTTATTAATGCATAATGATTTTTTTATGAATAATTATTTATGATAAAACAACAGTATTAATTTTTATGTTTAAATATTAATGTATTAACTTTATGTAATTTTAAGAATAGTTATAAATAACTATTTATACATTTTATTATTTTATGGGCCTTAAGATCTTATAAAAGTGTATTTTATCACTTCAGTCATCAAATCTAATTCCTTGATATCCATTTCATGAATTAAAGGATGAATTATAAATTGATAAAATCACAGCTAGAAAATGTAATTTTTTATAGAAACATATCAAGTAAGTATATTTCAAAATAATCATGGTCAATAAAATAATTACCCAACATTAGTATAATGATAAAAAGAAAATGTGTTGTCTAAATAATTTAATTTAATTTAAACTGATGTCCTTTTAAATCATCAAAAATTTATGACATTGAAAACCACAACTTTTTTTGATCATTCACTTCTTTGTGATTGACGACCTCAATCAGTCCTTATAAATATTTACACTTTTCTAACGTGTCCAATATTCACTCCCAACCAATGTTATCCTATGTGGAAACCTATTTATATATTTTTTGGGTAATATTTGTGGTTCCATCTTTCCCTTTGTAAGGGATGCTTTTTTATCCATTTTTACAATGTGGATTTCTATGAATGAAACATTCATAAATTAAAACTTTGATAAACTAGAAAAATTTTGAGGGAGAAATTACTTTTATGGGGGTAAAATTTAATACCATTAGATTTTGTGAATTAGTATGTTTCAAATTAATTTAACCTTTGCAATATTTTTTATTTTATATAACACTAAAAACAGATTATTTTATATTAAATAATTATTTTTTCTTGCATTATATGCAACACCAAGTTAATCATGAACTCCAAAAACATAAATTTTAGATTTCTCTACACATAACACTGAGGTTATATTTTGACTTGGTGTATATTACATGAAACACCGACTTGGAATATATAAAACATAACCCCAACTTGGCATACATTACATAAAACATTGAGTTTCTAAGAAACATATTTTTATTGTTATAATTATTTAAATGATATAATTATAATCTAGCTATTAAATTTTTTAATATAAATAGTGATAAATTCTTTTAAAATATTTTTATAATGGTTTTATATAAATAAAATATATATACAATGAATGATATAATTTTTAGTAATGTCCTTATACGTTTAAAAATAATATTTTCTCAAATGAAATAATTTTAATGTCCTTCAGTGAAGGATAATAAAATTAATTTTAGAAAAATTTTATAAATTTAATTTGGCATAATAAACTAATTTTTTTTAATTTATAATTTCAAATTTATATTAGGGTAAATTTATGGGATTTTTCTAAAGACATCATTTTTGAATTAGTGAAAAAATACGTGATTTTAAATCAATACAATTTTTTAATTTAAGTTATTTATATTAATAAATTATATTTTAAATTATTTTAAATGTTTAATAAGATTATATTTTTATCTATCAGCCCAATTTTGGTCATTGGAATCAATTTCACTATGAGTTTAAATATAAAAATATAGCAAAGTTTTGAGCGTTTTTACATTAAATACTCGTAGTGTCGTCCCTTCAGGGGGTTTAATTATAAATTAATTTATGCCAATTCAATGATTATAATTTGGAAAAATGGATTCCATATTTTTAATCATAACAATTTATAAATTATAATACATTAAAATTAGTTTTTGACCAAAAATATCAGTAAAGGGATTAAAATTCATTACAATGATTAAGGTTTAATTAAGCTTAATAAGGGACTAAATCGTAACTTTAAGACCCAAAATGACCAATAAAATTTTACAAAACCCATTGGGTGGCCATGAATCATCAATTAACCTTCCATTATTTATTTTTGTTTGTTTATTATGACATTTTATAGGTAAAAACATGTGTACACCTAACTTGTTTAAAAAAATATCAACTCAGTCCTTTCCCTTCCCTATAAAAGGCGACCATTTCTCCCTCTTATTCACATCTATAAAACCCCATAGGTTCATAAAATATCTACCAAGTATACTTACCAACATCTATTCCTTCCTCTTTGAATCCTTATTTTGGGATGAAAGAAATCTATGGAAGCCTTTTGACACAAACCAAAAGGAGTTACCCGATTAAGATTTAACATCTTCTCTCAAACTCCTTTACTTTATTTTCATTCTCCACCCCCTTCAATATAAAATTAAATTACAGTATAAAAATAGAATTATCCTCAATATAATATGATTTTGTTATGATATGGGTTTTCATACACTTAAATAGACTTCCATATAATGGGTAACAAACATATTGTTTACATGTACATTGAACTACCACCTCACTAAATGATGATTGATCATTTTTTACTTTACCTACTATATTGGTAGAAATTATGATGAAAAATATGTTTATATATTTCATATATTATATTTATTATTTATTTAGGCTTATTTATTACTTTTACAATAAATATTATTTTTAATTTCCTTTCGGTGTAAATACGATAATTTCGGTTGAGGAAGTGTGGACTACCTCCCCCTCAAAGTGATGTGATTCATTCACACACTAAATGGAATGTATTTTGGATGGGTTTTTCGAAATTATATGATATAGATATATAAAATTATAATTACAATTTAATTATATTATATACATATATACATATAGGTAATTTTCTTTCTTTCATTCAATATGACAATAACAACAGAAACAACATTCATGCATACGTACGACATCTCATCTCCATCAATGATGTATTCCATTTCATTCTTATATATTGTATATATTATTATAATAAAAATATAATAAAAATAAATTATATTTATATCATGTTTTAAATTCTGTAATCATGATATAATTATAATTA
Organism: Viscum album; assembly: GCA_963277665.1. NCBI lineage: Eukaryota > Viridiplantae > Streptophyta > Magnoliopsida > Santalales > Viscaceae > Viscum > Viscum album. The sequence goes on along the minus strand of OY728136.1, from coordinate 445,393,495 downwards.
CTAAAGATATAACAAATTTAGACACATGCGTAGAAAAAAAGATGATATTACTGAAAGTAAAACCTTAATAAGACTGTTAAAATGAGGGTAATATAAGGTCATAATCAAACCCTATATGGTATTATAAGTAATTATATATTTATTTTATATATTTATAAAAAAATTATATTTATTATACATGTGGTTTGAATGATTACTATGAGAGTTAGGACATAAGTTAAGGGGATTTCATCTCACGTTTTATTTATGCGAGATGCATTATTTATTCACCACCCATTCTTTTTATATGGTGTGTATTATGAACATGAATGTATTAAATGATTATTATAATTAAATTTATGAGTATTTACATATAAATTATATGATCTTTTTTTCATTGGGTTAATGTTTCAAAAGTTACCAAATTGTTAAGATAATTTTGTCTCAATTTTCCTTCTTTGAGACACATGTTTAATTATGAAACTACATTATTTTTTGAGGTATATATAATTAAATTTGAAATGTTATGTATTTAATATACTTTACTCCATGATATTTTAAGATTAATTTAATTTTAGTTTCATATATGGGGGTATGGCTCAATGTTACTAAGTAAAAAGAGTTTATAGAATCATCTCATCTTTTTTTGAGATTGTTTATGATTATGCTTCCTTTGTTGAAATATTATAATCTGTGTCTCAATAAAATTTATGAATTTTATTATCCTATGGTTATTCATGATATATTTATGTACTTTTACCATTTTTATACTCTTTGATTCATAATATAGTTAATATTTTGTTTAAGAAATCCTGATATTATGCTCTCTTTGGTCAAAAATCTTTATTCCCTCAAAACTGGGTTTTCAAAAAAGGGTTTCCAAGAATGTTGTATTAATATACTATAATATTTACAAGAAAGTTTTTGAATTATCTAATTTTACTAATGTTTTAATATAATATTATCTCCACTTTTCAAACAAGGAATTTTTTAACCTTTTATTTTGAAAAAGGAATGTATTTCTTACCTCGTACAACATGTACAGATTTAACTTTCATCATTTCTATGTATATTACTTAGCATGATTAAATGGTTACATTTTAAAATAAGGTTTTTAAAAATAATTTTTAAATAAATGTGTTTCAAAACAATTTCATGATTTCTTTAAATATTTTCAATTTATTTTTTAATGAAAGTGTTTTTCAAAATGTTTTTTAGATTCTTTTATAAGTTTTTTGTAAAATAGTTTTAAGAAAATATTCAAGAATAATTTATATGGTTTCAAGGAAAATAATTTTCAAATAATTTTAAAGATTATGTTACAAGTTTTCAATGAAAATGGTTCTCAAAATGAATTAGGTTGTTCTTTATAAGTTTGTAAAGTATTTTTAAAGAAATGGTTTTAAAAATATTCTCAAGATCCTTTTATAAGTTTTCAAGAAAAATGGGTTGAAAAATGATTTTAATCTATCATTATATATTTGAAAATAAAAATGTTTCTAGAAGGTTTTCAAATATTTATATATAAGTTTTAAGTTTATTTTTGAGAAAATTGTTTTCAGAGGTTTTATGTTTTAAAGAGACTTTTTTCATAGAATAAATTATATATTCCTCATGAAAAGTTTTCAAAATACCATTCCAATTTATTTTCCATATAAGATGAAATCTATTAATGTTATTCATGCACTTCTAGGAATTTATCCAGAGCTTCCATTCATATTATTTCTTGAATGATATATGTTTTGATGAAATGATTTTTATGAAACCTGTTTCTCTCTTACATGTTATATGATTTTTAAGCCCCATTCTCGTAATGGGTTATGTTTAAAGTGAAATGATTATAAAACCTATTTTTTACAAAGGTTATGATATGATTACATTTTTAGGTTACCCATTTGATTTCATGGGTTATGATATGATTTTTAATGATTTTGGGGCATATTTGTGTATGATTTCATTATGAGATGGGTGAGACCTATATCTTCCTCCAATGTGTTGGGTAATGATTTATATCTCATGAGATAGGCTAATATAGTCTTGGGAGTTAACTGTGACTACAAATATAGCCATGGGAGTGAACCATGACTACCAAGATGGAATTTGGAGTGAAATCATGCTTCTAATGTGGACATTGGAGTGAACCATGACTACCAAGATGGTATTGCGAGTGAACACATGCTACTAATATGGTATTTCCAGTGATTACTTGGATACTAATAAAATCATATTACATGTTTATGTTATTTCCACAATTCTATGTTTTCTTACAATGTCATGGTTTCAAGGGTTTTTTTCTTTGTTTCCCTATGATTCAGGTCTTATTAACTATTAAGATTTATACCATGATTCATGTATATGATCTTTGATATACATGGTATGATCCTATATTTTAATTTTCAAGTTCTCATACCGTTATTATCTTGATTATGTTAACATATATTCCTTTTTTAGCCTCACTGAGCATTTTATTTCACACTTTTTTATATTTCCTTCTCTATGTTATGAAGATATGTATTATATTTGTTGTGTATAAGAAGGGTGTTAGTCAAGAGGAACCTAGTGGGAAATAATGTAGCTCATTTATATAAAAATATTTAGGTTTCTTGGTTTCCAATGGAACTCGACTAGTACAGTCTTTGGTCGACTGTTTGTATAATTTTTTAAGTATTCCTAAAAAGTTATATATTGTTTCTGTATGAAAAGAGAGGGTCACTATAAAATTATCCTTTATTCATGCTTCATAAAGGTCTTCTACTTGTTGGGTAAGAATAATTGTGAGTTTCTATACATAATATATGTTAATACAAAGATCACATCGAGGTAATATTATTATTTTTATTTAGGTAACATACAAAAGAAGACATTTTTTAAAGGTTACATGATGTTTACACATGATACATATAAGTAATGAAAATAATGTTTGAAAGGTATTATTTGTATGGATATCTAACATACTATATTAAAATTTATATTTAAAGGTAAACTGTATAAACATTAAATCATCATTGTTGTAGTTAAAACCATTTAGTGTAAGGGTAAAATGAGTCTTTTCAATGGTAAATCCAATTTCCAATGGACTAAATAAGTGTTATTTTCACATGATATGTAAGGGTAAATAGTAATATATGAAATATTATACAAGAAAACTATGATTTGTGTAAAGGTTAATAATAATGCTAGATAAGGGTAAAATACAAAAATGAGAATTTATGTTAAGGTAAAAACTGACTCTACCTATAGAAAAAAGAGTTTTTAAAATATTAAAAAATCAAAGAAAAACTTGTTATACATAAAATAATAAAAATATTAAAATGATGAGAAAAATAAATAGAATAGAGGATAAATAATTAAATAAAAATTATTTAATGGGTAATTTGTTTTTCAAACCAAGAAAATTATCAAAAAAAAATTATATTACTAATATTATAATCATAACACACATATAAAATATCAAAACAAAACATCAATAATGGAAAACAGTATTGTAAAAATTTATAATTATCTATTTTGTAAATTATGAATTATTTGTAATTATCAAAACATAACTAATGAAAATGGTTCATAATATCACTTCACCAATAAAAATATTATTATAATATAAAAACCAATCATAAAATATTAAAAAAAATGTCTTCAATTTGGTAATTAATAAAAAAATATTCAAATTTGAAATAAATTTAAATTTTTGAATAAAAAATGTCAATATAATTTTCAAAAAAAATCTCCCCATTAACAAAATAGTTTATTAATGAATTTATTTTATTCTCCCCATTTCAACAATTTTTATTTTAAGAAAACTAATCTCTTAATTTTTACATTTATACTTAAATATAAATAAATAAAATTCTTAGATCATCTATCTTTCTAAAATTTATTATCACTAAACTTGTAAAATCCCCCTAAATCAGGATTCAAAATATCAGAAAAACATGCTCAAGCTTTAATTTCAACATAAAAACATATTTAATATACATTTGGAAATTCTTTATCTCTATCTAAAATAATTTATAATTCAAGAAATAAATAGGTATTATGATAATGAATGTTTCCCTGAAAATGTGGCCATTTTTTTTTAATTTTGGGAAGGTAGTTTTTTTAAAATGTATACTAGGTTTTTTTAATATTATTCTTGTAATTATCCACCCAAATATTTTAAAATTAATTGACTTTAAATATAATCTTTCAATTAATTAAACCTTGTTATATATGAGTAATTTCATCATGTTTCAAGAAGAAATATAAATCTAAAATTACTATATCTTAAGATTAATATACAAGAATGATATAAGAAAATTAATATTCCTTAGTATAAATATTAGAAAAGTTTTTTGGTCCCCTTATATTTAACAAATAATGTTGAATAAAAAATAATTTTCAATTTTTTTGAATATATTTCAATTTTCCATTTTTAGAAATTTTAGATATAAAATCAAAAATCATTTAAATTGTATGCAAAGTTATTTAAACATTACTCAAGTATATAAGTTTCAAAATATAATTTCTAAACTGATTCAAGAAGACAAATCTATGTATATTCATACTTTAAAAACATATTTATGAAATAAAAATGAACATGATACATATTGAGACTATCATAACCTGTTTTAAATATAAAAAATAGAAAATATTAAAATCATTAAAACAGATTTTATAAAATAAAAAAATAAACATTATTAACGAATTAACACATAATTAATACATTAAAAAATTATATTAAAAATAATAAAATAGTTTCAATATTTTTTAATATCTAAAACATCATTATAAAAATATTTTAAATTTTAAAATAAATTTAAAATTCTAAATGCACTAGGTATATAAAACAGGGACAAGCCACCTTAGTTCACTCAATTAAAATTAAAATTTTAAATAAAAATTTCTATATATAATATGGTAGTAGTGAAGAATGAAAGCATCCCCAATTACAATGAGGTTATAATCCTATAGTAAGAATCTAGTATGTGGTTAGATAATGATACTCTAACTAGGACTGAGTTTATAGGAAAATATTTATTCCAAAATATCCACTTCCCTTTAAGTGCGGTTAACCTAAAATTAGTAGTCATTTTAAAAATTATAAATCCCCATTTCTAGAAATAAATTAATAAATAAATATATTTCCGAAATGAATTTCCCCATTTTGAAAGTATTCCATCCATTTTTAAAATGAGTATAATCCTTTTAGAAAATGTAAATATAAAAAATTCATAAAAAATACCAATTAATATAAAATAGATTTAATTATAGATTACATACTTTTAATATAAGTAATAATAACCAATATTAAAATACATAATACTATATTTTAAAAATGAACAACCTATAATATGAAATTATTTTAAACAAGTCATTATTTTGATAGATTAAAAATTTTAAACACATTAAATAAGTGTTGGTGATAAAAGTGAAAAATTATAAACATTATACATCTCTTTGAATTACTACTTTCACCTTTTATTTGGGGAGGTTTTAGTATTATTGAAAAATATTATTTAACTATAACTACTATATTTATATAACAACCCTTATTTTTATTACACATTAATACAAAATTTAATTAAAGAAAATTTCAATTTATACCACCTGAAATATCTAGAAGTATTGTGTCTTTGGAAATTTGGTACATTTCATTAAAACTTTAAACACGAATTACAATATTTTTATTGAGAATGTCATTAACATAAATGATCTTAAAACTGCAATTAATAACCTGGGAAAAATTCATTAGAAAGGGGTGATCCATAGATACCAGTAAGGGAATAAACATGGAATAACATGAAGATAATAATATATGTTATACAATGAATATCAATAAGGCATAAAGGAACATGAATAATAATATGTGACATAGCATGATAATCATAACATGAGAAATGTTGCAACAATATAAAACACTACATCATAAACATAGGTCAAGGATTAACCACCGAGACTTCATGGTTTAAAAATTACAATAAAGGAATCAGTTATACCCTATCAAAACATGAAATATCATTATACAAAACATTACCCAATTAATTTCAATGCTATATAATTCTAGGCACACCCATCACTTTCATTTCATTTATATTCTTAATTGTGACGTGTAGATCAAAAAACATGGATTCATTCATTGTCATAATTTATTACACGATCAAATAGAGTAGAATAAATTCATATAAGTATGAAATAAAAATGTATATATGCATAAAAGTGAAGAAAATTTATATTAAATGGGTATGGTATTCACTACACAATTAGGTTGGCATGGAAAATCATGGTGAAAATTCTGCAGCTTAAAAACATCACTTAAAAGTTCATAAAATGAATTGGTGAGAGTGAAATGGGTCTCTCATCATTTGGAAATGATGTTTATAATACTAGGGACATGTAAGTACATGTAAACACATTTATAATTAGAAAAATAAGGCATTTAATAATAAATAATCTTGAAGAAAAAAAGGGAGACTAAAGGAGGCTTACGAAATTTCAGCATAGTAATGGGTGTACATGAGAGTGATTAATGAGCGGGAAATGAGTCTCTTGTAATTTTCACATAATAAGGGAAGTATGGGGGAGGTGTAAAAATATACACCATCATTATTAATTGAAAATAAAATGGAATAAAAAGATAAAGAAACTGGGATAAAGAGGATAAAGGGAAGAACCCTTATGAAATTTCAGCATGGTGATGGGTGTTCTTAGGAGAGATTAATGAGAGATAAAGGGTATAATAAAAATTTATAAATCATAATTTCAGTATGGGGGAGGTTTTAAAACATAACCCATCCTTAGGAATTTAAAATAATATGTCATAACATAGAATATATTTTTTAATAAAAGTGAGAAAGAGAGGATCCCTTACATTAAAATTATGACACCAAAAACAAAAAAGGGGCCTCTTAAGAGCATGGGGTCACCTTGGATTATAGAGATATGAGGGTAGATTAAGGTTATGATACAAGTATTTTTAGTGAATAAAAGTGGTCACTTGGTCGGGGGGGTGGGGGTGGGTAAAATATGAATATAGAGGGATTTATTTAATATTTACGTTTTGGACTCTACAAAATAAAATATTTCAAACCAAAAACCTTCCCAGGATTTTCTTCTGTGGTTTTTGAAAATGTGGAGAGGTTTTAATAATTTATTTAGGAAAAAAGGACAAACATATTAAAATAATTACATTTCTTATGTAGAGGTGAGTCAAACTTTTAAATAAATCAATTTAAAACTCTAAAATATATTAAATGTTTTTGAGGATTCTTAAAGACTTTATAAAATTAATTCAATAAACTTAAAAATCACATTATTTTAAGGGGAAAACAAATATTTCTCTGAGGATACCCATTATAGTATTTATTACATCATTTTTGGGACATTATTATTTCATAAAACACAACATATATTTATATGGTATTTAATGTTTACACAACAATTCGACCATCTCAAATAATTATTAAAAATTCACTGCTAGATAATTTTGACATTATGATTCAAAAAAATATTAATTTTATCTAAATAATTTATTATATATGTGAATTTTACTTTTTAAATTAATATTATACATTTATTGAAAAGTTATGGGTTTTGACAATAACAGCTTTTGATCCCTTTTAAAAAGTACATTTCACTTCATAAAAATTTTATGAACATTTATAATAACAATCCTTATTTAGTAATAATATTTTATTAAAATACTATTTATTTCAAAAATCCATTAATTGGAAAAAATAAATATTACCTAAAAATACAATTTGTATTTAATTGAATCCAAATCAAAATCATTTACAAATTAATAATAAAAATAAAAATAAATTAATTATTCTAAACAATATACATATTCATATTATTAAGGTCTTGATACATATACCTTTATTACGCTGGTGTATTTCATAAGTGTAAGGTGTGTGAAAATGAGAATTTCATGGGGTCATTTGGAAAACATGGTTTGGGCCGTGATCTCGATGATTATAAACTTCTCCCATAAATGGTTTCTCTCCTACTGAAGTTGTTGGATTTTAGCTCGGGCTTGCGTAAGGGGAAATCCCATTGATGATATTACCCATGGAATCGATGATAAATGGGATTCATATGGTTCAATCCTACTAGATGAGGCCATCACTTAATTTTTTTGAGTCAATTAGATTCGTTAAATCTCTATATTTATACTAATCATGTGATCACTATTTAACAGTTATATGAACAACAATACTATTCATAACAGTCTTTTAAACCCAAAGTTATCTCTAAGGAAGTGCATGTGTTTTCTATAACTATATTAAAGAACAATAAATTTAATTTAAAAAAAATGAAAACTTCATTTATAAAAGTTTAGGTTATTACAATTTACAATAGGGATCTAGTCAAAATATATTTTAATTTATGAAATAGTCTATATTTTTACTAAATTGAAATTTTATCAAAAATCTATTAATAATAAACAAAATTAAGTAGATTCCAAAAATAGATTTAAATTTGAGATGAAAAGTATATGTTTATAGAAGTTAAACATCAATATTTAAACTTCTTAACTTAAATTCAGATGATAATCTCCCTTTTTATTTGGAATAAATTAAATAAAAAAAAATTAGGTAATATAAGATATATTTATTAAAGTTTGTATTTTATTTTAAAATTTTAATCATAGTGCATACAATGGGACACTAAAATTTAAAAATGAAATACTTTTTAGAATAGAATGGACATATTGAAAACTGTAGATAAAAATCTATTAAACTAAATATTACAAATTTATAAATTCATTTTTAAATATATTGTAGGAGACATTAAAAATAATTTTCTAAAAAATTATGCATCAAATAATTTTGAAGAATATTAAATATCACCATGTTAAAAAGTGAATACCCTATGAACTCATGTATTTAATAAAATTTTAATGTTTCCTTAGATAAGAAAATATTATTATTCTTTAAAATATTTAAAATTGATATTTCAACTTAATACACAAGAAAATAATTATATTTTAAATCAAAAATCTACATTGATTTAGTATTTTGATAATTTTTAATTTTTTTGAAAATTTTACATATTAAAATATTTGGATAAGGTCATAAGAATTAAAATATCCATGGAGAATTTATAATTAAAAAATGGATATCTTCCCCTAAAATTATGTTTAACCTTCAATATATATAATAATTAATTTAAAATTCAAAAAACTCCTCAATAAGTATATAAAAAAGATATGTAACAAGGATCCATGACAAATGTATATGATGTTTAAGGAATCATAATATTATTTGAAATGAATTTAAATTAAAAAAATTTTAATTCCATTTCAATTATCTAGACTATAAAATCAATAAAATATGCTCACAAGCTATATAAAAAATATATTTAGGCACATGAAGACATAAAAAATGATAATATAAAGGTATATATCACCAAGGTTGGAAGAGTGGTTTAATTGAAAATTAATTAGAATAAAAATTATTAGAAACCTAATAAGTATGTGATTTATAGATTTCGTTACTAAAATAAGATTTATATAAGAAATACCTTTTTTAATCATATTATCAAGTAAACCAGAAAGAAAAATCACAAGCATAATGGCCAAAAACTCCACACATAAAATAGTAAATTAAATAAATTATTTATTTTTTAATATTTTTAATTTTTTTACTAATAAATTTAGGAATATTAGAGTCATATCCTGATATATTACTTTTATAATCACATTTCAAGAAAAAAATACGTTTCACAAAATTATCATTTGAAATTAATTTTTTTTATTTTTACTTTCCCTATTTTTTATTCATTTTTAACATTATCCAATTTACTTTTTATCTTTTCATTCTTATAGTGACCCATAAATTTTAGATATAGATATTAAATCTTAATAGATTATTATAAAATATATTTCACAAATATACCCCTAAGGACTGTAAAGGTTTAGTTTCTTTGGATACTATATACACAATATTCTTATTTAATGAATGATATTAAAAATTTTCTAAAAGGACATTATCATAAAAATAATCTTCTTATACATACCTTACATATAACCTTCCTTCATATCATAGGGAATGGAAACATAATAACATGTGATCATAGATTCCCAGTAATGGTTAAAAAGGGAGATATTAGTGATTATTTAATCATAGCATGAGTTTAAGTGTATGATAAGATGAGGTTTATATTTTTAATTCCATACTGAGAATATCATATATTATATTCATTAATCATGGAAAAAATAATGTAATATCATAAAACAAGAATCATAAAGGGATCATAAAACATGAGACATAAGAGAATAACATTGGTATATGAAATAATTTTTTGGCATACTCATACTCATAGAAAATAATTTACTTTTTCAATTTTCATTATTAAGATAACCATAATGGATTGAGTTCACTCCCCATTAAATTTTATATTTAGTAAAGGTTCACTCGAATTAATATCATAATGGAAAAAGTCTCTTACAAAATTGGGTTCACCCACCATCAAACCATTATTTAATGGGATATCTGTATTTACCCAATACATTGTAGGTCTATATTATTCCAGGCCCACCGTCACATTATCATAATATATATGTGTGTGTTCCATAAGATCATAAATAATTCAATATATATCATAACTTGTGGAATGAAAATGAGTTTCAAAAAAAATTAAAAATTTTGTACTAACATAATCCATGAAGAAAAATAGGTTTCACAATTTTTACATTATCACAATAATAAAACATTAAGAGAATGAATAAGGATGATATCCTTGGATCATATCATTATTAATGAATACCTAACATAAAATTATGTTACCATTAATGTTTTTTTTTAAAATATGACACGAGATATTTCTTAAGGAAAATTCCCTTTAATCTTGGAATCATTTCTTTAAAATATAAAAAATACCAAAATATTATGGAAAATATTTTCTTTAAAAATAACTCTAGAAACATTTAATGGAACATGGAAAACAATTATACATTATGATGGGGGTGGGGGTATTCTATTCATTTATTTTAAGTTAAAACAAAAAATCAATTTTATGGTAAAATTTCAAGAATTGCCTTATTCGGAAAATGACAGGAATATTCATTTTAAACTAGTTATTAAAAAATTAAAAAATAGGTAAAAATTAATTTATATAATCATAGTATAATATTAAAAAAATTAACAAAAATATTTTAAATAAAACATATACATGAAAGAAAAATATTCCAGACTAAAGTGGAAATAAAGTCGGTTTTCTTTAAAAAATGTCAATAATTTTAAGTACAAAAAGAGGAAAATTGGATTATAACATGAAAATTTTAATATTGTTGATAAAAATTTAAATTATTGAATCCATGATGTTTATATTTTTAAATATCATAATCTAAAACATTATCACAAAAAATCCTGATTAAAAAAAGAGATTGTAACATAAAACCCTTATAGTTTTGGAAAATTCGAATCAAAACCTCATAAAGGATTGAAACTTATATAGATATGTATGTCCACATAATTTTCATGATACTTATAGTAAAATAAATTTTTGGTTATTATATACACCATATAAATGAAACTAGTGGAGGATATGGAATGTGTCTCGAAGAAATATAAGTGAGATGAAAACCCCTTAACTCAAATTCAATTTCCTTCCAAAGCGCTCAAACCAATTGTATAATAAATTTAAATTTATTATAATTATATATTAGTATAATTTATATAATTATAATATCATATATGATACTAATAAAATATTTCAACACCCAATTATTAATGATTTATTATTTAAATCACAAATTTTATGTGCTAACAATTTCATTTTTAATGACAGTTTCAATTCGGCAATTTTGGTCATTGGCATTTGATAATAATTCCATAATCTCTTGAATTTTATTCATGATATAAATATGATATATATTCATTATATACAAATTTATAATCATATTTAAAATGTATATATATAAAAATGATTCACATTATTCATGGATACTATATACTGTATGTACGCATGAATGATGTATTCATTATCTAATGAAAAAAAGAAAGAAATAATTTTTTTATCATTATACAAACATATTAATATAATAAATTTATTAAATAAAAATTAGTTCAATATTTTTTTTCATCTAATTAAAGTGGGGATAAATAACGAAGAACACCCCTATACAGAGATGGTAATATATATATATACAAACAAGCAATGTTTTCATTTTCTATGGGATGGAAAGGAGGTGTATAATGGGTTTTCCATATCCAAAATAAAAATTCATTATATTTCATATACTTATGTTCTAATTTTATAAATTATACTATATATTTAGAGGAGTTATAATAAGATATAAAGTTGTAATTACTTTCTTAAGAGTTATTTCTCTATGTTGAGAACCCACTATTGTATTACAACTTACTCCCTATAATGATGGCCTTATAGAAATAAAATAGGCTTCAAGATGATGGAAATTAATATATAAAGGTATTGTGGTAGGTAGTGTTAAAAATATAAGTCTCAGTAACAAGAGATATCAGAGGAGATGTGGTATCCTTTTATAAGGGAGGGAAAGGACACACTTGGAAAGGAATTACATAAATTAATAAATAATATATATATATATATATCATAATAATATAATGTGTAAACCTGGAACAAAAAATTGAAATATAACATGTGGTATGGTGTAAAAAAAATAAAAAATAACAATTTTTTAAGTGTTGGATACATTTTAGGCCTTAACTTTAAATTAAAATTATTTAATCCCATTTAAACGTTGACTGTGATAACTTAACTTTTTTATGATAAGTTAATTATATGTACAAAAATAAAATAGTAATTAAAATAAATTGAACATTATGATTAAAAATATATAATAAATATTATTAGGTTTATTTTGTATTATTTTTAGCAATTACATTTCATATAAGAACACAAAATGCTTGAAAAATAATTTTTGAAAAATACATAATTTAAGAGAAAAGATAATTTATCCTTGAAATAAAGTAATATATTAGTTTCCTGGATTTTTATTTAGAAAAAAAATAATTTTTTTATAATATTTTGAAATTGAAAAACTATATTTCATCTTTTAACCATTCCATAAATGCAGTGACCCAAATTTTTTTTCATATGAATACAATATAACTTTTACTCACAAAAATGAAGCATGGATTCCTAATTTAAAAATAATTTTTTAAAATTAATAATTTAACTCCTTAATATTTATTTTGGATTAGTATCACAAATACAATAGGAATAAAGGATTTTTTTATTGGGAATTTAATGTTCAACCTAATAGTTTTATTCTGGTTTTACATCTTGTACCAAGTGGACAAATTTTTAAAATGGTCATTATTCATAATGAGAAACAATTATGTTAAACATATTATAATAAATTAATTATATTGATTAAAAATATTGACTAAATTTTATCAAATTAAATTCACACAATTAAAATAAGTTAATTTATAACTTTTCTAGAAAAATGTGATGAAAAATGGTTTCATTCAAGAAAATATAAATTCCAAGCATAATATTATATTAAATGAACCCCATGACTCGTAATTAACATTATTCTAATTTAAATTCACACAAACATATATTAATATATATATATATATTATACATTTCATTTAAATTATTTATAAATATAATTTTATTTTATTTATTAAGATAAAAATATAGTGCACATGCAAAAATGTTTTTAGGAAAATACATTTTTAAGATCAAAAAAATGAACTATTACCAATTTTAGGTATAATGAGGATTCATATGTAATTAATTAATTTATTTATAATTAAATTAAATAACTTTACCTTAATATTATATGGAAATTTTAATTTACATTATGTCAGTTAATGAAATGAATATTCTTCCAAATTTTTATTTTTCACTATTCAAAGGAAAAAAAATTTCAAAAAAAATCTCATGATTTCGGTACCCTAGACTAAATTCAATATACTTATTTCAAATATAATATCCATTTTATAAAATAAAATATATAAATTTCTCTAAATTGAATTATAATATTCACTTTTAGAATGAAATAAAATCATTTTGAAAAAAAACTGATTTCTAAATTATAAGTGGAATTTAATAAAACTTTGGTATATATATCATGAATTAATTTAATCATTTGAAAAAATTAAAAAATTATATATGTATTTAAAATTTGGACAATCCTATTTTTACTTTTCAATTTAATGGAAATGTTATAATTTATTGTAGATCATTTTCAACTTAGTGTTTCATGTCAAATAATCTATGAGACACTTAAAATTAATTTATAGAGAAATATAATCTAAAATTTTTGGGTGTTAAATTTTTCATTTGTAAAAAATTTAAAATAATTACAATCCTTTTAATTTATGGATACAATTGTATTTTTTAGTTCTAAATTTTTCTTTTTAAGTTTCAAACATTATTCCTTAACATTAAACATATATTATAGAAACAAAATAATCATCCATTATTACTCTTCATTTTATAAAAAATGAAAATATTTAATTCTATAATGATCAACATATATATTTAATATTTTAGAATCGACATTCAAATTTCTTGACATTTCCACTTGAAGAGATAATTCCATATTTTCTTCAACTAAGCTCATAAATTTATCATGGATATTAATGTTTACGAAATAATATATATATATATATATTATACATATTATAAATAATTATTATTTTCTCATTACCAAGTTAAATATAATAAAAATAAGAAGAATTAAATTTATAATCAAAACTAAAAAATTCAATCAATTTTTCCATGAAAAATACATTAATAGATTTCTGTTTCATTTTATGTGAATAATATGGGGGTTTATAACATTTTTACTTATTCATTTGGGTGTGTATCCTAATCTTATTCCTTTTAGGGAAAATATTGTTCAAGTGTTCCAATTTTCAAAAATAGTAGAATAAACATTATCTTAACTCCATATGATTTATTGAATATTTATTATTTAAAATTATCCTCTATCAAACATATATAATGGTTTTTCCCTTAGTATTATTAAGTACTGGAATAAAATATAGATCATATATAATATTTACAATCAAATTAATCACCAAAAATACTTATATGAGACAATCATTAATATTAATAGTTTAGTCCCAATATTGTAATGAAAGAATTTTATAGAGTGAATTTTTAGTCACAAAAAATAATCATTGTTAATATTTTGTTGAAAAATATGGTGGAGTAAATGACTAATTAATTAAACCATAAGTTAGGAATTTTATCTTGAAAATGAAAAATTATCTAAAAAGAAAAAGAAAAAACTATGAATTTTTTTATATTTTTTTGGATCTAAGTTATCGTACATCAACTTTGTACACTCCCAACCATAGAGTATATTACCAACCTTAAAAACAATTACTTTTTAAGGGGATTAATCATCCTTTACAACCTAACTTTATTCACAATTCAGGTCACTATGAAAAACATTATGTATTTTTAGACAGTAATAAAAAAATATGTGTTTAAAAGGATAAGACCCAACCTGGATGTTTTAAGGAGAAGTCGAAGCGTGTTCCCTTCTTATGGGAGCTGATGGAACAAGACATTTTAATGGAAAATAATTAATCCATTAATTTTAAAGGTGTTATCCAAACAATTTATATTTTTTAGGTTAAGTGGTACCTTGTCTTTTATAGGATAGACATTACCTATAATCTCAAGGTTCACCCCAAAGTCCACTTTCCTTTTATTGGTACAAGAAAATACAAGACATTCATGTGTGATTTACTAACATTAATATACCTTTTTCAAGGGTAGTATAACCTTGTTCCACATGCACACGTGTATAAATTTATTATGTATATATTGAAATATAATGAATGATAAAAATGAAAAAAACCAATGATAAAATGTTGATATATGTTTTGTATTTTTGAATAGGTGTAACATTGTTCCTTCTTGATGAATAAAATGAAAACAAGAAAAAAAATTAAAAAATAGGATGAACCTCACCCAAATTTAAATGAACGTATTCATTTTAATCAGGTTAAAACCAATATAAATATGTAGTGTTAGAAATTAAAAAAATGTAGTAAGGATAAATATAATATAGATATTCTAATCGAGGTAAAACCAATATGCTTTTTTACCAATGTTAAATAAAAAATAAGCAAATAAAATGTAATGTACACACCATTTTGTTGATCAACTTGATTATTTTTTTCATCTGAAAAGATATTAACAAGTAATATACCATGAGTGTGAGAGAAAGTCCATAAAATATCAATTCCACTTCAATGATATCTTTATAAATGGTTGGAGAGTATAAAATATATTATTTATTGGCTAGATATTAATATAAATAATCATAATAATTTGGGAATTATGTGATCTCCTTATCCAAGGATTCTAAATTATGGATGTTAGATGCCTTACTTAAGATCTCTAAAGAGCTTCATGAATTCCCCCTCTCAAAATTTTAAACCTATGAATCCACTAATAGGTTTATAAAATAATAAAAAAATTTCTTCCATGGGAGAGGGCTAGTAAAATATTGATTAAATATTTTTTATTTTTAAACTTAAATCAATGAAACAAAATTTGTAAATAGTGAAAGAAATAATGACCGATCAACTTGGATCCTAGATAATGACACTCGATTTGAGGAAATAAAATATTTTTTCAAGGGGTTTAATAATTAAATTTAAATGTATATATCCCCAATAAATTTAATTAGGTATTTGACCCTAGATATCTCTATAATTAACAACTCTAATCAGTCACTATTCATCCATACCAAATTATTGGAGGTTGGACCAGTAATACTAATATCACCTAAGATACGAGTAAAACCACTGAAAATAGGATTATTAAACCATTATAAGTTCCTATATAGATTAGTGTAGTATAAAACCAAATCTACATAATGTCAAGACACTATAACCTACCCACCTAAAAATATCGACCACACATACACATTAATAAAAATATATGTAGAAACAGATATACATGAAACAAAAGTACTCAATGTTGTAAATAAACATAGGGGGTCAACATGTATCAGATGATTTATCCTAAATACAAGGGAGGAACCACTTTTAACATTTAAAATTATTGAATTTATATATATGACATAAAATATAAAACAATGTTAGTTATATTTCATTTCAAATAACTACTAACACTATTATAATACTTTGAATCACATTTTATTTTTTTCAAACACTTTTCATGAGTAGGGTGTAATATTCCACTTGTGAGTTCATTTAATTTATGAATTTTCAAAACATAACTTTATAATAATTCATAATTATAATTAAAATCACCCATCCTTTAAACATCCATGAAGATAACTCCAAATAGAATACCATTTTTGATCACTCATAACACTATTAACCCCCCCAAAAGTTCCCTACTAAAAATTTCTGAATTCTTCTACATAGAGAATTATTTATAGAAAGATCACCCATATTCCTGACCACCCATAATGTCATTAGAAGAAAATAAATTCAAATGATCATTTTTATATTTAAGTGATAAATTATGAATACATTCAAACTAATATTATCCATTTATTGTTTAAGAAAATACCAATAGCCTAAAACTAGTAATTGAAATTTCCATGGATAAAATTTTGATGCTACGAAACAAGGACACACATAATTATAAACTTATTATAATTTTACTAATAATTAAAATAAATAATCATGGAATAATATTTTAAGTATGAAACCTGAAATAATGAAAACATGGTGAAATTTGTTTGCTCAAAATTTCACTATATGGGTTATTTATTATCTATAAATCTTATTCCGAAATCATTATTCTTATAAATAAATACTATTAACTAAAAACTTAATTTTATATATTTTATGGTAAATATTGATCCTAGGATACCTATTTGGTACACTAAACACTCTATCCTCCATAGTATATAACAGTTAACATTCCATGAACATAGACATATCCCCATCCAAAATCCCAATTCTAGATTATATGGTTTATCCCCTTAGATTTTAAATAGAAACATATAATGTGTGATTATGGAGAATTTATGGAGAGAATAGTTTTATAAAATAATGAAAACAATTGCAAATATAAAATTAGATAGATGACAGTTGTCGATCAACTTCTCCCCCCACTCAATCATACATCAGTAATGTGAACAAAAAAACATAGAATTTAGGCATTGTGATTCAGTTTCCCATATAATATAATTTTTCAACCAAACCTTTAGTTATATCATCATTAAAATTATGTTAATAGATTCAAGTGAGGGAGGAATAAATAAATATAGAGTATAAACTACTATTAATATTAAAAATATAAAAAAATAAATATATAATATTCTAAAATAATCCCACTAGTAACCATGAAATGGAAACCCTGTAGTGTTTATGATGGAGTCAGTTTAGAGTCACTATGGGAGGATGTTCCCCACATGGATGTATTCCATATATCATTAAATGAATTTTGATATTTTTTAATTTAAATTTCCTCAAGTTATTTCAATTATTTTTTAATACCCCTAACGATAATTCTCTTCTCTTTTAGTGTGATTGTGTTATGTGGAGTCACCAGTTGGTATTTACCCATTTTATCCACGAAAGGGAAATAAGAATATTTTTTTGAAATATCTATCATTGATTCAAAATTTTAAATATATCAATCCCCAATCCATATTTGAACTTATAAAATATC
The DNA here is from genome assembly GCA_963277665.1 of Viscum album. Classification (NCBI taxonomy): domain Eukaryota; kingdom Viridiplantae; phylum Streptophyta; class Magnoliopsida; order Santalales; family Viscaceae; genus Viscum; species Viscum album. The sequence goes on along the minus strand of OY728136.1, from coordinate 445,374,925 downwards.
CATTTTCATTTAGAATGATGGTTTAAGCTTCCCCTAGTGTTCATAATTGATCAAATACTGCCAAGGTCCTTAGGTAATGAGGAGTCCATGCTATGAAATAGATATGTCTCGACTTGTATTTGAGATGTAGGTTGAGATAATTATGATTCATATGCTTTGTATCATATAATAGTGATAGTATAAAGATATTAAATATGTTGGAAACACCATATTCTTTCATGGAATTTACTTGTACAATGATTTTGAAATATGGGTATTATTCTAATGTAAGACGAACTATTTGAGGCAGTATATAGTGCATGCTTCCCCATAAAATTAATCTTATATAACTTATTTCTCATAAGTTACCCATACAAAGCTTGTAGTTAATCTTATAACTTCCATACAATCCCTTCTTATTCTGATACAACCCATTAGATATTTATTTTTTCATACATTACTGAATTTTTCTCATATATATAAGGAATATATTGTTGTAGAAAACACTTTATTCTTAAATAGTGTGTTGAAATTTCCATTTAATCTTACCCTATACCACTTCTATGTGTATGAAAAAATTCATACACCATAAAAACAATCAAAACATTGTTTCAATGTTTTTCCATGATTATTAATAAAAAAATAAAAAAAATCATCACTATAAATCGTATGTTGTATAGTTTAACAGTATATTCCAATTCAAACCCAAAAAATAAATGTTGGATAAATTACCATTTATTATGTAAATATTAGGAAAAAAACATTAAAATCTAGAGTAAAAATAATAATTAATTTTAATGTTATTTCAATTCTCCTTAAGGAACTATAAAAACTTTTAAATTAATTTTTAGGGAATGCACACAAATTTGAATCTACCCATATATGACATGAAGCATGAAACTCATATAAACCGATGGTATAATTCATGAACCATGTAACTCAACATGATATATCTACACTCATCTAATATCATTATATGAATCAACATCTCATAGAATATATCAGAAAACCCTGCATAAACCACTAAATTAATTATTTTCATTGAATAATTATATAAAAATTAGAGAAACTAAGAAAATTGGAAGGGGAAGGTTAACCCCACTGATAGAAATCAACTAGGAAATAAATATATTGAATTTGTTCTAATATAGAATAGGAACCTAAATGAAGACAAGCGTAGTTCTTTCATCATAGGGAAGAAATGCAGTATCCCATTTAAAATCATTTTTCATTTTAAGAAATTTAATTAAAATATAAATAAAAACAACATAGGGGCACAAAAAAAGTATACATGGATCATAAAACAATTCCCTACTATAGGGGAATGTTACAATATGAAACATTAGTCCATTATTCAATGATCACATCCAGAGTTGAATTATGAAACCCTGTCTAATTAATTCTGGAATAGATAGAGTATCTATAGCCTAACCTATTAGGTTGTGATGTGAAACTCCCTCACCCTTATAAATAAATTTTCTTGGAAGAACACTATATTTTTTTGTGATGTCTAACTATTTCTCTATAAAATTAATCCTATACAAACTATTCCACATCGCAATTCCCCCATTTTCAGCATGGTATTCTTATCAGAGTATAAATGTATCGTACACCTATGAAATATCCTTTAAATCTTATTCTACACCAACTCTTCTAACTTCTAGAAAGCATCAAAATGCACATGGTTTAACAAATATATAAAATTCCATACATTGTCATATTTTGAAAGGTATAAAATCTAAAATATATTTCACCACATCCATAAGTATCATTATTAAGTGTTACTAATTAAAATATATACTTATTAGGTTAGGAAATATCTCTCTCATTCCTAGGTTTCCTCCTGGATATGTCTCTATATCTGGAAAATATTTACTGGAATCTACTATTTTTTTATTATTATTTTTTTCACTAGTCCATTATATATATATATATATTCCATTTTTTTAAGACCACATTGACCACTAGATTAAAATCAGTTACATAAATAAAGTGATAAGTATAGGGATGATATCTATGAATCTAAGATTCATAGAATAAATCAATAAAAGCTTTGTATCATGGATGAATCACAAATTCATATGCAACTATATTAATCCACTCTAGAAAAAAATAATAGCATGAACTAGGGTTTCAACATCCCCTACCTCAAAAGGTTATTATGAACCAATTATTGTAATACCCGTAACCACACCTAATCACTAACCTAAAATTATAAAAGGATGATTTCGAAGATCCTCATGTGAACATTGCTTTATATGATTGGTTAATATAAACTTACGAATCAACCAACTATGCTCTGATGTATCACACATGATACATAACGAGATAATAAAATAATCCTTTTCCATTTCCTTAGGAAAGATTTATTTTTGTATAATTTTATATAAATCATGAACTATTTTATTTTAATCAATTCCTAATAGCTAGTGTTATAGGTAAAATATACATAGACAATATGAATTTTTAGTTTACCATTGAAATTATAGATATATTCTCACAACATATTCTCTAGTTCCTATATATTATATTTATAAATTCCATTATTCTATGGATGGAATAATATACTGAAATTCACCTTGGTGATTGACTAATTTGACAAAATAAAATAAAATAATGAAGTTTAATAGGTATCTTGATCTGATACAATTCTCCAGGGAATACCCTAAAGATGAACTATCTCGCAAACTTATACCCGACCTAGATAATTATTAAAATGGCCTTATCTAATCAATGAGAAATGTTAAACCATCAATAAATGTCACAAAATTACCTATAATGAATTTCCACCATAGGGTGATAACATTAACCCAATTAAAAAATATTTTCACATTATCCCACTTATAATTAAGTAATGTGTAGTTGTTGAAGAAGAATTATGGATCACTAGTGTTTTCTCTTCACCTGTTTTCAATAGAGGAATTGTGAAATAAAACATGAAATATCCTTCTTCATCCCTACCCACCAATGTAACTCATGGACATTATAATAAAACTTTTCTACAACTAGATGAACATTCCATCAAAATTAATTTGAATCTCATATAAACTTCTCTTTCATACTAATAAAATCCTCAACTCAACCTTAGATATATATGATACCACTATCATCTTAATTCGAAACTTGGTGCGACTATTTAATATATATACCATCTCTCATATTTGAATATCTTAGGTTGTATAAATAAAACTCCATCACTATATAATGTATTTTGAAGGTAATATAAAAATATAAAACAAAAGATCATTCACGATACTCTTCAAAATCAATTTGCTTCTATCATAAACCAGCCTAGGTACCCTAGTAACCTGATAACCAACTTGGACTTGATATAGACCATTGGGAATTTCTGATCCCAACAGGTCTGTGATCCGCACCTGGAATCATACAATTGAAAGTGGGAACGGTTTTTCCACAAACACAGTGGAAGTAAAAAGAGACAAGTTAGTATTCATAACAAAAGAAAATCCAATGGGAGTGAAGTACTAGAATAAAACAGGGTATTAAAATCCCAAATTACTAAAACCCAAGTACAAAAATAGGAAAAAACAACCCAAGTCCCTAAGAACACAACTCACCATGTCTAATGCTTAATAGTTGGTTACTCCTCTAACAAATCCTTTCTTCTTAGTCAAACTTGGAATGATATAGTCTATAAACACCCAAATGCACAATTATGGCGTGAGATAAAATTCCCAATAGGGTCCCACCATGTATTCCATAACAAATACCAAAAAAAAATTACCAATGTAATAATTTCAATTTTTAAAATAAATAAGTTTGGAATTTTCAAATCATATTTAAAAAAAATCATGCTACAGTTCAAATGATGGAAGAAATACTTCAAGAAAAGGATTTACAAGTTATGGAATATTTATAAAGAAATTTCTCAAATTAAACAGCTATATAAATTAGTTTATATAAATATTTAAGGCATGTAAAGAAGTTTTAGAAGGTTGGAATACATTTATATCTTAAATATAAATAACAAGCAAGCAACTAGTCATTTGCCTAATAGGTATGATAGTATTTATACTATAAGACTCTACACTCTATAAGTGATATTAGTAATATGTGTATACACAAATTCCCATGGAACTAGCCAAATGAAACTCATCACCATCCCTTCAAGGATGTGACCAATTTCATGTATGTTTTAGAACATTGTAATAGCATAAATTGTGTCCAAATAAATCGCCAAATACCTAATGATATCATGTTCTCTTACACAAAAAATGATGGGAAATTTATTTTAAGACTAATTAAAATAGAATTATATCCTATTATTCTATTTCAATTCCAATTTTACATTTAAAAATAAAATGGATTTTAATTAAGAACACGCCTCTTTTACAAGATAAAACCACTGGGTTTCTATCCAAAACATTTTATGCCATTTTTACAAGCTTGAAATCCATTCAAAACCAATTCCATCAGTTTCACAATTCTTTTCCACAATTAAATTAAATAATTTAATTGAACTCTTTTCCACCAAAACTAAAATTTTAATTTAAAAATATTAATCATCCAATTTCCATAAACACACCCCAATTCAATGGAATTGGGATTTTTCCCAATTTTTATTCCAAAACCATTTCAAATCTACCAATTCATTTTAAATGGATTTTATTATTGAATCAATTGAAATAAATTTTGAGAAATTGAATTTAAATCAATGATTTATGTAAATAAATAAACTTCAAAGGTAATCAATTTTTCTAAATAGGACAAAATTGCCTACCTATATCTTGAATCTCAACACTCGTAATGGCACCCATCAATGAGAGTGAAGTTGGAGAATTCATCGTAACCCAACCTAGAAATGAGATCCAACACTATGGGGAATGAATCCATCAATTTCAGGATGATATATTAAAATTTCAAAGGATTATAAAGAGATAAAGACAAATAATGGTGGAGGAATCTTACCCAGGAATCATAATGCAAGTGAAACTTCGATCAAACGCCTAACGAATGGATCTGGAAGGGTTGGAGAGCTTCATGATTGCATAGGGAAGGTTTTTAGTCAAGAAGAGTGAAATTAGAGATGATCAAAAAGGGAGATATTAGTCATACCACCTATTTTAAAAATTAATTTAGGGTATTATAGGATTTGTAATACCAATAAACATTGTAATATAGTGAAATTATGAAAATGATGAAAAATGTGTCACCTCAAATTAAAAACTGATGCTAAGAATTAAAAACTGATCTTTAATTCATTAAATAATTGTAATGACCCATAAAATAATGTACCCTTCATATTGTAAAATTTTTCTTGACTTGCATGTAGAATCATTACACAACATTTAACCTTGTTAAATGACTTGAAACCCTCCTATAACCTATCGAAAAAGGCCGGTTGAAGTAGAGAGTCCAATTTTTTTTATTCACCATTATAGGTATCCTTCCAATTCATTCTCAATTTTACCCGATCAAATGGAAAATATAAACCACAATAAGATTAAATATGTTCCTATAAGATCAGTAATGGGAGTTTACAACCACCCCTCCATAAAAACATATGTCCCTAGAAAGCTTATGAATGAGCTTTCCTTCCAAAAAGATGAGTCAACAACTCTCTCATCAGTGCCTTGTGTTCCCACATCTCAATACTTTTAAAACCATGATTCTATAGCACACTAACTAAAGGTATCTTCCTCCCATGAAGTACCTTGGTCTCAGAATCAACTATCCTGAATGGATGCTCAGTTAGGGATAAATCATGTTTATTCTCAAAGATAAATCCTGCTCAAAACAAGATATGGATCAGATAAGCACATTCTCAACTACGATACATGGAATGAATTATGTATCATCCTTAGATGTAGTAGAAGTGATAAACATTATGAAACTTTCCCCACAGTTCAACAACCTTGAAAGGTCCTATAAAATGAAGGGAAATCTTCCCTTTCCCCCTAGGCCATCAATGACCCAACTGAGGTGAAACTTTCATTAACACCATGTCACCAACTGAGAACTCCAATGATCTACAATGACGATCGACATAAGACTTATATCATATCTTTGATGTCAATATTCTCTGAAGAATCATCAAAATCTTCATTGTCACCTCTTACACCAAGATTGGCCCAACCAAGTAACTTTCACCAATATCTGACCAACACAATAGATATTTACACAGCTATCCATACAAGGCCTCAAAAGAAGACATTATGATTGCGGACTGGTGACTTTTGTTATTAAAAAACATGACCAGCCCCGTGTGATCATCCCAAGCAACAAAAAATTGATAACAATAGTGCGAATAATATCCTCTAGAACCTGTATAGATCTCTCTGTCTGGCCATCTGAATATGGATAGTAGGACATTCTCAAATGGGTATGAGATCCCAATGCCTCTTGAAGGCCTCTCCAAAAGCGAGAAATGAACCAAGTGTCCCTATGAGAAACTATAGTAGTTGTAACTCTATGCAAGAGAACAGTCTCTTTCACTTATTGATTGAACAACTCTTTAACTTTGGTTGTCTCATGAATGGGTATGAAGTGATCAGACTTGGTATTCCTTTCGATCACAAACCATATCACATTCTTCTTTCTTTGTGTATGAGGAAAACCAACCACAAATTCAAAATTGATTTCACCCCACTTCCAAGTAGGGACTAGAAGTGGATGATGTAAACCTGAAGGTTTTTGATACTCAGAATTAACCTGTTGGAATGTATAATAGAGGGAAACAAACTCAATAATACCTTATCTCATTCTTGTCCAATAGAACTGCCACCACATCTCATAGAACATCTTAGTGGTTCCTGGCTACACAACCCACTAGAATTATGACAATCCCACATCAAAACCACTCTTGTTGCTAATGATTCAATGAAGCAATCTCGATAGCATAAGACACCATCATTAGAGAAAGACCACTAAGAAAATATATCCCCGCTATAAAGAGAGTCTTTAATCCTATTATATTCATTATCATGCTCTTGATTATGAAGAATCAACTTGAGAAGATAAAATATCAACTGAACGCTGGATAATGAATCTTTATCCCCTTTCAATTGAATTCAAATATACAACTTTACAAAGATAGATATAAAATTCTACTCTTTCAAAGGTTATTTCACTTCCTAGGTTATAAGTTTACTGCTTAACATATCTCCAATGACATTCCATTTCCCCAGGGTATAGACTATGTTAAATTTGAAATATTACAGGTACTCCACCCAATACCTGTGAAAAAGATTCAAATATTTTTGAGAGAATACATAACTAAAGATTTTGAGCTTTGAATACATTGTAATATTTTATCCTAAAAGGTAGTTTAACAACTCTTAAGCAGATGCATCACAACCGTAAGTTCAAGTTCATGGTTAGGGTAAATCTTCTCATGTGTCTTAAGTTGAAGTGATCCATAAGAAACTACATGATCAATCTGTATAAGAAAACAACCCATTCATGAACCTGATGTATCACAAAAGTCAACATAGCCATGCCCAACCTCTATAAGATTCAACACTAGTGTAGTAGTCTGAAGGCATTCCACATTTATCATTACATGAAAACCTCACCCCTTTCAAGTTAGAGCAATCATCATAGAATCTAACTTTGATAATTCCTTCAGAAACTGACAATAATATATAGCTAATCGCAAGAAAAGTATAATCATGAAGAAATTTTGCATTTTCTCCCAAGTCATAACATCCTTTACCATCTTAGGATCAACTGATATACCTTGTTCAGACACCACATGTCCCAGTAATTTCACTTCTTAAATCTAGAAATCACACTTTGAATGCTTGGAGTAAAGTCAGTGATTTCTCAGCAGACTCAGAACTATTTTTAGATGATGTACATGATCCTCCTCGTACATGGAATAAATGAGGATGTTATCCAAAAATACTACCACAAAGGTCTCTAGATACTCATGTAAAACCTAGTTCATTATATAAATAAAAACTAAAGGAGTATTAGTCAAACCAGAGGGCATAAAAAGCTACTCATTATGGTCGTACCCTCTCTGAAAGGTAGTTTTTTAAATGTCATATTCTTTTATCATGAACTAATGATTACCATATCAGAGGTCAATATTTTAAAACCAGTTCTCCTATTTCAATTGATCAAAAAGACCATCAATCTATGCCAATGAAAATTTTTTCTCTACCGTAACTCAATTGAGATTTTTTTAATCAATACATAAGTGAAGAGAACAATCAGCTTTATTAGTGAAGAAAACCGACACCACCTAGGGTGACACACATTGGCTTATAAATCCTTTCTCAGGAAGATCATTAAATTGGAACTTCAACTATTTCATTTCATCTAGATCCAATCAGTAAGAGGGAATTGAAATTGGTTAAGTTCCTGACATTAAGTAAATAGAAAAATTGACCTCCCTTACCGGTGGAAAACCATAAAAAATAAAAGGAAACACATCATAAAATGGGATGAAAACTGGAGGGAGATCATTGCTCATAGATTCTTTCTACAAATGAAAAAGAAAACACTAATATTACCTTTCCCAACTATAGATAAGATGGCCTATCTCTACTCGACCTTGGGTCCCACTCTCTTTGAATGATAAGAGACACACCATTGGGTGTATTAAAGTAAACCCAGTGAAGATAAAAAAAAATCCAGTCTTTATTGGAAATGATCTAATCTATCCCGAGTACGATGTCAATATTTTTTATTTCAAGGACCAAAAAACTCCATGATAGCTCGACATTGAATAGAGAGAAGACACACGAGGGGCTATGGAGACCCTGATCTCTCTTTATTCTATGGGGTGTGATAATATCCATTGCACAAGATAAAATATTTGTATGAAGATTATGTAGATTAAAAATACAGGTTGAAATAAATGAGTGAGATGCAACAATATCAAATAGGGGAGTTACTAGTGATGAAGCTATAGTATTGACACCTCTCATGGTTTCTAGATCCGTGTATGATTCCTCTAGAGACTCTTCCACTGTGTGAAGTACCATTTTTCTGGATGCCTATGGATAGAACACTTTTATATGTGAAGCATTTGATTTATCTAGAGTTTTAGGAGGAGATGATGTTCTTCTTCAACTACGCAGAGTAGAAATGTAATGGTAGAATATATTTAAGTGATTTGAATATCTATAGGAGCTACAGTTTTTAGGCACCTCAGTGAAAACCCTCTTATAATGTCCCAAATTCCCACACTGATAACAAATCAAAGGATTTATCCTAGAGCTATAGGAGGTCTAAAATGACCTTTTCTTCAAGTACTATCACGAGAATCATCACACTTACATTTCCCATAAAGGAACTCATGAAAATTCTGGGAGAGAAATAAACTCTTGAAAACCCTAAATTGCAATCCAATCCCATATTTACCATCATCACCCTATCCCTAACATTGGCATAAGTGGGGATCTTTAACAAGAAAACCTGAGAACATATATCTAATCTAATTCCAAACTCAAACTATCGGGCCTTCATATTATCATTAGATACAATCTCAGTCACAAACTACAATAACTCAACAAAGAGATTTGAATACTCAATCATTGTTATGTAAGCCTTATAAATCTTGAAAAACTATAAATCATTGGCCAACACCATTAAATCTAGATAGAAATGGTTGGTGAAAAGAAACTTTATGTCTTTTGACTATAATACCTCATGTTTCTTCACCATCACCATTGTGTACCACCATCTTTTGCTCAGTCCTTCTAGTATGAAGGTGGAACACTTTAACTTGATCTCTTCCGGTGTCTCCAAGAACTCAAACAATCATTATATCTTTCCCAACCATTCCTTAGTATGTTGAGGGTCAGTGGAGCCTTTGAAAGATGGTGGCTTTGAGAGAGGGAACTCTTGAGAATTATTTCACAGAACATCCCCTTGAGGATCCACAGTTGGAGCCTAAATGGGAACTTGATGTGGTGCCTATCCCAGATCTTGGGAAGTGTGCACAATCACCTAAACTAGATTTGGGTCCACTGGAAGATTCATTCACTATAGTTCAGTACTAGCTTCCTTGTGGATTTGATTTGAGCATCATATTAGAAGCATGGTGCTACACAACATCAGAATCTATTGAAAAAGACATTATACTAACACTCAAACTGAGAAACAAGGGATATTATTCCCAACATATAGAATAATGAGATTTGGAATTCACTCCATAAAAATTATAATAGGGAAAAGACTAGAATCAATACACAATATGTGCTTCCCTAACCAACCCTGGAGACTTAAGGTTCATTGTGGTGAGAGCTATCCATACACTCAATCACAAATACCTCCCAAGTACCGACATGATTTCAAAAATTAATACTGGCTTTAAAGAAAAAATATCAATAACCTCCTCTAATATGATTTTATCAGGAAGAATCCAGAGTACCTTAGTAACCTAATAACCAAGGAAAAACTAAGATAGCCCAAAGGGAATTTCCCATCCCCCCAGGTCTAAAACTAGCACCTAGCATCATACAATTTAAGGTGGGAACAGTTTTTTCACAATCATTGTAGATGTAAAAAAATACAAGTCAATATGCATTACAAAAGAAACTCCACTAAGTGTAAAGTACCAGAATACAATAGGGAATAAACAAGAAAAAATTACTACAACCCTTGTACCAAAATAGGACAAAAACCCAAGTCCTTAGGGACACAACTCACCATGTCCAATGTTGAACTGCTGGATCCACTCAAAGAGATCCTTTCCCCTTTCTCGAACCTGGAATGAGATAACCTATGTAACAACCCAAACTTTTATCAAAGGAATTCCTCATTTCTTTTAGTAATTTCAAATAGAATAAATTATATAAAATCACTTATATACCAAAATAAAGACTTTATAAATGAATAATTAATGAAATAATAAGTATTTGTAGAAGTTAAAGAACTAATACCTATGAAATAGTAACTTGACCTTTGGAAACGTAATATGAACCTTATGAATAGTAAACTATCCAAATGAATGGTAGACTCACTTATTAAAGTATAAATAAAATTAATGGATCTTATAGGTGAAAATATGATATAATTATATCATATTATAAGTAAGTAAATATTTTAAAAAAAGTATTAATTAAGTCTTAGCATTTTTATAAGTTATAAATATTTAATTACAATTTTATGATTAATTTGATAATTTAAAAGATTTTTTTTTCATGAAATGTATTCATAAATTAATATTTTTATGTATTATGATTTTAAGATAAATTTATGACACCTTAGATAATTGTTTAAAGTGGTAAAAATCAGTTATAATTTTAAAATCTGTATTTTCGAAGTAAATGTTGATTTTAATTATATAATAAATTAATAATATTTAGAAAGTTATTTTCAAAAAAAGAAGTTTATTTTTTAACTCTACACATCGAAAAATGGTTAACACGATTTTTTGGATTTTTTCTGAAATAGTTGAATTTTTAGTGAATAGTAAAATATGATAATTTTTTATAAATGCTAAAAAAATGAATTTTTGAGTCATGATTGAGTCAAGGATGATTTAATTGACCATTGCTTCAAAATAATATGAAATAATTACTGTATCTATTCACAATAATCCTCATTATTACTTTTTTTTGAGAAAAATAATAAACAAATGATTAAAATAATAAGAAAACATCCCTATCCTCATCTATAAATACCACCCCTCATGCCCTCTTCTCTTCACACCTCTCAAGCTTTGATAATTTCTTAAATTATAAAAAAAATATTATAAAGTCCTTCCCCCACATCTCGGATCTTTTGGTCTCATCAAAATACTAATCCTAGGCACCTTTAAGAGGATCTCAATAGGAGAATTCAAGAGGTATATCCTCTATCTTTTACTTTTAATTTCTTATCAATTTCCATTTATTTTATTATTCTATCCTCACCTACATTCATCAAAATGGAATGATAAATCTAGTAACTTACATATACTATAATTATATCATTTTATTGGAAGATCCAACATTGAAATCCCCCCTCTCTTTATCTTAAAAATCAATTCTTCGCCCGTGATGTGTCAATTTACCGACATCATGGGCAATGCACTTTCATTTTACTTAAACATATTCAAAGATATTAAAAATATCATTAAATTGTTTAAAATAGATTTAAAATTTTATTTTATATCCATTTTTATGTTCTGGAGGTAACTTTTACTCGTAATACTAAATGATAAAGAAAAACAAGTTTGTTGTGTTCGAAAAACCGCCAAAATTAATCTAAAATGATCATCATTAAATTTTGTCCAATGAATCATCCTCAAGGTATATAAAAAAATAATTTTTAAGATCATTAATTATTATGGAGGATCATTAATAATATATAATGACAATTTTTTATATTCATCCTCATTTTAAACTAACTTCTATTCATGTATACAAACTAACCGATCATGAAAACTATGAAAACGAACACTCCCGAATGACGAAATTAAACACAATAACTCATCCAAAGGACCATAAATGAACTTAATAAAACCATAATTAATTATATTCCTGTATTAAAGGTTATTTAATTGTTAATTAATGAATCTAATGTGATTATACAAGATATTAAAGTGAATAAATAATTTGGACACAAGGTAAGGGGAATTCTCAAACCCAACTCTCTTTATTTAGGATTTTCCTCTTTCACACAATTTTTAGTAATGATATTCCTTAAATATCATTTATTAATCATTATATTACCTTTTATATGATATAAATGTATTATAATTGAGATTGTGATAAAAAAATGTTTTCCAAAAGAACGCTTCTTTAAAAAAACACACTTCTCGAGATTTTTTTTCTTCACTCAAAGTTGATGATTCTTATATCAAGTATGGAATTACCTATTTCATTTGGGAACCCATAGTTTGTGGATGTATGATTTATTAAATTAAAACCATTCATTTCCATGGGTTATTTTATATAAAATATTGATATATGTTCTATTTTTCATTCATGATAATGTAAATGTTATGATGTGATGGTTGCACCCCAAATTATATAGCATAAAGAAAAAGTTATGATGTGACAGGTGATCCAAAAATTATATAGTGCTCCAATTATTTAGGTAATGTGATGTATCTCATGATAAAATTTAAATATTAATAAACTTGGTTTTATTTTTTTTTAAACTATGTGTGGTAGTTGACCACTAAGACATGATGTTTCATTTTTATGAATTTCCACATTCCATGCCTTTATCTAATGCTTCCTCTCATGATTATGATGTTATATTTTATTCTCTCCCCATGTTATATTGTTCCATGATCTTATATATCCTCTTACTGAGCTTTTTAGATCCCCCATTTTTAATATATAACCTCAGGTTACTACTTATACTAAGGAGAACACATAGGGCAATAAGAAGCTATAGAATAAGGAATTAAATAAATGTTTTTGTTTTATGTTGTAAAAGTTATGTTTGGTCCTAGTTTTCCCAAGACACTAAACCTTTTTATCCTCATTGTCTATTGTTTTTATAATCATTATCATTAAAATTATTTAATAATAATGTATGAAAAATAAGGGTTGCTATAGTTAGTATCAGAGGACGGTTTAGTTAATTTAGGAATTAGGATTAGACCACCTTAGTAAAAACACTTAATATGAGAATAAGAATTAGTAAGCACCCAAGAGGATTTTTTTTAGAAAATTCTAAACATAGGGATCCCAAAATATTTTAATTTAGACTTAAATGCACAAGGGAATATATTATTTATGAATTGTTGACTTATGTTTTGTTTTGACCTTTTATATTTTATAAAATGGTGGGAAATAGGAGAAATCGGGCCAACAACTCATGTGATGGAAAATGTAGCAATTTCTCGAATGACATACCCAATTATTTGGGATGTGGAGTTTAAAATTTCATGGTGAAACATACTCAGCTATCAAAGGTTGTGAACAATTTCCTGAATAATGTGGAACTTCCTCCTTCACCCAAGAGGGAGCAACTAGTTATCGAGTGTTTTATGTGTCAATGGCCATCGACGTTTTGTGGATCTTCTGTTCCACTAGTTAAATAATAGTTGATCAACTCAATGGAGAAGATGTTTTTGTTCTTCACTATTATGAGATGGAGAAGGTGAATCAAGTTGTTTATCTTCTAGATGGAGAGGTCGATCAATTGTTCTCTTTGACTAAGAACGCCAAGATGTGGGATGAAATTTAATAGATGGAGTGGGAAGACTTTAAGATAACAGTTATTAATAGGTATTTCTCTCAAACTCTTCATACAAAGATAGATATAGAATTCATAGATCTGAAGAAAAAGTAAAGAAGAGTCAGTCATGACCTATGGGAAAATTTCCCAAGGCTTTTAAGGTATGCTTCAAGTTTTGTAATCAACAATGATATAAAATTTGATAGATTCTTCAGTGGTTTAAAACTAGACCTTCGAAAGGCTCTTAAAATTTGAGAAATTAAGGGTTATAAAGAAGTTGTTCAATGTGATGTCAATTTGGAGATGGATATTGGATAATGGTCCCATGGCTATAGTGATAAGAAATGAAATATGGAGTTTCAAGTTAGAGGACCTAATGAGAATGGTGGAAAGAAAACTCAATGACCCACATGTCAAAAATGTGGGAAGATGCATCATGGAAACTACCTCAAAGGTACTGAGAAATGATTAATGTATGGGGTAGAAGGCCACTAAGGTCATGGATGTCGAAAATAAATGAGGATGTAAGATAATGTGGTGGAGGAAAGGAGAGCAGCACCAATGTTCAAATGATACAACTGTAGGGAGCAAGGGTACTATGGAAACTGGTGCACTAAACCTAAAGTTCTCAAGGGTAATCAATGTCATCAGCCACCAAATCCAATAGATCAATGGAAATCTTATGCCATCACTACTTCATAATTTGAGTAAGAAAATAAATTCATACAAGTTATACTTCAATTTCACTCAAGAATGGAAAGATTATTATTTGATTCTGGTTCTATACATTCCTTTATATATTTCAAGTTTTCTAGAACTATGTAATCGAAGACCTGAAACCTTGAATTATGGAAATTAAAAAAACAAATTTGTTCAATTAGTGACACCCAAGTGTTTTACTCTTCCCCTATTGGTGTATGTGAGAAGATTCTTCTGGAAAATCTCATAATACTTCCCTTGGTGTAATTCAATGCTATACTAGGAATTGATCGGATCTCGTTTTATAGATCACTTATAAACTACCAGGAAAAGGAAATATCTTCTCACATTATTAACCATGCCATTCTTCCCTAAAAATGAAAGGAATATCATGAATATTCTTTTGAAAAACATATAATGATGTGGGTGTTGATTCCCTGTGAATAATTATACCAAGCTACAATGTTTGAGTCAAAGGAATGTATCAACTTTGGTGAAATTCCCATTATGAGGGAATACAATGATGTATTTCCTGAAGAGTTACCCAGAGTACCCATAGATAGTGAGGTATATTTCTCAGTAGAACTCATACTCAGATCCACTCATAAATCAAAGTTTCTTTATAGGATGGATCCTATCAAACTGGAGTAGTTAAAAAAGCAGCTATAAGAGCACTTGAAAAAAGGGTTCATATTCCCTAGTGCATCACCTTGGGGTTCACCAATGGTCTTTTTCAAGAAGATGGATGGATCAATGAAGTTTTGTATCTATTGTTGGGAACTCAACATAATCACAATAAATAACAAGTATCATCTTCCAAGGATTGATAACTTGTTCAATCGGTAGTGAGGAGTTTAGTACTTCTCAAAGGTGGATCTCCATTCATGATATTGTCATCTAAAGGTGAAGACGGGAGATATTCATAATACTACCTTTCATATAAGGTATGAGCACTATGATTTTTTATTTATTACCTTAAAACTTACTAATTTCCCTAGAATCTTCATGGATTTGATGAATAGAGTCTTTATACATTACCTTGAAAAATTTACGGTAGTGTTTATTGATGATATTATCATTTACTCCAAGAGAAAGGAGGAAAATGAAGAATATATAAGGCTTGTGTTGGAGACACTAAGAAAGGATAATTTTTCTTCCATGTTCATAAAGTGGGTCTTTTGGATGCAGCAAGTCACATTCCTGGGACATGTGATCCTAAGTGAGGGAATTTTTGTGGACCCTTCAAAAACAAAGGCAATTGTGGAATGGTCTAGAACCTATAATGTTAAAGAAATCCACAATTTTATTAGATTAAATGGGTAATATAGACATTTGATATAAATTTCTCTTGATTTTATAGCCCACTAAATAACTTGACAAGGAAAGGGTACAGTAACACTAGATTGATGAATGTGAGGAAGGCTTCAAGGAGATAAATAAGTAGCTGATCACTACACCTATACTCAAATTAACAAAAAGTGAAGAATGTTTTTTGATATATAATGATTCTTAAAAGAAATACTTGGGTTGTTTACTCATGAAAAATGATAATGTGATAGCTTATGACTCATGATAGTTGAAGATCCATGAGAAAAACCACCAAACGCATGATCTAGATATACTAGCTATGATTTTTGCCTCAAAAATCCGGTGGCACTACATCTATGGTGAGAACTATGACATATATACCAATAAAAAGAGACTAAAGTATATATTCACAGAAAAAGGAGCTTAAAATTCATCAAATGAGATGGTTGGATCTAATCAAATACTATAATATCTCAATTCACAATCATCGTGGAAAGGTGAACAAGGTATCTACTGCTCTAAGAATAAAATAACCAGATACTCTATCCATGTTGTGGATTGAGAGATACCATATCTTCTTGGACAAGAAAATTATGGATTGGGAAATTATAATGGTAGGGAATAAATCCTACCTTTCCCAAATTATTTCCCAACCATCTAAGCATGAGAAGATTAAGGAGGAACAAAGGGATGATCTGATGTTTCAAAAGAGGGAGAATGCAGAAAAGGAATGGAAGATTATAGAGTTCTATATCGATGATAATGGTGAGATTCGGTTTGAAATAAGGCTTTATGTTCCTCCATCACCTGAGATAAAGAAGGAGATATTAGAAAATTCACATATCTCAACTTTCTCTAACCATACTGGTATCACCAAGATATGCCACAATCTATGAGAAAACTTATGGTGGGAAAACATAAAGAAGGAGATTGTGAAATATATCTCAAAGTGTTTGATATGTCATAAAGTTAAAGTAGAGTGACAAAAGTCCAAATGGATGATGAAAACATTGCCCATACACATGTAGAAATGGGTGGATGTTACTATGGAATTTTTCATGGGTCTCCCGAAGACATCCAATGTAAATAGTGAAATATGGGTTATGATGGACCGACTCACCAAGACAACCCACTTTATTACTATCTGGGAAGATCTCTTTCATGAAAAATTATCTAGGATATATGTGAAATATATGGTGAGACTGTGTGGGGTTCCACTATTTATTTTATTTGATCATGATACCAGGTTCACATATAAATTTCACGGGAGTCTTCAACATGAATTGAGTACTGAATTATATTTCAGCATGGCCTATCACCCCCAAACTAATGGCTAGTCTGAAATGATAGTTCAGACACTACAAGATATCCAAAGAGCCTTCTATTTAGAATTCAAAGGTGGTTTCGATCATCATATCCCATTGGTTGAGATCTCATACAAAAATATCTTCCACTATAAAATTCAAATGGATTCATATAAAGCTCTGTAAGGAAAGTGATATAGAACTCCAACCTCTTGGGATGAAGTTAGTAAAGGAAAGATACTTGACCTGCTCTTTTACAAGAGATGATAGAAAAGGTTCAATCCATCCAGAAACATATCAAAGATTCTTAGAGTTGTCAAAAGAGATATTATGACAACTCTCAAAGGGACATTGAGTTCAATATTGGAGATAAATTCTTCTTTCAAATATCACCATAGAAAAGAGTCATATGGTTTGGAAAGAAAGGGAAGCTAAGCCCAAGGTACATTAACCCCTCTAAGATCCTTGACCGTATAGGAACCATGGATTATTATCTTGAACTTCCACAAATTATGGCTGAAGTTCATGATGCGTTCCATGTATCACTCCTAAGTAAGTACATACTAGATCCCTCACATGTACTAAACTCAGATATGGTGTAGCTGGAAGATGATCTCTCTTATGAGGAGTATCTAGTAATGATTCTGGACTGAAGAGATAAGGTTATTTGGAATAAGACAACCCACCTTTTCAATGTGTTGTGGAGTAACTACAAGTATGAAGAAGAAACTTGGGAACTATAGGACGCGATGAAAGAGAAGTACCCTCACCTGTTTATGTGAAACAATATTTCGAGGGTGAAATTTCAAAAGGGGGAAGAATGTAATAACCCAAACTTTTATCAAAGGAATTTATCCCTTATTATAATTATGTCATATAGTATAAATCACATAAAAACACTTTGATACCAAAATAAAAACATTATAAATGAATAATTAATGAAATAAGATGTATTTATAGAAGTTAAGGAACCAATATTGATGAAATAGTAACTTGACCTTAGAAATAGTTATATAACCCTTATGAATAGTAAATTAGACAAATTAATAGTATATCCTCCTATTAAAGAATAAATAAAATTTATGGTTATTATAAAGGAAAATATGATATAATTATATAATGCTATAAGTATGTAAATATTTTAAAAACTATTAATTAAGTGTTGGTATTTTTATAAGACATAAATATTTAATTACAATTTTATGAATAATTTAACAATTTAAAAGAACATTTATTTTCTTATAATGTATTCATAAATTAATTTTTTGATATCTTATGATTTTCATATAATTTAATGAGACCTTAGGTTTTTTTTCAAAGTGTTACAAAACCAGTTATATTTTAAAATTAGTATTTTCCAAATAAATGATGATTTTAATTAAAAATTAAATTAATCACATTTAGAAATTTATTTTCATAAAAATGATTTCATTTTTGAATTCTACATGACAAAAAATGGTTAGGGTGAATTTTTGGTATATTTCTTAAATACTTGAATTTTTATGAATAGTAAAATAATATAATTTACGATAAATGCTAAAAACCTAAATTTTTAAGTCATGATTTATTCGTGGATAATGTATGTGACCATTGGTTAAAACTATCATTCACTAATTACTACATTTATTCACAATAATCCTTAATATTTCTTGTATTGAGAAAAATAAAATAATAATGATTAAAATAATAAGAAAACACCCCTCTTCTCCACTATAAATAAAACCCATAACACCCTATTCTCCTCACAACTCTCAAGATTTTATCCTTGCATAAAATATTTCCAATAATATTCCCTATTCCCTCCTCCATGTCTAGGAGATCTTGATCTCATCAAAATACCAAGTCTAGGTTCCTTTAGGAGGATCTTAAGGGGAGAATTCAAGAGGTAAATCCTCTCCCTTTTTTGTTTAATTTCCTTTCAATTTCAATTTATTTTACTATTATATCCTCACCTAAATTAATCCAAATAGTATTATAACTCTATTTTCACACATATAATGGAATTATATCATGTTAATGGATTATCCAACATTTAAATCCTCCCCCTCTCTCTTGTATCTTGAAAATGAAATTGTCGCCCATGATGTGTCAATTTACTGACATCATGGGCGATGCACTTTAATATTACATAAAAAAATTCATGGATATTAATAATACCATTAAAGGGTTTAAAAAAAATTAATTTTTTTTATAACCATTTTTATGTTCTATAAATAACTTATACTCATAATACTAAATGATAAAATAAAACAAGTTCATCGTGTTCGAAAAACCACCAAAATTAACCTAAAACAACCATTATTAACTTTTATCTAATGAATCATCCTTATAGTATATAAAAACCCCTTTATAACATCATTTAATATTATTTAGTATCATTAATAACATACAATAAAAATTCTGGATTTTCATCCTCATTTTAAATGAACTTCCATTCATGTATATAGATGAACTGATAATGAAAACTATGAAAACGAACACTCCTGAACGAAAAAATTAAACTGTATAACTCATCCAAAGGACTATAAAAGAACTTAATAAAAAAATAATGAATTATATTCATGTATAAAAGGTTTTCTAAATATTAATTAATAAATCTAATCTGATTATACATTACATTAAAGTGAATAAAGTGTTCAGAAACAAGGTAAGGGGAATTCTCAAACCCAACTCTCTTTCTTCGATTTTCCCTCTTTCACCCCATTTTCATTAAAGATGTTACATAAATATAATTTATTCATAATTATACTAACTTTTATAGTATATAAATGTTTTCTAATTAAGATTATGACAAACATAAAGTTTTCCAAAATAACTCTTCTTTAAAAAAACACACTTCTCTAGATTGTTTCTTCTTCACTCAAAGTTGATGATTCTTATATCATGTATGTTATTCCCTACTTTATTTGGGAACCCAATGTTTGTGAATGTTTGGATTATGAAATGAAAATAATTTCTTTCCATTGGTTATTTTATGTTCAAAAATGATATATGTTCTATGTGGCATGCATGATAATGTAAATGCTATGATGTGACGGGTGCACCCAAAATTATACAGCACAAAGAAAATGTTATGATCTAATGGGTGCACCTAGAATAATATATATCTTCAATTAATTGGTTAATGTGATTTATCCCATTATAAAATTAAAATATTCATGAACATGATTCTATATTTTTTCTCAACTATGTGTGGTAGTTGACCACTAAGACAAGATGTTTTATTTTTATGCATTTCCATATTCCCTTACTTTATCTAATAATTCCTCTCATGGTGATGATGTTATAATTATATGCACCGAATGTAATATTTTTTCATGATATTATCTATCCTCTTACTAGGATTTTTAGCTTATCCCTTTTTGATGTATGACCTCATGTAACTACATGTACTAAGGAAAATACAAGGGACAATAAGAATCTTAAGAATAAGGAATTAAATAAATTTTTATGTTTAATATTATAAATGTTATGTATGTTCCTAGTTATCCCAAGAAACTAAACTTTTGAATCCTCATTGTGTAATTTTTTTATTTTTCTTATCATGAAAATGATTTAATAGTAATTTTAGAAAAATCAGGGTCGTTGTAGTCTACAAACACATGAAGGCACAAGTAGGGTGTCAGCTAAAAAGCCTAGTAGGGTCTCACCAAGGATTCCATAATAGATTACAAAAAATAGATTAACCAAAGGAAATCATTCAATTTTAAAAATAAATAGGTATGGAAATATCAAATCATATTAAAAAAATCATGATATACTATTCAAATGATGGGATAAATACTTCATGAAAAGGATTTACAAATGATGAAATATTTATAAAATATTTGATTAAATAAAATAGTTACATAAAATAGTTTCTGTAAATCTGAAAGGCACATAAATAAGTTTTACAACTTTGGAATACATTTACATATCAAATGTAAATAACAAGAGGGAAACATGGTCATATGCCAAATAGGTATGGTGATATTTTGGATATAGGACTCTACACTCTCTATGTGATCTCATAATATGTTATTACTCACATCCCCCTGAAACTAGCCAAAGGAAACTCAGTACCATACCATCAGGGATGTGACTCACTGCATGTATATTTTATAACATTTTAATAGTGTAGTGTGTATCCAAATAACTCAACAAATACCTATGTTTTTAATTTTCTCTTATACAGTCAATAATATGAAATTTATTTTAAGGCTACTAAAAATAATATTAAATAACATTCTTCCATTTCAATGAAAATTTTCAATTTAAAACCTAATTGGGTTTTAATAAAAAGACATGCCTCTTTAACAAGATAAAACCACTAGGTTTCTATTCAAAACAATTTAATAGCTTTTCAAAAGTTTGATATCCATTCAAAACCAATTCAATCAATTTCAAAATTCATTTACACAGTTAAATTAAATAATATAATTGAAATAATTTCCATCATAACTTCAATTTCAATTAAATAATTTTAATCAACCAATTTCCATTAAGGCACCCCCTTCAATAGAAATGGGGTGTTATTCCAATTCTCATTCCAAAATGATTTCAAATGTTCCAATTCACTTGAATTGGATTTTATTATTAAATCAATTGAAATAAAGTTTGAGCAATTGGATTTAAATAAATTGTTTAAGTAAATCAATAAAATTCATTGTTAATCAATTTCGCTAAAAAGGATGGAATCACCTACATTTATCACGAAACTCAACACTCACAACAACACCTATCAATGAGAAATAAGGTATTGAAGACCTCAAATCCCAATATAGAAATGAGATTCAATACTATGGGGAATGAATGAGTCAATTTTTGGATGATCTATTGAAATCCCAATGTATTAAAAAGAGATAAATATGAAGAACGAGGGAGGAATCTTACTCGGGAAACACACCGCAAGAGAAAATATGATCAAACACACAAAGAATAGATCTGGAAGGGTTAAAGAGATTCATGTTCACCTAGAGAAGGATTTGGGTCAGGATGAGTGAAATTGGATAGGAGAAAAAAGGAGGGAGATTAGTTTTTCTTCCTTTTTTAAAAATGCAGTTGCGGTAATACATGATTTGTAATACCAATACACATTATGAAATAATAAATTTATGAAACCCTTAAAAAACCTGTAACCTCAAATTAAAACCAATAATCCAAATTAAAAACTGATCTTTAATTCATTTCTAAAGTGTAACAACCCATCACATCATGTAACCTTCATATTTTGAACCCTTTAACGAATTTCATACATAATTATTACATGAAGTGTAACCCTATTAAATGATGTGAACCCCTCCTATAGCCTTTAGAAAATGGATGGTTAAAATAGGGAGTCTAAATAATCACTAATTTCATCATTATAGTTATCCTCAAAATTCATTCTCAATCCTTCTCAGTCAAAGGAAAAAAAGAAACCCATCAAAAGGTTAAAGACGTACCTATAAAATTGATAACATGATGTTACAACTTCTTAGTAATGTGGATCATCAAGTACCACTTAAAATATTCTAATTGCATCACATAATCATGATTTTTCCTAATCAATGAATTAGAAACAATATTCTATTTAATAGGGGTGTAAAATATCAAAATGTAAAAATAATGTAGTTACATGATTCACTATTTATAATAATGGGTTAGGTCATGTTGGGAAATCATAATTTTGTGGCCCTTACTATCTTGGAATACCCCGAACCTCTCACTGAATATGTAATGATGAAATCATTTCATTGCAATAAATACCACCTTTATCTTAAGTTATTGTGTTAGATATTTGTTACCTTTTATCCTTAGGGTTCTGGACATATAGGATCCCTCTCACCCAACTTATATTATAGTGTCTCTAAGCCCAAGGATTGATGCATCAAAATATAGATTATATTCCCTAACCATCTCTGGTAAGATAAAAATAAGCACCTATATCAACTAACCATTTTCATCTTGGAATGATATCTCATAATAATTAGACCACTTGAATGTAAACCTTTTGTTGGTCATGTTTTTCATCAACACTACTAATTTATAGATGTTTTGAATTAATCTCTTATAGTTACCTACATATCCTAGAAATTTAAGGATCACAAACATGTTATAAGGTTGTTCACAATAATCCAAAACCTCAATGCTCTCATGATACATTGATATGTCTACCTTTTATGACTCATTACCCAAGAAGAATAACTCTATAATGTATAATTCAATCTCTCAGAACATGGAAAATAGTCAATTCTCTTTTAGTGAGATCAAGAAAATCCTAAAATTCAGAGCTTGGTTCTTTCATCTCTAGGAGTAGTCTAGGATATTTTCAATTAAAAAATAATGAATGAATACAAATATGGATATAAGAAAATATTAATTAAGTTTAAATACATTTATAAGGTATTCTTAAACCCAAAATACATATGTATTTAAAAAAATTAGTAATTTTAGCTACTAAAATAGGTAAGAGGAATGACAATAGGAGCCACATATAACTAATTGTATCTAGAATTGTAAATCAAACTATTGATTTCTCCACACTCGATTAAGAAATAATTGACTTAATTTCATACAACTAACTTAAGAACCTCACATGAGATATAACCACCTAAATCCCATCAGTGGTATCATTGTATTAGAATATATTTTCCTCCCCCTAAGAACCATATCATTATCCATACCCAAAATAATTAGAGAAATATAGGCTACCAGATCATTGTGGAACTCTTATATATAATTCAAAATTTTAAGAATACCCAGAACCACATCCTCTACCTAAAAATGGTGAAATAATACATAATATATATAGATACCACATATCTCTACCTATATATAAAGAATTTGATTCCATATCATAATTATTCTGAATATTCCATGGCTTCCCACAATTCAACAAATTTATTAACCCATATTCTCAAAGGAAGATAAAAATACCTTCGTTGATTGGTTTAGTTATTGTTACCCTAGTTATAATACCCATAACTTAAATTATTACTAATTTATGATCCAGTATTGAACCCAATAGAATAATCCTATGGAATAAATCATCTATCCTCTATAAGGTTCCCCAAAATAATGAGTTACTCTCTCAGAACCAAAAGAAATAATGCGAGGAAAAAAATTTGACATGTAATCAAATAGGATGAATCAAAACGTAATTTAAACACATGTATCTAATATTATCATCACCTATAAATGTGAGTGTTACCATAGTAAATTAATAACATTGGTGCTATAATCCATCATTGACATTCCTCCCTAAATGAGATATATACACTCTATAATCTAACATACTAACAATCTTATTGGATAAACATTATTAACAATAAGAGCATTAATTCTTTATAGGAAAACCCCACATGATTATTAACATATACAAACACATACTAACAACACATTTTCATTCCATGAAGTATATAGGTATCATGATTTAACCTTCTTCTTAATGGTTTATTGATAAGGTAAATGATAGTATTCATTGAATCAATTGAGTATCATTGACCTATAGTCCAACTTCACATGTGAAGAGTGGTGGATTCTACAACTAGAACTCTCTAATAAGGTATAACATGGATATAGTATCTCTTGTATCCCCATTTCCCATAGACTAAAGAACCTAAAATAATCTCCCCTATATTTTCAGTTTAGTATAATTTATTGGCATAAAAGAGGGTCTAGAACAACAATTTATTGTGTATACTTTTCCTCACCAACACGGAACACATTAGGAGTCCATTTATTTTATATATCCCTATAATAATAAACACATGACTCATAAAATTACTATAAAAATCTACATTTAATTTTTTAAGATAAATAATCGAAGGAATGGAACCTAAATACTTTACCCACACACATAAAGACCCTATGATATAAGGGTCCTATATATTCTAGGTCGAGTATAGACCAACCTACCATCTCTTTGGTATGGTATAAATAAATATATGTTTACATAACATCTTATCATATAATGGGATAAAAAAATAAGTAACCATGGTTATGTTTTTTAGAGTACCCTCAATAATCTATATGAAAAATTTTTATATAAGATGTTCTTAACATGTTAAATAAATATAAACTATAACATTTTCAAAATCCTAGTCACAATAAAAAACATTCAAATTATTTGAATCCTATGTTCAAAAAATTATGTATTACCACATGTCTCTTTACACATTGCTTCAAGAGTAAATTAAAAAACAATAATCCACACATCATACTTCCATAAAATAAAAAAATAATCACACCCTTCTATCCTAGAACAATAATCATATCCCTGGTAACATGGAATCTATTTATATGAGGGTTATCAAATACTAGGAAAAATATCATCCATAATATTGAAAAAATATTATATCTAAATAAAATGAGAAACTAGTAACAAAAATAAAAACAAGGCACTCATAACACTTTGAGAAATACTTTTACCATTCTATCCAAATTTTATCTGAGCTCTATCATCCCACGTGACATCATAAAATCCCCCCATAAGTAAATGTACAAAATCTTCCACTGATCATCAATATATGAGTTTTTGGGAGACTATACTTTTTGGATCTGATTCCATATATATCATTGGAGGTAAACATAACCATCAATCATTGTATAATATGAACATTACAGTGGTGGGATCTCTCAAAATAAAATCATATAAAATATATTATGAAGATAAATTGATACTACTACAAATCCATATATGATATAAATTATAGTCCAATACATCACTCCAACCATCCATCAAGTTCTCCCTTTATCATCAATGTAATTACCCTTACCTACATATATGATCATAAAATCTACACACATATAAAGTTTCCCATACAGGGTGTGATGGAAAAACTGTAAACTCCAACTAATATTCCATAATCTAATAAAAAATACATATGTTAATACATGGTATAAAATTATAATAAATCAAACATAAAAATATACATATTTTAAGGGACAACTCAATATCCAAACTGATATCATGCAAGACCCGGTTCATCCAAAGAAAGAATGTGACAATACACCCATAGTCTGAAATAAAATCTATGGTGAACTATCTATCACTAATTGATTCATATATAAGGTTGAAATTGTTTTCATTGTAAGAATATATTCATTTTGAATGACGCATCCCCAATATACAACCCCTAGTTAAGAAAATCATCAATAATATAAAGTTCTTTGGTGAGCGATGTATCTCCAACAAATATTCCACTGTTAAATGATACACAACTGATATATAAACCTCTAATTTAATGATATATCATAAATACATGATAACCCTAGTGAATTATATATCACCAATACATAACCCTTAAGTTAATGTTACATCACCAATATATATCTCCATGGTGAAAGATACATCACCAATATTTAACATCCTAGTGAATGATTCCTCACTAATGTTAGGACCAAAATGGGCCTAGATACCCTGAGAGTGGGGGAGGGGGTGAATCAGGGTATGGATATTCTATTTCAAAATTCTTCATACCCCACTGGATCTTGAACTCTATATTATAAGGGTCACTTTGTTTTATCATTTTTTGTTAACGTTAATCTTGTTCTTTCCTTATTTATCTGATAAGGATGCTTTGGATGCAATTTAGGGAAGTAAGCAGGCAGACATAGAGATTTTTACATGGTTCGCCCTCACTGGGCTATGTCCAAGGAGCATAAAATGACGATGTCCCACTATACCAAATCCACTAAAGCTCACTACAGATTTACAATGTTTGGGCTAGATCACTTATTTCCTAGGCTCATTGCCTTTATAATGTTTAGAGTTAGCTTACTACTTTCCCAAGGGTCACTCTCTCTCTCTCTAGCTCACTGCCGGTAGAAAAACTACCAAAAACAGGGCAAGGGAAGCGCTGCCCTTTATCAGCGCTAAACAGAAAGCGCTGATAAAGGGGTATAACTTTATCAGCGCTATCTAAAAGTGCTGATAAATGTTACATTTATCAGTGCTAAAATAAGGGCTGATAAAGGTTACCCCTTTATCAGTGCTTTTTTTAGTGCTGATAAATGAACTTTTTATCAGTGCTTCTTTTAGAGCTTATAAAGGTAGCTCTTTATCAACGCTAAAAAAGCGCTGATAAATGAATGTTTTATCAGTGCTTTTATTTTAGCGCTGATAAAACATACCTTTATCAGCGCTTTTAACGAGCGCTTATAAAGGTTCTGTCGGTTTTTATTTAATAACCCTAACAGGCCATCCTCGCTTGCACGTGGTTAATCTCTTACGGAAGCTGAACTAGGCCCCACGCCGTGCGACCTCGTTTTCCTCCTCCTCTTCCTCCTCATCCTCATCCTTCCTCCTCCTTCCTCATCCTTTTCCTCCTCGTCCTCCTCCTTCTCCGTTGCCGCCGCCGCCTCCGCCCCTGCCCCCGCTACCGCGACCGCCACTTCCTTTTCCGCCTCCACCCTCGCTGTCGTGACCGCCGCCGCCTCTGCCACAGCCACCACCTCCACCCTCGCTGCCACGACCGCCTCCGCCTTGTCCTCCTCCTCCTTGTGCTCTCAAAGGGGGATGTGAGTTCCGTGGATGGTATTCCCTTGGTATATTATTTATATATTGTGTGTGTGAGGACCAAATAGTGAATATAGATGTGAGATAGGAATGATACCATATCTTGAGCCTAATTCGAGTAAGGATTTCCATAATATATAGTGTGGTCTTAATGTGATTATGATTATGTCTAGGGATGTGATTCATTATTAGTGATGAGTGTCGAGGATGATGCATGTTGGTCAACTTGTTTTAGAAATTGTTTATCTTCATCCGTGCCTTGTACTTGCACCCATGAATTTGAAGGTTAGTATGCATACACGATAGTTGACCTTCTTAGAGAAGAGTTTCTGGAAGAGTATAAGAGACATGAAGCAATTAAGATCATTATAGTGTTAGAGAAAATGTGGTTGCTACAAACAATGTGGCAATCGTCTTGTGCAACGCGACCTAAGTTACAACTTACAGGTATTGTACTTTATTTTTTTCTAGAGGGTTTCACTGTAAATACATTTTGGAATGATCATTTCTATTCATTGTCTTTTAGGTTTTTTTGACAGTTGAGGGGAAAGGGTGGGGTCTGCAGACATTGGAGGATATGTTGAAGGGTGCAATGCGGCCTATGCATTTTTGGAATGATCATTGCTATTCATTGTCGGGGAGCTTGAAGGGCAAAGAGTCCATTTCTCTAACATATTCACACACAAAATCACCCTTCGACATATCCTCTAATGTCTACAAACCCCACATTATTTGTAGCTTGAATGGAAAAGAGGCCATTATCTCTTATACTCTTCCAGAAACTCTTCTCTAAAAAGGTCAACTATCGTGTACGCATACCCACCTTCAAATTCATGGGTGCAAGTACAAGGAACGGATGAAGATAAAAAATTTCCAAAATAAGTTGACCAATGTAAGTATTTAATGGTACCTTTATGATTTGTAGCATGTTTTTTTCTAATTTATTTATTTGTATATGTGATAGACATACTAGGTGATATGTTTTGTATTATGGGTTTATCAGGAGTCTGTATGATTTCCTATTTCCACATTTCATTTTTAATAGCATGTTATAATTATATATTTAATGTACCCTAATGGCTCAAATAGTCAGGTATATTGTAGATGCTGCTAGAATGTTGTAGGATTCTTTTTCCCCAATCGTAGTACATTTTTAGGATGTTTTCACTGATGAGGTATAAAATTTACTTCTTAATAAAGATATAAACTTTATAATCTAGTTAGTTTTGGGAGAAAATTCAGTTTCTATCACAATTTATAAAATAAAACCAAAAGAGAATCAGTTGTTTGAATTACAATTTGATGATATATAATATAATGGTTTCATATGGCATATTACTTTACCATGGGGTTTTATAGTTCTCTAAAATAGATGGTTGATTGGTATTTATTCTTTTGTTGGACTATTGGAGATTGAACCTGATGAGAGTCATGAATATGTATCCTCATCCACGCATTGATAGTCACATTGATAATCTATGAGGTTCTATGATCTTCTCCAAGATAGATTTGACATTAGGATACCATTAGATGAGTTGGACATCGATGGACCTACAATGGACTGCTTTTAGGAGTAGTTATGGCATGTATGATTTTTTAGCGATGATTTTTGGTTTAACTAATGAATTGGTTGTATTAAGGGACTTGATGAATAGGATATTTCATCCTTTTCTGGATCAGTTTTTAGTAGGTTTTTCAATTAAATATTAGTGTACTCCCAACCCACAGCTGATCTTGACCAACATCTTATCATCACCTTGAGTACATTGAGATAGCATCATATTTATTACTGTTTTCTCCTGTTACTCATTGGTTTCCTCTTGTTCGCATGTCATGTATTTTCTAAGGCATCATTCAGTCTTTGTAAGACTAACTTGGAATAAATTTGATATATGTCAGATTAAATTAGGTATCTTATACATACACGATGTTCACCCTACTGGACACACCATGTATATGAATTTCACATGTGTTTAAATGCATTTGTACCATGATTTGTTTTTATAAAACCCAAACAATGCTACATGATTAATTAAAACATAATATTAGGCAAGTTCTCAAGATCAAACCCATAAAGATGATGAATATGAATAAAGAATGGATAAATGCCAATCAGTTGACAAAAGAGTATGAAGATGGCATGAAAGAGTTTATCAAGTTTGTAGAAGATCATGCATGTGACCCTTCTCAAATCCTTTGTCTGTGTTTACGCTATTGTTATTCAAGAAAAATTAGTCCAGAGGAGTTGGAAGAACACCTGATCTGTCACAGAATAGATAGAAGTTATACATGTTGGAATAAACACAGGGAAAAAATCAATGTAGGTAGTGACTCAGAGAACACGACATTTTATAGATCATCTGATATGATTAGAAGCGTGAACAGTGAAGAAGATCATATGGAGGGTGTGATTACAGATGTGAACGATGATAAAGATCGTATTGAGTAAATGACAAGGACAGTTGAAGATGAACTTCATGATTGCCCGAAATTTTTTGGGAAGTTAAAGAGTTGTGCAAAAATGCCATTGTATGCTGGTTGCACTAAATATACAGCTATGTCAGTCATATTTAAGCTTTATAATTTGAAAGTAGGAAACGGGTGGAGTGATGCCAGTTTTACGGAACTACTTGCTCTCCTGAATGACATGCTCCCAAAAGATAATGAACTCCCAAGACGAACATATGATTCCAAACGAATGCTACAATCGATGGGTTTGATCTCTGAGAGAATACATGCTTTCCCGAATGACTGTATATTGTTTCGTAAGGAGCACAAATCACTTAAATAATGCCCAAAGTGTGGTGCTTCCCGATACAAGAAAGATGATTCTAGTCCTACGAAAGTTGTATGGTACTTTCCAATCATTCCTAGCTTTAGACGACTATATGGAAGTGAGGAGACTGCAGGACAATTGACATGGCATGCAGATACAAGAATTAAAGATGGGAAACTACGTCACCCTGTAGACTCTCCTCAGTGGAAGAGAATTGATCATGAGTATCCTGAATTTGGGAACGATCCGAGAAACCTTCATCTGGCAATATCTAAAGATGGGGTGAATCCTTTTGGTTTTCAAAGAAGCAGTCATAGTACATGGCCGGTTATGTTGGTAAATTATAATTTACCACTGTGGTTATGCATGAAATGAAAATACATCATGTTATCTATGCTTATATCAGGACCAAAACAACCGGGTAATGATATTGATGTTTATTTGGCCCCATTGATCGAGGATTTGAAAATATTGTGGGATTCAGGTGTTACGATTTATGATGCTTAAAAAAATGAACAGTTCACTTTGAAAGCCATACTGTATGGGACAATAAATGACTTTCCTGCTTATGGAAATTTGTCAAGATATATCATTAAAGGAACTCAAGGGTGTCCCATTTGAGAATAAGGTACACATTCAATTAGGTTGAAACATTCATCGAAAACCGTGTTTCTAGGACATCGCGGATTTCTACCCCGACGACATAAGTACCGTTCTTGGACAACATCATTCGACGGAAGTTCAGAGGAACGTACAACACCATCTCCACTAATAGGTGATCAATTGTTTGAGAAAGTGAAAGATTTGGACACTACTTTTGGTAAAAACGTTTTCAAAAAACCTTACAAAAACTGGTTGGAAAAAGGGATCAGTTTTTTTTTGAATTACCATACTGGAATTGTCTGTATGTCAGACATTTTCTTGATGTTATGCATGTTGAAAAAAATGTATGTGATAGTGTCATCGGAACATTGCTAAATGCACCCGGCAAAACAAAGGATGGAATTAATGCTAGATTGGACATGGTTGATATGGGAATACGAGAAGAGTTGGCACCAGTGAAGGCTGAAAAACGAACATTTCTTCCTCCTGCTGCTTACACTCTTTCCAGGAAGGAGAGATATCAGTTTTTCAACTTCTTGAATGACGTAAAGGTTCCAGAGGGGTATTCATCAAATATCAAGAACATCATGTCAATGGGAGATTTAAAATTAAAGGGTCTGAAATCACATGACTTCCATGTTTTGATGCAAGATCTAATTCCTATAGCTTTACGTTGGATTTTTCCCAAGAATGTTCGCTATACATTAACGAAGATCTGTTTCTTCTTTAAAGCTATATGCAGCAAATTTATAGACCCGGAAAAATTGCCAACTATGGAAAGAGAAATTTCCGTCATATTATGTGAATTGGAAATGTTCTTCCCGCCGATATTTTTCGATATGATGGTTCATTTGATGGTTCATTTGGTGAGATAGATTCGACTATGTGGTTCTATACATTATAAATGGATGTACCCCATTGAACGATATATGAAGATTTTGAAAGGGTATGTCAAAAACCGAAGTCGGCCATAGAGTTGTATTGCGGAGCAATATATTGTTGAGGAAGCTGTTGAATTTCATACCGAATACCTTTCTGGTGTGGAAATAGTTGGACTACCGAAATCTCATCACACTGAGTGGATTGGGGGTAAAGGAATTTCAGGAAGAGAGGTTGTCACAATCAATATTACAGATCGGGAGTAGGCCCACCTTTACGTTTTGCATAACAGTTTCGACGTTGACCCATATGTTCAAACCCACAAAGAAATTCTTAGGCATTTCAATCCTTATAGGGATGAAAAATGGATATCAGATACACATAATTGACAGTTTATAGGATGGTTTCGAGACCATATTTTTAAGCAGTTAGATGAAAATCCAGACTCAATTTCAGAACGACTTCGATGGCTGGCCGGAGGAGAAAGTGTGTATGTATTATCTTACAATGATTATGCAGTTAACGGTTATACATTCTATACTAATGAACATGATAAAGACAGTACCATGCAGAATAGTGGGGTTACACTTGTGGCTGAGGCGATGCATGTTTCCGGTGCTAAGGACAAAAATACAATTTTTGCGAATATGTCATACTTTGGCATCATCAAACGAATATGGGAGTTGGATTATATGAAACTCAAAGTGCCGATTTTTCAATGCAAGTGGGTTGATAACAGGAGTGCTGTTAAAATAGATGAATTAGGATTCGTGAAAGTTGATTTCAGTAAAGAAGGGAAGAAAGGTGAACCATTTATAATGGAATCATAGGTAGTACAAGTATTTTATGTTCCAGACCCCGCAAACCAAAATTGGTCAATTGTTCTGTTATCGACCAAAACAACTGAAGGGTCAGATGAAAGTTCAACGGAGGTGGACCCTTTTATAGGGACTTCACAATCATTTTGCAGCGGTCCAAATGTAGACGGCGTTTTTTATGTTATAGGAGACCACAATGATGGAATTTACATAGTTGATAGAGGATTCAAATCACTTCAGCCTTTAAAGAAAAAAAAGAGAGTATAATAATCAGGTTATTTGTTTATTGTAACATACATTGTGTTAGGTTATGTTATTATCTGTTCGTTGCTATTTTTATGTAATATAAATTAAATATTAAACCACTTATACAGATAATGACTTCTTCACCTGCTGATGCACCTAATCCCGAGGCACAAAAGGTCTCTCAACCAGCAGCTGGTGGTCCCAATGCAGAGCAACAACATGTTTCTCAACCAGATGCTGGTGGTCCCATTGTAGAGCAACAAAAGGTTTCTCAACCTGTTGTTGCTGGTCCCAGTGCTGAGGTACAACAGGTTTCTCAACCTGTTGCTGCTGGTCCCATTGCTGATGCTAGCGCTCTGGGGGAAGATATTGATGCTACTTCTGAAGAAATGGTAGGAAATGAAACCCTGAAAGTGCAAAAAAAACAAGAGCATCGTAGTTTGACAGTCTTGGCCAAAATCCTTAAAGCAAAAGCAAAAGGTATTAAATTTGAGGTGGGATGGAATAAGCAAGGCCAACACGTTAACCCCAACAGAGCCATATTTAGTAGCTACATTGGAATCATCACTCAGCAACGCGTGCAGATTGATGTACAGTCGTGGCACCATGTTGTCACTGGGCTGAAGACACTAATGTGGGAAGAGATTACGGTAACATTATGATATCATTTTTCTAATTTATTAAAATAAAATAAAATTCCAAAACATTGACTTAATCTTCATCATCCATTGCAGAGTGCATTTATAGTAGATGTCTCACACAAGGAATATGTATTAATAATTTCTGGAAGGATTCATAGAGGTTTCTGCACAATTTTAATGAAATATCATCTTAAAGATGCAGAAGGGAAAATCAAGCCACACCCACCTCCTCTTTACGCACACTTGATATCCCAAGGAGCGTGGGATGCGTATAGCAACCGTCGTGTGGAGCATACATTTCAGGTACATTGTGTGGGGTAATATGTTGTTTGACGTTTTCTTGTATTCATCACTCTGATTGATAGTTGTTTATTTATGAAACAGCTACTAAGTGCTGAAAATAAAAAACGCGCAACAGAACCAGCGTACCCTTACCGTAAAGCAAGGATGGGGTACGCTGAACTTGAGAAAAAATTGGTACGTCTTTTAAATCTACCCTACTACTAGTATGTGACATAAAACAACACCATAACCATGTTTCTCTGTTTATATGCAGATTGATGAATCAAAATCGAAAGCCATATCCATCCCATGCCATGTTCTATGGAAGGAGTCTCGGGTAAATAAAGAGGGGACATTGATAGATGAAAACACACAAAAAGTGTGGGAAACATGTATAATTATGACATAATATAAATTTGAGTTGCTTAAAATAGCTATTACATTACAATAACTACTTATTTTTCTATATTTTCTATCTGAAATAGTCATAAGAATCAACAACAACCACACCAGATGCAGACATACTTTCATCAGCCTTGAAGCAGCCAGAAAAGTATGTCCACGTCAGAGGTGCGGGTTTTGGGGTGACACCCTGAACATATTTTCAAAAACAAAAACTAGCAGGGGATCAAAATGAAAAAAATGGAAAAGCTGTAAGAACAATTATCTATTTTTCAAGAATAATTACAATACCATAGAGAGATGATAGCAAAATTGATGGGGAGAAGCAAAGAGAAAAAAAACTCAACAACAACTCGTGTGTGACGATCTCGCCCCACCCCCACCAGCTTTGAGGCAAACCATTCCCCTAAAAAACCTGACTTAGATGAGGTAATCAATGTTTTAATAATTGTTTCTGTAAAATGTGATTTACATAGACACTGATATCTTTCCTGTACTAATATTCCATAGGGTGAAAATGACTGTGATTTATATTTATCAACTCCCACCTATCGCCTTGTAGCGAGGGCTACGGTGTTCAATATGCCAAACGACATGCTACACAACAGAAAGCTTCCAAAAGATCATCTTAGAGTGTCAATTAACGTAGTTAATGAGCCGAGTGCCGAGCTACCTGTTCCAAATGACGATGACGACATTCATATGGTTGAACAAGCTGTTGGAACATTCATCACATGGCTGATAGTTCTTATAAAAAAACATGTCGACAAAAAGGTATTCATTTCTAATTTATTTTTGAAGCTGGACCTTTAACATTTAATGAAAAAAGGTCTGAACCGATGACTGTTATTACAGAATGACAAAGACTGTGGGGTGAAACGAAATATCAGCTCAAAACTATCTCAAGGATCAACCAACCGATTGAAACGGTCTACTGAGAGCACCTTCAACCCGCCCGTTCTATATCCACAGTTAATATCATTGCAGGCTCATGTGGATACAAAGTTTAAAGATGGAAGTACTCACATAGTTGATTTCGAAAAATATATGTATGGAGAGGAGATAACAGATTTCATTAGTGCTGAAAATGTAAATGAACTCCTCAAGTATGAATGGCTATGTGCCTCAGTTGTAAATGTATACATGAGGTAAGTTTTCATGATTTGATTTTACAAACGCTGATATAATCTGATAATTTTGATTAAATACATTTTATATTTGTCTCAGATGTATATATGAAAAAAAATTGAAGGGATTTCCCCATGAACAAAAATTTGGACTCGTTAGTCCTCACACCACATATTCAAAAGATGAAATAGATTTTGTTAAAGAGGCTGCAATAATGTCATCCCTGCTCAAATCGTTTGAAAACAA
The DNA here is from genome assembly GCA_963277665.1 of Viscum album. NCBI lineage: Eukaryota > Viridiplantae > Streptophyta > Magnoliopsida > Santalales > Viscaceae > Viscum > Viscum album. The sequence continues at coordinate 445,339,040 of OY728136.1, read as the reverse complement.
AATTATGGATGACAGACTCTTTTTAATACCAACAATACAGGGGTAAAACTCTACAATTTAATCATATCAACTATATTTTCATTTATTTCTGTACTTATTCCTTTTTTTATTTTTAGGGAGCATTGGATGCTAATTACAGTCAATTTGGATACTCCAAATATTTATTTTCTGGATTCAATGCATGGATATCCAACAAACCGACCACGCATGATGGCGTTTGTTAATTTGTAATACACTAGATCCAACATTTTAAAACTAAATATATAGTTATATAATTTATGTTATCTTTTACTGAGGATTCTTTTATGATAGGGAGGTGCATCAATATCATCTAATGCATGGAATGAATCCAGGGCATAAGGATGAGCACGCCTACAAGATCTACAACTGGAGAAGTATTTTGCTATATATAATAACATTTCACTATCCAAACACATATCAAAACAAATTACTTATTGTTGTCGATGTTTCTGTAGTGTCCAAAACAAACAAACGAAAAGGACTGTGGTTATTATGTATGTAAATTTATGAAAGAGATCGTATTTCATCAACAAACTGTCATCCCTGATGAGGTATTTTCAAAAATAATTACGAGTTCATTTAAAATATTTATTAATACTTTGTGTATTTATATTTTTTCAGTACTACTATGACTGCTGCAAAAACTCATATTCAGAAGATGATATACATGTATTTAGAAATGAATGGGCAACATACCTGATGGAAGATTGTACACAAATAGGATGAAGGTGAATTCCTACCACTTATGTTATCTATATATGATTATTGATTATCCCCCAACCTTCTTTGGTGAATTGAGAATGCTCCGATGTATTGAAATCTTAATTTATTACTCAATGTTTTCTATCCCCGGATTCATATTATTGATCTTTGAACAAATCAATATTGAAGTAAGGCATGATGGTGTGCAGTGCGTATGGGGTGAATGACGAAACCACCGAGGATCAACAAAATCCATTTTCTGTATCTCGTTTGTTTGAACTTGTATTTGAGCACACGTGTTGTTGTTTGACTTGCACAATTATTTCTAGGTAGATGCATGAGATAATATGTATCGTTGAGGGATTTTTTGGAACCAAAATATGTGTCCCAGGATAATTCAAGTAAGGGAAAGGCTGGTTGAGATGAAATCCAAGCTCAAACAACCAGCACATCATCAAAAGAATCAACCCTGTGATGCACCATCATGTAGAATCTGGTCCTCATGATGTTTTGAGGTGTTTATGGAAGGTATGGGGAGTCTGATAATCCCCATGGACACCATAAATAATGTTTACAGATATCTCCACATGTTTTTTGTGCCTCATGCCTCTTTACAAGGATCACGCCATTCACATGGTCCATCTTAGCACGTATGTCCTATTCATCCCATTGCTACCCTTAGAAGAACCTGAGAATCTGACAATGCATAAGCCCCACAAAACCCATACTCATCCAACCAAGAGTATTCCTATTGTGAAGGGAAGCTAACCATGGGTAATACCCACAACATACCTCTTTTAAATATATGGGTTTTGATCCTTTTATTCTAAATAGGGTATGTAGGAAGCCTCTATGAGGTTAAATCCCAACCAATGGTAATCCATGGTGACCCCCTCACTGGGGTACACCTTCTCTTATTTTACCTCTTGTATTTCCCTTAGTGGCATCTGAATAAGTCTTCAAAATGAGAAACCTTACCTTTATGGGATGCACCACACTTGGGTCAGACCTCATTGGGCGTTTTGATCCATCTATCAGGTAAACATTCCAGGTGATCCCTCCAAGATATGTACCTACCTGATCCACCTTTATAAGTGTTTTGATCCACCCAGGTCTTACATCTCTGTAAGACATTAAATCATGACCCTCTGTCCTTGTGGGATGTTAAACTCATGGAATACCACAAGTTAAACATGGGTTTTCCATTAATATATTCAATATTAACGTTTAATCAGTCCTTATTAAGGAATTGTGGAGGTTTGGTTTTATGTTTTCCAGCAGATTTCGGAATATTCCACGCTTTATGTAGGTGATTCCATGCTTTTACATTATATGATGATTTTATTATACTGTATTTTCTTGCTAAGTGTACTATATGAAATGTTTGTGTGGTTAAAAAAGTGTTATAAAAGGAATTTGGGATGTTTCTAGACTTGAAAGTTATTTTTAAAATGAATGCAGTTGTATTTCTTGTGGATTTTCATGCTTAAGTCCTTTAAATGTGTTTGAAGAAATGGGAAAGTTGTGTGATGGGTGTTTTTAAATGGATTTAATGTGTTTGTGAATTTTAAAGAGGGTTTTCTTATGAGATGTAGAGAGTCTATATATGTGTATTTACATTGAATGAAAGTACATGAGAATGTGTTGATATATATGATGTGTATAATGTAAATTGAGCACAATTTCCATACAAGGTATTTTCTTTATGATGTGGATAGGATAGGGTGAGAGGGCAGGGGTGGTTTTCTGGGGGAGGGGGAAGGGGGAAAAGTGGTAGGGGGAAGGGGTAGGGGGTGTTCTGGGTTCTTTTGAAATATGTAGGGGGTGGTTAGGGGGTGTGCAATGAGAAGGGGGGAAGTGTAGTGGGTAGGGGTGTGATGGGGAAGGGGGAATGGGGTATTCAGGGGGCAGGGAGTGTGCAGGGGTAGGGGGTGTGCTCGGGGGTGGGTAGTGTGTAGGGGGTGTGTTGGGGAAGGGGGAAGGGGTGCTTATTTTTTATGGAATGGGGGGACATATAGCCATGGTATTAAACCGTGGCTATAGGTATATATCCAAGGTTTAATGTCTTTGCAAAAGGCCCATCATTGGTATCCAATAGAGGAGGATAAAAGGGTTGAAGATATTCCACCACTCTTTTAATGTAATTGATAATATTTGATTTATCTCAAAAGTAAGGGAGATATCCCATGGGGGAAGGGGGAAGGAGGAGAGTGCGTGTAAAGTATTTTGCTGAGTGGAATGAGGGATATATGAGGGTAATCCTCTTTAATGGTTGATAGTGAATTTTTTTTAATTCTACTCATTAATTAGGTGAATTATTAGGCCTAAGGGTAAAATATGTCATTTTCCTACAATGTGGGAATCAATATACAAACACTTCTAATCCGTATAGTTTCATTGAGTGGCTTAAAATCCATTATTCAGCCATATAGAGATAATTCCCCAAAAACTCAAACCTTACACAAGTTCATCACATTATTTGACAAACCATTAACCATCAATGTGAGACCATCATAACCTTAGAACAAGACTGTAGGTTTATCTATCCCCCCTCGAATCATTAAATAGCCCATGTTCTTCTAAACATTGGGCCATTTGATTATTATAGATGATTATCCCTAACCATGCACCAATTTCATTAATTGGTAATTTTATGTTTTGTGCCTCACTAGTATAATTCCATTTAGCAACCCCATTCTTTATTTCATTATTGTATTACTAACATAATATTTGTTTTAATATGTAGGTGAAATATTTTTCCTCAGTTCGAATGCTTTGTTCAGAAACCGCCATCATGGACGACAATTTTTTAGAGCGGATGGATGCAAAAAGGATGGAACATCATTGTTTTTATCTGTTTGTTGGATAAATGTAATTGTAACCAAATTAAACATTGTTTGAAATGTATATAGAAGTGTGTTGTTTTGTATTCATGATTTCAAGTAAATGTATGTATCATTTTTGTTCTTATGTACATTGTGTGTGGGTGTTGTGTGTGCTGTGTGCAGGTTTTGTTTGGACTCTGTGCAGGTGTTGTAATGTGTGCAGGTGCTGGGCAGGTTCTGTGCAGGTTTTGGTTTTGGATAGGATCTTTGGCCTTTATCAGCGCTAGTTAAGCATTGATAAATGGATAACATATCTGTGCTATTTTGAGCGCTGATAAAGGTAGTTTTTATCTGCGCTCAAAATAGCGCTGATATATTATACATTTATCAGCGCTGAAAATAGCGCTGATAAATACTACCTTTATCAGTGCTTTCTTAGTGCTGATAAAGGGGACCCCCCTTTATCTTCTCCGAGATTAAAAATGCTTTTTTAGTGCTGTTAAAGTCCGTTTTTAGCACTATTATAAGCCATATTTGTAGTAGTGAAAGGATCACCTTCTTCCTCTTCCTTTTCTCACTGATCTAGAAAGGATCCACACACAGTTTATGGACTTGTAGGTCCCTTCATTATCACTTATGAATGCATCCTCCACTCTATATAGATTCTTTGTTGACGTCCAACTTTCACCCATAGATGAATCTCACTTTGCACCGGGTGTATCGGGCTACCCAAATTTTTACACACAACCTTTACTGCACCTTGCATGTAATTCTCTTGCATTGCATGAAATAAAATTTTCACGCAACACCTGTTTTACATGCAACCAATTTTTTTACAAGCAATATCCTTGTTTTACATGCATCTTTTTTTTACATGAAAAAACCTTTTTACGCATAGCCTAAGATTTACTCGCAACATTCTATTTATGCACAACCTTTTCTTTACACGCAACATCTTTATTACGCACTGCATGAACTTTTCACACAACCTTCTTTTTATGGAAAACCTTTTCCTTACACGCAAATGCCAGAAATTATGCACAAACTTGATGTTTACGCATAACTTCCTTGCGTATTCCAATTTCGTGCACCAAAGCCCAGATACTCTCTATGTCTTGATATTCTTCAAATGAATGGGGTCACTCCATATTTATAGGCAAAATTGACCCTACGTGAAAAACCCTCCTTGAGCATGTAATTCACTTCGAGCGTGAAAAACACAACTTCCACGCAACATTGTTTTTCATGCACTGCTCCAATATTTGATGCACCTCATGCCTCTTCCAATTTTCGAGCTTCTAATATCAAAACACCTCTTGCATGAAAAACTCCAATCCTCTATTTTGTGCACCATGCCAATATTTCACACACTACTCTAATATTTTGTGCACCTCTTACCTTTTCCAATTTTCGAGCTTCTGATCTCGAAACACCTCTTGTGCGGAAAACTCCAATCCTATATTTCACGAACCATGCCAATATTTCGCACACCACTTCCTTTTTCTCACACCACTCTAATTTTTCACATACCTCACTTTTCTAGAAACACGTCTCTCCGTTTTCCAATTTTCGGGCCCAAATATTTGGTAAACACTGGAAAATGGCACCACCTTGTATCTGCCCTTTTTATACCACCTCCAAATCATCCATTCCTTGGTCGAGGTTCTTCAATCAAACATGGATAACCAAAAACATCTCTTGAACCCAAAAAATCACCATGTAAACCCCCTTTGTCAATAAATTATACATCATGGTCTACTTTGTGAACAAACACAACATGAAAGACCACTTTTTCAACAAACACAATCACCTCAAAAAAGATTTAATGAAACCTTGAGGTATTTTTACCCAACAAATAATACATAGACTATAAAATAACAATAAATCATCAATATATAACACCTAGGTGAAAGATAAATCACCTATATGTATCCACCATGTGAATGATACATCACCAAAGTATAGCCTTAGGTAAATGATATATCACCAATCCATAACACCAAGTATGTGATAAATTTCTAATATAAGATCCCCTAGGGGAATGTTCCATCACTAGAAAAGATGTCTCCAATGGTGGATGTGGTGACACTAAATAATAAATAATATTGAATATATTTCAACTATCTAATTGAATGCAATATTTGTTTACATAATGTTTCATGAAAATGATAATTCATCCCTTTCACAATGTGATATTAATATTTTTTCTATCATAGATTGGTAAAAAACAGACCACAAGGATCTTATGGTTACACCATAAGAGAAGTAAACCTTAATTAGATCCATTTTATACAACCATAACACATTTACATAGTCTCATGTCCATCATTGAAAATGGTGTTGATGAAAAACTACCAACGGACCACTCATTGACCGAATCAATCATATACTCTCTTTAAGGAAAAATAAAAACGATTCAATTTATTTCAGGGAAATCACATACTTTAAATTCAATCTACACATAATGTGAATCATAAAACTCATATAAGTCAAATAGAAAATATAGTAACCAACTAAAAAATTAGAGTAAGGCTATATTTTTTGAATATTATAATCTCTATCGATATCTCATGGAATAAATAAATAACATGAGATAAGAACCTAAATTCTAGATTCTTGATGAAGAATTATATAACAATAAGAGATAAAAAATAATGAATGAAAAATTAAATTTTAAATTTCCTTTATAAATCTAACAAGATAGAATTTTCTTGTATCATTTAATAAACATAGGGGGAAACTCAATGAGGATATGGGTGGTTTGTGTGGGGTAGGGATGAAATGTGGAAAACCCATTAAAAATATTTTATAAATTTATTCAATTTAAATAAAATATCAATAATTTTTTCAAGGGTCTATTGTGGAATAATAACTATTTTTCTCACTAATTATATAATACCTTGAGATTTTTGAATTTTTTTTCACTAAATAAATTGCATGTGTTAGATAGTTTCTCATACACACAACCTTGAGTCTATATAGAAAACAAGATACTTAACTATTATTTTCTAGAAATTAAATAGGAATGAATGAATAGTAATAATATTTTTTTTTAAATGAATAAAATTTTAAAATAATGAAAATGTTTTGATTAATTCATAATAAATAAATACTTAATTTTATGTGATGTCATTTTATGCTTCTAAACAAAGTGTTCTTCAAAAATGGATTTTATTCAATTTTTAAACATGAGAATTATAATTTTTTTACACTATTTTAGAAAAATTTTAATAAACTAAATATAATTTTTTAAATTATAATGTTAATATTATATTAGGGTCGTTTTATTTATTTTTATAAAATTATTTATTTTTAGTGAATAGGAAAAATGATGATTATTATAATAAATGTGATTTATTTTCAAGATAAATTTGAATTATATTTTTAATTTTATATTAAATTAATATAATATTAATTTAATTGTAAATAATACAATTAATTGTTTTGGAATCATGATTATAATTAATTTTTTTATAAGTTAACTTTTTTCCCTTAAAAACAGATCTTTTGAGAAAAAACTTTCTAATGTGCATAATATATTTTTATCTTAATAAATTATTATATATACTATTTATTACTGGTTTTAATTAAATTTTCAAATCTTATATTCAATTATATATTTTAACATTTATTTTTTTGGTTTTAACATGGAATTGAATGGATGTAAATTATGTTTTATGCATAAAAATTAAATTTTCCAAAACATGTTTTCATTTTGATTTGTGTGCTTAAAAAAATTAACTTATTTAAATTATAGTAATTTATTTTATTAAAATATGTTATAATTTTTTTCACTATGAATATATTTAAAATGAGTTTACTATGGGTGGGTTAATCACGGAGATAACAGCTGTATTTTATAAAAAAATATCTAATTACAATTCATGGTAGATATTTCAACCATATATTATTCTAACTTCTCTTACCTATCCATTTGGATTCACTTTCCCATGAATGTGACCTTATATAATCAAAATCATATTGAAATTCCCGGTTCGTACCTCCACTCACATATAAAAGGGAACCTTTCCACCTCTATTATTAAAACCATTTGAGCATCCTATACTGTACAATCTATGATCCACAAAATTCCTATATTCCTTAAATTCATCATGGATCTTATTTTCTTTTCTTAAGAAATGTCCTTCAAGGCATAATGTGTATTCCATAGGGAGACTCACAATGAAGGGGTATGAATCTTAGTCAAACTTGTTCAATTTTATTTCTTTTCACACCTTGTATATAATTTTTTACATAAGTAAAAAAACAATTAATAAGTTTTAATAAATATACTAAGATGTTTATATGGTTATTAAACAACCATTTTATTCCCATTTTTCATGATTTGGGAAATTTAAGTATCACCCGCTCATGTGTGTGGAAAACCACCTCCACGTAGCTACATGATTAATTATCCACCACCTTATATTATAGATGGTTATAGTAATTGGTTTATTTTTTATATATTATATTTATAAAATAATTATTATTATATGATTATAATATCATATCTACCATCTTATCTTCTGATCCATTGGTAAATAATAACATCACTCGTTTGTACTTGCGGTCTACCACCACCACAACGATATGTGATTTGTTTATCATTTTTTATTTTCATCGCTGGTAAAAAGGATATATAATAATGAAATTATGTGATACTTACATTATATTAATGATTATATAATGTTGAATTATAATTTATGATTCTTTTATTCCATCCATCTAAAAGTGGAAACATCACTAATTTGTGTGTACAGATTACCATCTCAATGAAGTGATGTAATTCATTTTCCACCCCCGATTAATATGAATGGTTATAAATAAGTATATAATGATTATATATGGTAAATATATCATAATTAAAATTCTTTAGTTGGAGGAATAATTGTAATGACTTGGGTTTTGACCAATAAGACTTTGGAATATTTATAGGAATATTTTCGAAGCCCGGAGGTGAGACTATGAGGGGTTTTGGGGCCCAGAGTTCCTGAGTTTAGTGATATAAAAATATTATATATATTTTTTCACACATTAATAGTTTCTCATGAAACATGGAATAAATATTTAGTGAAGTATTAGATAAAAATTTTGAGAATGATATTGAGTTTAAAATGTAATGTTTACCCTATGCGTGTTATAAAATTTGTTAGTAATGAGTTTTCGGTGGGGGGGTGGAAGTAGGTTGTTTAAATGGAGTTAATTGATATAACAAAATAAATAAATTATAACTCCTACCACACCCATTTATTTTAAAAATTAAAGTATAGTCAATCCTCCACTCCCCATTTGGCCGATGGGCAAATCAAGGTTCAATCACTATGATGAGGTGCTGCTGATCTCCATTCCTATCACTGATCATCATTAGATCAATGAGAAAAATGATCTAAGCATCATTTTTTCACCCAAAGCTTCAGAGTTTCTCCATCGATGTATGAGGATTTTATTTTTTTCTCGATCCCCATTTTATGGATTTTTTTAAATGATTTTGATCACTATTACGATTACTATAAATCTCTTCTAGGTTGATTTATAGGTTTCAGGTAAAACTGGGGAGATTTGAGAAACTCATAAGGAAATTCCCATCGGAATTCCTGTTTACATGGAATGTAAAATAGTGATACACAACATATGGTTTTACTATTCAAGGATAGTGACTTTTAGGGACTACACGTCATGTACTGGGGTTACATTTCATGTAGTGAACCGATGTTGTGTGGCTATAGGACATGGCCAGGGAAGCCGTGTGATAGAACATGTTCGTATAGAACTATACTGACAAATTACATGGGAAAAAGGTGTCAGAAATGATTAGAAGAAAAATACATGGCCAAGTGAACATGTATCCTTGACACACTATTTTCCCTATGGTACATGCCATGTGTGATGCATGGATGACTAAGCCGTGTGGTTGAAGATCACGACTAGGGACCGGGTGAGGTAGGACATGTCGTGTATGGGCTGTAAACACCATGTACACCCACATGGACATCTAATCCATGACAATGGGGGGGGGGACACGGTTAGATGCTCAGACGGGTTCACACATTGTGTGGACCCTAGTGCATACTATGTACTTTCTTGAAATATTCTTGAGATATTCCTCATTGCGTATCTCTATCTCTTGGGCTCAGATTCAGAATTTTGACTAGGATATCTTGAGTAGTTTTCCATGTATAAAGTGATGGTATCCTTCCTAGTAGACTATAATATATGATGTGGCATGGTTTGATCATGATACTGACCTTGGTATATGATTAGGGTGGATAACTAGGTTGATTTCAGAGTTATTACCCTTCCCAATCACCTAGGATATGGGTCCCCTAGACTCTTTAGGTTGTTGGAGTAGTACTCCGTTTTTGTATCAGGTAGAAAGTACCCTATATGTGTTTTCATTGTGATGTGATATATTATAAGTGTGACACTCCATTCAGTGGCACATGACTGATGTTTTAGATTAGTGTGGTTATTAGAGAGAGATGCTTGGACTAGTACTCCCCTATGGAATCATGGTGCGGGTTTCTCTTACCTCTCTTATTTGGTATAGACATGACTCCACTTGGTGTGGGTGCTGGTTCTCTACACATGTGGTAGTTCTCTTAGTTATCATACTCCCCTATTGGACTAGGGTGAGAGTTCCTCATAATGTTCTTATAGTTGGAGAAATCACTCCCCCATCATTCTAGGGTGCAGGCCCTCCATACTCATTATCCATATAGCGTAAGTACTCCCCTATTGGACTAGAGTGAAGGTCCTATATATTTGGAGTATGTACTCCCCTGTCATGTCAATATGAGTTCCTCCATATGTTACATATATATAAAGTGGTAACTCCCCTACTATGATAGGGTTCATGGTCCTCTATCCATGGGGTTGGAACTCCTCTGTCATTCCACGGTGTAGGTCCTCAATACATGTTATTCCAGAATATTTTTACTACCATATTATACCCAGAAACAATTCCTCTATTTAACACCACAAGCTTCCACAGTATGTTTCCCTTTGAATAATGCAATAGCTTGCATTGTACGCAACTTCGAGATTCTGACACACCGCGACCAATAAAAGTAGCCGTTATGAATAGTAATACCCACTTTTTAAAATTTTATAAATTTTATCTTTCAAAATGGACTTCATTTTTGGATTCAGAATATCGAAATTAGCTTGGGGTGAATTTTTGGTATTTTTCTGAAAACAATCCATTTTTAATGAATAGTCAAAACACTGAGTTATAGTTTAAAACCAAATTTTTATTTAAATAATTATTTATTTTATTTAAATTTAGTTAATGTCAAAATGGATACATAATACCTATATAATTTCAATGTAATTCATTGGTATCAGTTTATAATAATTTTATATATATATAAATTTTATTAAACTTTTCACCGTCTTTTACCCACCTCCTAGGAGAATTTGAAAATTCACATAAAACATAATATTACTGCTTTTGTGAGTGGAATTTCAAAAATCTGAGAAACACAGTTGATATCAGTAAAAAAATGTGGTTCAATAAGATGAAAATAATTTTTGGTGAATAGTAACTTTTTACTTTTATTTACCACGGTTAAAAGTAAATAGGGTATTTAAGGGTAAAAATGATATTATTATTACTCTAATACATGTCCTAATTCTATTGTATATGTATAGTTCGACCAAAAAAACCTTAGGAATAAAATATGAACCTATTTGGTCCACTTTGATTAGATTAAAAAACTTATTATTATTTTATTTAAATAAGAGTTAAAAGAGTTAAAATCAATGTTTAATAAATAAAACATTTTTAATATAGGGTTACACATAAGATAAATTTGACTATAAATATTCATTAGAAATATAAAAATATTTCATAAATAATGTTATTTTATTTATATTTCTTATACTTTAAATTATTTAATTTATTTATGACACAATGATGATGCAGTAATTACCTAATTAATGAAATATTAAAATAATTGATATTATAAATATCCAAATAAATTTAATTTGAGACTTTTTATGAATTACACTAATTTTCAAGGTTAATATGACATATTAGGGTTGTTTAGATGAATTGTTTTTGAATTAATAATGCTGTAATGAATTTAACAAAAACAAAATATCAAATAGTGTCAAAATTGGCATAAAAGAGTTTTTAAAACAAATATTATATTATTAAGTGATATTATATTCTTAAAAATCTAATGATTGGCCAAAGGACTTATATAATGATAGGTGTATCATTAATGAACCACTTTGGGCTCGCTTGAAAGTAAATAGTAAGTTTATTAACCATATAATATAAAAATACAAAGAGTCGTGGTAAATGTCAAACTATTTAACTAAGAGTTAAATCTAAAAGATAAAGTTAATATAGTGACCCACACATGTCTAAAACCTATTGGTTTAGTGGATTTCAACCCAGAACCACCTTATCCTTTAAATAATACATTTTGTAGCCATTATAAACCAAAAATGATTTTATTATAAAATATTATTTCTAGCTTTTCCTGAGGTGCCCCTCACCCCTCTTATAAAAGGGCACTCCACATTCTCTCTAATTCACACCTTCAAAGCCATTTTTATCAGGAAACATTTGCCCAAATAGCCTCTCAACTATACTCCCTTCATCCTAGAGGCCTTAATTTAGTCATAAGTCCAACCTAAGGAGCTCTTTTGATCAAATCAAAAGGAAGAACCTGAAAACGAGGTAAATATTTCATCACCTTTTTAAAGTTCCTTTCTTCTTCCACTTCCTTTTTCTTTGTTTTTTACATTCTAAAATAATTACTCCAGTAATTATAAATATGGTACAACCAAATTTATTATTATATCCATCAATTGAATGACATGTCACCATACGTACGTCCGTACGGCTTACCGTCTCTATGTCGTGGTGTAATTGTTATTCAATACATTTTTATTTGGATGGGAATAATAATGATGTGTAATTAATGTAAATAACAAATATAACATGATAATGATTTATTATATATGATATAACATCCAATTATATATTATTTTAATATAAAAATAATGATATTGTCGCTCGTGCGTACGTACGGATTACTGTCTCCACGAACGCGATAAGATTCATTCCCCATCGTATCCATTCAAGACTAATTTTCATTAGGTGATTAAAAATAATTTTGAAAGACTTGATATCATTATGGATATGAATATGATACATCCCATCCATAACAAATATGACTCAAATAACAAAGAATATAAAGGAAAATGAATCCGTTAACACCCAAAACAGTGATAATACTAAGATATTATTAACAAAGCAATGTTAAAATATCATATATGATATCATATTAATGTATATGATTCTTGTATAATTTAATAACAATTATTTCACCATTATACAGGAGTTTAACCTACCCTAGACCAAGGAAATGTACAAGGTAAGGGTTAATTCTACAATCTCTTCATTATTTGAGGTATTTTATACGTAATTATCTACTAGGGCCTCTTTATCATCCACATCCGTGTTTTCCTAAAAATGTATTCCATTTTTTTTATATTTACTAGAAAATGGGTTAATGTCATTTATACCCTTGTTTTACTTTTTATAACATGTTTTTAAAGGAATATTTCCATCATTTTCCAAACAAGGTACTTTACGATCATTTCGAAAAAATTAAGGAAAGACTATTTTTTTATCTTATATGGCGGGTGCAACTATTTTCCGCCATTATAACATCATCTAAGCTTCCCTTAAAAGCTTATAAGAATATTTTCAAATATAAATGTTTTCTTTTAAAATTATGTGACTTTTAAATGATTTCAAAATATAAAGAGATATTTATCTAAAAAGTTTTGATTTCATCTGTGTCAACATCCTTTGATGGATTTTAAGCTTATTTGAAGTTGATTTTTTATGATACCAAACATCCATATTGTATTGAAGGTTTTGTGATATGTTTTCTCTGGATGTTTTGTTTTTATACCATTCATTATTTATGGATATAGAATTGACATTTCGTATGCAAGTTTTAATATGAATGTTTATGTTATGTTTAAACCTTTTCATATGAGGAATGCATTGGACTTATTAAGTGACGGGTGGAGCCCGATATAGATCCTCGATGCATCGGTAGGTCTCATGAGACAAACTAGTGTCTTGGAACAAGTCCTTGACAAAATCTTATTGTAGTCTTGGTACAAGGCCTTGACTATTTGGTTATGATAGTCTGGAATTATGCATTCCATCATTATTTAAGTGGCTATTGATATTGCATGTAATTATTCGACTGGTAGAATATCCATGTGAGTAAATAAATGGAATTATTTCATTTTAATTTTTCCATATTATTCTGAAGTTAAAGTTTAAAATTCGTTTGCTTTAGTTATACATTGCCTTAAATGTTTATGCTTATTTATGAATGTTTCTGCTATATTGTTATCCTTACTGAGCATCTAAGCTCACCCCATTCTATGTTTTATTTATCCAAGGATGTGAAGAAGTATTTTATGACTGACCTGTAGGGATAGTCTAAGGGGATATGAGTGTAGACTATGGAGACTATATTGTTGTAGTTTTTCACTTTATGATGTAATGTAAGACTTATGAATGTATCTCTTGCTTCCAAGGCTACTAAACTATTTGGTCTTTCAAGAATTAATCTTTTGTGATCATGCCAATGATACGTAATAATGCACCAAATTTGGGTAACTGGGGTCAGGGCGTTACAGTTGGTATTAGAATAAGTTTATTACAAACCTTGGAAACTAAATTTATATAAACTCTGATTAGAGAAAATTACCCTAAGATGTACTTTGAGGATTGGTATAGAAAACTTCCTAGAATTTTGGTATTGTAGAGATTTTGTGAGTTTTCCAAGAAATACATCCATGTCTGGATACGAGTAGGTAGAGGCGGCTCTGGCACAGAAGTACCTAGGGATAAAACCCGAAAACACCGTTTTGATCTAGACTTGAATGGGAACTGGTGCACGACAACAAGTCTTGTTGCACTCTCGGTTACAACACTTCCAGGGGATATGATTAGGATAATTATCATTTTCCTGATAAACCATTATGAAGGGTTTATGAGTATATACTTCCTCAAAGAATTTTTTTTATGATTATTGATTATATCCATAAACTGTTCAATTTATATTAAGTATTTTACATGTTTGGATTTATGTATTGCGATTCATAAACTAATCTAGTGTATTACATTGTTTAGAAATGACTCCTAGTGGAAGGAATGGAAACCGTATCAATGCACACACTCCATGTAGGGATTTTCCTCCTATTCAAGATAATTATAGTTGAGTTGGTGATACAACTGGTGTTGATCAGATTATCACCATACTGGGAAAACTCACACATGTTATGAATAATAACCTTACCTGTATGGAGAAACCTGATCCACAACGTGGAGGATCAATGTTAGATCGCTTCATGAGGTAACAACCAAAAACATTAAATGGGAGTACAAATCCATTAGAAGTTGAGCAATGGATAAATTCCTTAGATAAAATATTCCTCACCTTGGGGAGTAGCGAAAGGGAAGAAGTTGTCATGGCAGTTTACCACCACACTAGAGATGGTGATCAATGGTGGTCATTGATTTAAAACAAAAAGGAAGATGATGAAGTATAAAATATGGAATAGAGGGAGTTTAAAGATATTTTCTTGGAAAAATACTTTCCTCTTGACCATCGAGTAGATATGGAAAGGCAATTTATGAGTCTGAGGCAAAATGAGGATGAGAATGTCACAAAGTATGAAGCTAACTTTACAATGTTAGAAAGGCATGAAGAATATTATATACGTAACCCAAGAAGTAATATTGGAAATTTATTTGATGGGTTAAAACCATTTCTCCTTCGAGCATGATTCTCACAATCCTTTTCATCGTACGACGATATTGTATCATGTGCTATCAAGACATAAAAATAATTCTTTAAGTCTTACGACTATAAATCAAAGAAAGAGAAGAAGGGATATATTGAGCATTCTGGAAATGGAAATAAGGGGAAGAGGGAAAATTTGAATATCCATCCTATGGTAAATGTGGTAAGAAACACCCTGGTACTTGCCTAAAGGGAATGGGAGTCTGTTACAAGTGTGGTGAAAAGGGCCACCAAGCTCGTTATTGCAAGGGAAAGAAAGAGGTTGTTGATGTTGAATGCTACAATTTTAGAGAAATGGGGCATTATGAAAATGAATTTCCTAAGCGTCAGGTGAACTTGCCTTAGAAAAGGAAGAGGGATCAAGGCCAAGCTTATGCTATCCATACTGCTGAGGTAGAAGCTCCGAAAGACGTGGTGGCATGTAATTTAATGGTTTCCTCAAGTTTAGCCAATGCTTTATTTGATTCTAGATCGTCGCATTGTTTCATATATTATAAGTTTTCTAAGAAAATTAGATATTTACAATTTTATTTAATAAAGGAGTTGTTAGTAAAAACTCCTAAGGGAAGTATCATCGTAACAAAGTTTTGTGAATCAGTTCCCATTAGAGCATATAAATGTTCTTTATCTGCTGATCTCATCATCATAACCATGATTGAATTTGATCTAATACTCCGTATGGATTGGATTTTGGACCATGATGCGAGGATTTATTATAAGAAGAAGGAGGTTACAATTTTTGATGATGATGATAAAGGAAACCTTATCTTTAGAGCAGAATCATCACCACCAAATTCTTATCTAGATCCACCCCCAGTAGCTCAACTAAATTCAATTATTGGGGAGGAAGAGAATGAAATAACTATGGGTGAGGAAAGGAATGTTCAAGTAGAGGATGTACCTATTGTAAAATAATATGTTGATGTGCTTTTAGAAGATTTACCTGGACATCCTCCAGAATGATAAATTGAGTTTTCCATTGATTTAATTCCTGGTTCAAGGCCCATATCAAAGATCCCTTATAGAATGGCCACTATAGAATTAGTAGAACTAAAGAAAAAACTAGAAAAATTCAGTAATAAGGGATTTATTTGCCCTAGTTTTTCTCCATTGGGTGCCCCTGTCATTTTTGTTAAGAAGAAATATGGATCTATGAGGTTGTGCATTTACTACAGGGAGATCAATTCTATAACAATAAAGAAAAAGTATCCCCAACCTTGCATTGATGATTTATTTGACCAAATTCATGGAGCTCAATACTTTTCAAAGATTGACCTTCGATTTGGATACCATCAGTTGTGCGTGAAAAAGGAAGACATTCTAAAGACAACATTTCGAACCAGGTACATGCATTATGAGTTTAGAGTAATGCCTTTTGGATTGAATAATGAACTGTCTGTCGTCATGGATCTAATGAATAGGGTTTTCAAGGAATATCTTGATGACTTTGTAGTGGTATTTATTTATGATATCTTGGTATACCTTAAAATATACAAAGATCATGAAAATCAATTGTGCATAATCTTGAAGACTCTTAGAAGACATGCATTATATGGGAAGTTTAGCAAGTGTGAATTATGGATTCGAGAGATTTATTTTCTTGGCCATATTGTCTCTAAGGATGGAATCTCTGTTGATCCTTCTAAGACCAAGGCAATCCTAGAATGGCTATAACCAAAGAGTATAATTGAGGTACACAGTTTTATTCATTTAGAAGGTTATTATCGGCGTTTCGTGCAGAATTTTGCCTAGTTGGCTAACCCATTAACAAAGCTGACACGAAAAGGGGTTAAATTTGTTTGGAAAAAAGAGTGTGAAGAATGTTTTGAATAACTAAAGAGAAGATTAGTCAATGCTCCTATATTGAATCTACCATCAGGGAGTGATGGGTTTGTTATTTATATTGATGCATCAAAGAAAGGACATGGATGTGTTCTTATGAAGAATGATAGAGTTATTGCCTATGCATCACGACTGCTGAAAATTCATGAGAAAAAATATCCTACTCATGATTTTGAGTTAGCAGTTGTAATATTTACTTTGAAGAGTTGGAGACACTACTTCTATGGTGAAAAATGTGAGATATATACCGATTAAAAGAGTTTGAAGTAAATTTTCTCACAGAAAGAACTCAACATGCGGAAAAGGAGATGGCTTGAACTACTCAAGGATTATGATTGAAAGATACACTACCACCCGGGGAAGGAAAATAAGGTGGCAGATGCCTTGAGCAGAAAAGATCATGGAGTTTTGAACAAGATGAGAGTTGAAAAGGATCCTATATACATGGATATAGTAAAGATGGATATAGGAATAACCATGGAAGGTGAAACATCAATACTTTTTCAAATGGTTTCCAAATCATCTTTACTAGAAAGGATAAAGAGTTCATAGACCAATGATGAAGTGTTTCAAAACAAGATTAAAGTTGTGAATAACGGGAGATTGAGGGACTTCATATATGAAGATGAAATTTTGAAATTTGGGAAGAGACATTATGTTCCCAATATACCTAATCTAAAAAGGGAATTTTTTGATGATTCTCATAGTTCCAATCTCTCTATACACCCTAGTAGCACTAAGATGTATAGATATTTGAAGGAACATTTTTGGTGGGACAACATGAAGAAGGAGATTGCTGATTTTGTGTCAAGATGTACGGTTTGTCAACAAGTGAAAGCTGGAAGGAAATAGCCTGGAGGAGTCATGAAACCTATTCCCATACCAGAGTGGAAATGGGATAATATTACGATGGACTTTTTCATGGGACTACCAAATACTCCTAGAAGGAATGATGCAATATGGGTCATTGTTGATCGTTTTACCAAGTCATCACATTTTCTTGCTATAATGGAATATTTACCACTTGAACGTCAAGAAAGACTATATATTAATGAAGTTGTGAGACTTCAAGGAGTACCCCTATTGATTGTTTCTGATCATGATCCAAATTTTACATCAAGATTCTGGAAAGGTCTCTAGAAAGACCTGGATACGGAGCTTCATTTGAGCACTTCCTACCACCCCCAAACTAATGGACAATCAAAACGGACTATTCAAACCTTAGAATACATGTTGATATTGTGATCACTTGACTTTATAGGTATGTGGGATCAATATTTACCTCTGGTAGAATTATCCTATAACAATAGCTTCCATTCAAGTATTTTGATGGCACCATATGAAGCGTTATATGGAAAGAGATGTCGCACACCAACCTGTTGGGATGATATTGGCAAAAGAAAACTCATAGGCCTAGAATGTGTGGAGGAAATGATGGAAAAGGTGAAGGTAATCCAAAACCAAATCAAAGCAGCTTAAAGTAGGTAGAAGAGCTATGCTGATAACCAAAGGAAGGATTTGGAATTTCATGTAGGAGATCATGTTTTCTTGAAGGGGTCTCCATGGAAGGGTGTTATACATTTCGGTAAGTAGGGAAAATTGAGTCCTAGGTACATCGGACCTTTTGAAATTCTAGAATGAATTGGTGTTGTAGATTACCATTTGGCAATGCCGCCAAGTCTCTCCAAAGTTCACAATGTGTTCCACGTATCACTATTGAGAAAATACATGTCTGACCCAACGCATGTACTCACCTATGGGGAATTAGAACTGGAACTCGATCTGTCTTATTGAGAAGAGCCTATGAAGATTCTTGATACAAGAGAACAAGTGCTGAGAAACTGGACGACTCTTCTAGTAAAAGTTCTATAGAGAAACCATAAGATGGAAGAGGAAACATGGGAACCCGAGGAACTTATGATGAAAAACCACCTGAGTCTTTTTATGCGGTAGTATTATAGAAATTTCGAGGATGAAATTATTTGAAGGAGGGGAGAATTTAACACCCAAATCTTCTACGGTACGTTTCCCTTTGAATAATGAAATAGATTTCATTGTACGCAACTTCAAGATTCTAACACACCATGACCAATCAAAGTAGTCGTTATGAATTTTAATACCCACTTTTTGAAATTTAATAAATTTTATCTTTCACAATAGACTTCATTTTTGGATTCAGAATATCGAAATTATCTTATGGTGAGTTCTTGGTATTTTTTTGAAAACTTTCAATTTATGATGAATAGTGAAAAAACACTAAGTTATAGTTTAAAATTAAATTTTTATTTATATAATTATTTATTTTATTTAAATTTATTTATGGTAAAAATGGATACATAATACCTATATAAGTTCAATGTAATTCATTGGAGCTAGTTTATAATAATTTTAGATAATTGAACTTGTTAATGTCTTTTACCCACCTCCTAGGAGAATTTTCAAATTCACATAAAACATAATTTTACCACTTCTGTGAGTGGAGTTTCAAAAATATGAGAGACATGGTTGATATCAGTAAGAAAAATGTGGTTTAATAAGACGAAAATAATTTTTGGTGAATAGTAACTTTTTACTTTTATTTACGGCGATTAAAAGTAAATAGGGTATTTAAGGGTAAAAATGATATTATTATTTCCCTAACACATGTCCTAATTCTATTGGATAAGTATAGTTCGACCAAAAACAACCTTAGGAATAAAATATAAACCTCTTTGGTCCACTTGGATTAGATTAGGACACTTATTATTATTTTATTTAAAGAAGAGTTAAAAGAGTTAAAATCAATGTTTAATAACTAAAACATTTTTTATATAGGGTTACATATAAGATAAATTATACTATAAAAATTACATAGAAATATAAAAAGATTTCCTACATAATGGTATTTTATTTATATTTTTTAGACATTAAATAATTTAATTTATTTATGACACAATGATGATGTAGTAATTACCTAATTAATGAAATATTAAAATAATTGATATTATAAATATCCACATAAATGTAATTTGATACTTTTTATGAATTACACTAATTTTATACGTTAATATTACATATTAGGGTTAGTTAGATGAATTTTATTTAAAGTAATAATGCGGTAATGAATTTAGAAAAAACAAAATACCAAATAGTGTCAAAATTGACATAAAAGAGTTTTTAAAACAAATATTTTATTATTAATTGATATTATATTCCTAAAAATCTAAGGTTCGAAAAAATGAATTATATAATGATATTTGTATCATTAATGAACCACTTGGGGTTCTCTTGGAAGTATATAGTATGTTTATTAACCATATAATATAAAAATACAAAGAGACTTGGTAAATGTCAAACTATTTAACTAAGAGTTAAATCTAAAAGATAAAGTTAATATAGTGACCCAAACCTATCTAAAACCTATTGGTTGAGTGGATTTAGACCCATACCCACCTTATAATTTAAATAATACATTTCTTAGCCATTATAAATCAAAAATGAGTTTATTATAAAATAATATTTCTAGCTTTTCCTAAGGTGCCCCTCACCCCTCTTATAAAAGGGCACTTCCACTTCTCTCAAATTCACACCTTCAAAGCCATTTGGCTCGGCCAACCTCTACCAAAATACCCTCTAAACTGTCCTCCATTAATCCTAGAGGATTTCCTTTAGTCATAAATCCAACCTATAGATCCCTTTTGATCAAATCAAAATGATGAACCCGAAGAAGAGGTAAATATTTCATCACCTCTTTTAAGTTCCTTTCTTCTTCCACTTCCTTTTTCTTTGTTGTTTACATTATAAAATAATAAATCCAGTATATTCTATATACTATGATATTATTATAAATATTTTACAACCAAATTCATTATTCTATTCATCCTTTGAATGACATGTCACCATACGTGCGTACGTACGGCTTACCGTCTCCACATCGTGGTGTAATTGTTATTCAATAAATTATTATTTGGATGGGTATAACATTAATGTGTAATTTATGTAAATAATAAATATAACATGATAAATATTCTTTATATATGATATACCATCCAATTATATATTATTTTAATATCAAAATAATGATATTGTCGCTCGTGCGTACGTACGGATTACCGTCTCCACAAACGCGATAAGATTCATTCCCCATCGTATCCATTCAAGAATAATTTTCATAATATGATTAAAAATAATGTTTAAATACTTTATATCATTCTGGATATGAATAAGATACATCCCATCCATAACAAATATGACTCAAATAACAAATAATATAAAGGAAAACGAATCTGTTAACACCCAAAATGATGATAATACTATGATATTATTAACAAAGAAATGTTAAAAGACCATATATGATATCATATTAATGTATATGATTCTTTTATAAATTAATAACAATTATTTCACAATTATATAGGAGTTTAACCTAACCTTGACCGTGGAAAAGTACAAGGTAAGGGTTAATTCTACAATCTCTTCATTATCTGAGGTTGTTTATACCTAATTATCTACTGGGACCTCTTTATCACCCACATCCGTGTTTTCCTAAAAATGTATTCCAAAACATTTTTACTATTTACTAGACAATGGGTTAATGTCATTTATACCCTTGTTTGACTTTTTATAATATTTTTTTAAAGGAATCATTTCGTCATTTTCCAAACAATGTACTTTACGACCATTTTGAGAAAATTAAGGAAAGAATGTTTTTTTAAACTTATACGGAGGGTGCAGCTATTTTCCACCATTATAACATCGTCGAAGCTTAACATACAATATTATAACAATATTTTCAAATATAGATGTTTTGATTTATAATTATGTAACTTTTAGATGATTTCAAAATAGAAAGAGAAATTTATCTATTTTTTTTTTGATTTTATCTATGTCAACAACCTTTGATGGATTTTAAGATTATTTGTAGTTGATTTATTATGATACAATACTTCCATATTGTATTGAAGGTTTTATGATATGTTTTACTGTGGATGTGTTATTTTTATACCATTCATGGTTTATGGATAAAGTATTGACATTTCTTATACTAGTTTTAATATGAATGTTTATGTTATGTTTAAACCTTTTCATATGAGGAATGCATTGGACTTAGTAAGTGACGGGTTGAGCCTACTATAGCTCCTCGATGCATCGGTAGGTATCATGAGACAAACTAGTGTCTTGGAACGAGGCCTTGAAAAAAAAATTATTGTAGTATTGGCACAAGGCCTTGACTATGTGGTTAAGATAGTCTGGCATTATGCATTCCATCATTATGATAGTGGCTATTGATATTTCATGTGATTATTTAACTAGTAAAATATCCATGTGAGTAAGTAAATGGAATTATTTCATTTTACATTTTCCATATTATGCTAAAGTTTAAGTTTAAAAGGCTTTTGTTTTAGTTATACATTTCCTTAAATGTTTATGCTTATTTATGAAAGTTTCCGCTATATTTTTATCCTTACTAAGAATATGAGCTCACCCCTTTCTATGTTTTATTTTTCCCAGGTTGTAAAGAAGTATTTTATGAATGAACAGTAGGGATAGTTTGAGGGGATATGAGTGTGGAATATGGAGACAATGTTGTTTTAGTTTTTCACTTTATGATGTAATGTAAGACTTGTGAATGTATCTAGTGTTTCCAAGGCTACTAAAATAATCGGTCTTTTGAGACTTGATTTTTTGTGATCATGAAAATGATACGTAATAATGCACCAACTCTGGGAAACTGGGGTTGGGGCGTTACATCTAGGTTGGTTTAGGTACTTCTATGGGTCCACCATAGTGATTGTATTGGTAGATTAGTACTCCCATGTCATACATAGGTGTGGGTTCTCTAGCCACATAGTGGTACTCCCCTCTTGTACATGGGTGTATGTCCTCAATATATCAAGTGGTACTCCCCTGTCATTCCAGGGTGAAGGTCTTCTATCTATGAGGTTTTACACCACCATATTTGAGTAGCGGGGGGAGATAAGGTCCTCCATTGTAGTTGGATCTCCCTTGACTTTTGAGTATATTTGCCAGTAGTGGGCCCCTCCAATAGTTTTGTGTGATTCCTTATTAGGGTTTAGTAATATGTTGATGGATTTATGTGTGGTCCACTCCACAGTGGGGTTATAGTGGATTAATGAGATGGTTATGATATGGTACGACATATACTTTAGGGCAGTGGGGAGTTGTGGGTCCATTCGATCTCTCACATTATGTAGGATGTACATTGTGCATAGTCTGGAGATGTTCTCCATAAACTGTGTGCATTAGTGAGGGATGAGACTCTCTAATTGGGATCATATAACCCTGCATAGGGCGTGTGTTTATGATGATATAACCTATGGTGATGGGAACTAGAGTTTTACCTAGAGAGTTCTTCCCAGTGGAGTGAATTCCCTCATAAATAACATTAGGAATGGTAGAGTTATTCTAGATGGAGTGTATCTCTCATACAGATTACATATGATATAGCTAAGATCATGGAGTGTGTTCTTCTAGTTATGTGTTACCATTAACACCCTGAGTAGAATCTTATAGTTGGGTTTCAATTCAATACCTCATGTGACTTGGAGTTTAAGATTAGTATATCTAGGTGTTTCTAAGATACCTTGTGGTGTTTTCATGTGTATGGTTTGGAACCCCTTTTGGAATCATCAGACTAGTCATGTATAGGTGAGGATGGTTTAAGATGGAGTATCTCTCAAATTTGGGGTTCCATCTAGTAGGGTTGAGTGAGTTGATTCCTTTTAGTTGTGAACTTTTCTTTTTGGTTTTTGGGGTGCCTACTGAGTATTGTTATACTCATACATTAACAGACATTTCCTACACGTGTTGTGTATTTTGAAAACCACATGTCTTTCGATTAAGTCCCCAGAGGACCTAACACTACTACAAATAATGCTATTATCAAATCTGTTAATCTCCAAAAAGATAAAGGGGGTGGGGGTCATCTTTAATAGTGCTAAAAAACACTGATAAAAGGTGTCCTTTATCCATTCAAAAAAATAACTCATAAGGTCCCCTTTATCCGTGTTATTTTAGCACTGATAAAGGAGCCCTTTATCAGCGCTATTTTGAGCATTGATAAATGGTGCCTTTATCAGTGCTCTAAATAGCACTGATAAAGGCCTAGATACATGTGGTGTGCTTTTTTATATAATAGCACACCCATCAGTAGCACCTTCACTTGCACAAAACACACACCACCACCAACACAAAAAATTAACTACACAAAGCACACTAGAACAATGCAGTGCACAAAATGGTTTGGAAAAAAATTCTATATAAATTTCAAACAATGTTTTATATCATTACATTTACAATTATACAACAAATAGATAAAAACCAAAATGTTTCTTCCTTGGAAATCCATGATCCCATCTCAAAAATGTCCTCCCATGGTATTAGTTTCCGAACAAATCATCCCAACTCAAGAAAAAGGTTCCAACTATATATGAAAAAAAATATTATGTTAGTAATACAATAAAGAAATAAATATAACATTAATATGATACAATACTTTAATAAAATGTCAATTTTTAATAAAAAAGACACATATGGAGTTATACAGGTCACACCGTGCATCGTATTGAGGTGGGGTTGATTATTACACATCAAAAATGAGTTATGGATCATTTTTATAAAATATCAAAACAATATGAATGGGTTTTCTTGGTTATTAGTATGCCCCTGGTTTTTTTACTAAAATTAATATCTAATTTAAATGACATACTTGGATTTATACTGGTAAAATTGTTCATCAAATTGAGGTGTGGTTGATTCCTACATGTCAGAAATGACTCATGGATTGTTTTTCTAAAGTATCAAAGTAATCCAAATGGATTTGCTCATTTTTTACTATGACAGTTGTGTTTTTTTACTGAAATATCATTTCAAAACAGAAACACCCATTTTCAGTCATACTAGTCACATCAGGCATCAGTTTGAGGTGATACTAATTCATACATGTCAAAAAAGAATTATGAACCACTCTCCTAAATTATGAATACAATCATAGGGTGTTTTATTGGTTTTTGGTGAGTGAAACGTTTTCAGCAAAAATATCAATTTTAAGCTGATAATAGAAACTTTTAGTCATACTCATCACACCATGTATCATATTGAGGTGTGGTTTATTCCTACACATCACAAATGAATCATGGATCCTTATCTTAAAGTATCAAAAAAATCCGAATGTGTTTTCTCAGTTTTTAGTCTATCACTTGTTCTTTTTTACTTAAATTAATGTCAATTTTAAATAAAAAAACATTTGGATTTATATCGGTCACATAGTTCATCATATTGAGGTATAGTTTATTCTTACACTTAACATATTACTCATGGATCATTGTTATAATGTATCAAAACAATCCAAATTCATTTTCTTGGTTTTTAGTTTTTTAGTTGTGTTTTTTTTCTAAAATATCATTTCAAACTAGAAACACACTTTTTGAGTCATACTGGTCACATCGTGTGTCGATTTTATGTGAGACTCCTTCATAAACATCATAAACAAATTAATAATGTCTTTCCTAAATTATGAAGATAATAAGAAAGTGTTTTCTTGGTTTTTAGTGAGTGACACATTATGAGCTAAAATGTAAATTTTAAACTGATAATAGACACTTCTAGTCATACTGGTCACATAGTGTGTCAAATTGAGGTGCGACTAATTCCTATAGATTACAAATGACTCATGTATCATTTTTTTAAAGTATAAAAACAATAAAAATATGTTTTTTTGGTTTTCAATATGGAATTTGTTATTTTTTACATAAATTAATATCAATTTTAAATAAAAACACATTTAAATTTATACTCGTCACATTACGTGTTTTATTAAGGTCGGGTTGATTCATACACATCAAAAATAACTCATGGATCATTTTCCTAAATTATCAAAACAATACGAATTCGTTTTCTCAGTTTTTAGTATGCCAGTTTTGTTTTTTACTAAAATAAATTTCAATTTTAAATAAAGAGACTCTTTGAATCATATCAGTCACACCATGCATCGTATTGAGGTGTAGTTGAGTCCCACATATCTCAAATAACTTATATATCATTTTACTAAAGTATCAAAACAATTTGAATGTGTTTTTTAGTTTTTAGTATGTTAGTTGTGTTTTTTTGTAAAATATCATTTCAAACTAGAAACAAGCATTTTGAGTCATACTGGTCGCATCATGTATCGGTTTGGCTTGAGACTCCTTCATACATGTCACAAAGAACTTTTAAATAATTTTCCTAAATTATGAAGTCAATTGTAGTGAGTTTTCTTGGTTTTCAGTGAGTGACACATTTTGAGAAAAAATATCAAATTTAAACTGATAACGTACACTTTTTCCTAAAGTATCAAAAACAATATAAATGTGTTTTTTTAGTTTTTAGTATGTTAGTTGTGTTTTTTTACTAAAATATCATTTCAAACTGAAACACGCATTTTGAGTCATACTGGTTGCATCATGCATCAGTTTGGTAGGAGACTGCTTCATACACATCACAAAGGACTTATAAATCATTTTACTAAATTATGAAGGAAATTGGAGTGAGTTTTCCTGGTTTTTAGTGAGTGACATGTTTTGAGATGAAATATCAATTTTAAACTTATAACGTACAATTTTAGTCATATCAATCATACCATTTGTTGGATTGAGGCATGGTTGATTTCCACACATCAAAAATAACTGATAGATCATTTTCCTAAAGTATCAAAAACAATTTGAATGAGTTTTATTTGTTTTTATTATGTCACTTGTTATTTTTGCAAAATATATTGGCAATTTATTATAATAATACACACTTAATTTCATAATGGTCACACCATGTGTCGAATTTAGGTGCAGTTGATTCCTACACCTCACAAATGACTTGTGTATCATTGTAGTAAAGTATCAGAACAATGCTAATGCATTTACTTAGTTTTTAGTTTAGAAATTATTCTTTTTACTAAAAATAATGACAATTTTAAACAAAAATAGACACTTCGAGTCATAACAGTCACATCGTCATGTTATCTTTTTACATTCTTCCATTAGGTGTGCTACCAATTCAGTTTTAAAAAAATCTATGTCATCTTGTGAATATGAGTCTTTTAGACAATCATGGAAGTACTAAAAAAATATAAATACACAAATGATTAATAATTATTTTAAATGAAATGGTAATTATCTTTGAAAATACATCTTCAGGGATGTTGGTTTGTTCATGGAATACAATCTATTTCATAAATTCACAAACATAATAACCATAGTCTTTATCGTTTTTTTGTTTTGATCACTGCAGAAACATTGAAAAAAATAAGTAATTTTTTATATATGTTTGGATAGTGAAATATTATTTTATATACCCTGATTTTTATCCAATAGTAGAACTTTTAATGTTTCTTATCCATTTCCCATGACCTCATTCCATGATATAGACGATATTCACGCACCACCCTATCATAAAAAAAATCCTCATTAAAATATAATATAGATTATATAACTAGATGTTTAGTTCTAAAATGATGGATTTTTTGTATTAAAAATTGACAAATGCCATCATTTTTGGTTGGTTTCTTTGATATCCGTGCATTGAATTCAAGAAATGAATCTTTATAGAATCCAAATTGATCGTAATGAGCATCCAATGCAACCTAAAAGCAAAAAAAGAAATAAGTATCGAAAGAAATTAAAATATATTTGATATGATTAAATTGTGTAGTTTTACCCCTGTAATGTTGGTATTAAGAAGAATCTACCATCTGTAACTTTTCTATTAAACAAATTGATTAAGCCTGTCACTATTTCACCGTCTTTCATGGATGCTATATCTGTTTTTTCTATAGAGGTGACATGAGGACTAACGAGTCCAATTTTTTTCCATGTGAAAATACCTTCAATTTTTTTTCATATATACGTCTACAATAACTATTAAATGTGTTTAGTCACTATTTGACCCTCTTGATTGGCATCCAAAAGACCCAGGTTCAAATCTGGGCAGGGATGAATTTCTGGGTACTGTAGTAGGGCATTGTAGTGGGCACTGTAGCACACACTGTAGCAGTGGTGGAACTGTTGCGGCGGCAGCACTGTAGTGGTGGAGGAACTGTTGCAGGATACTGTAGTGGCGGCGGGTACTATAGCAGGTACTGTAGTTGTGCAGGGTACTGTAGCAGTACTGTTCACAGAGTGCCCTTTGGGCCAAAAAATGGGGTTTCAAGCCTTGTATTCAGGCCACTTGGCCTTGGGCCTTCGGGCTATGTATTGGGTCTCCCTCTACCCTCTTAGAGGTCTTTGCTTTAATAATAAATTGAGGCTTCGGCCCCAAACTTTAAAAAAAACTAATGAAATATGGATCTTCTCGGTTGTATATATTTTCATAAAAAATTATTGTGTGAACCCCACCATCTTTCAACTTCGTATTCACATGAGTCTGTAATGATAATAAATGCAGATATAGAACAGATGGGTTTAAGGTTCTTCTAGTAGATCATTTTGATCGGTTGGTTGATCCTTGATATGATTTTGAGTTTTTCGTTATTTTCACCCCTTCCTTGTGTCCGTCTTTAATAAAATCAATTGGTTCGAACCTTTTTTCATTAAATTTTAGTGGTTTATTTTGAGAAAATGGGAAATAAATACCTCCTTGAGAAAATGTTTTTTACGAGATGTAAAGGCCATGTGATTAATGTTCCAAGATCTTTTTAAATATTATGAATATCTTCTTGGAATATGTAGCATGACACTTAGATCATGGTCTATATTAATCATTACTTTGACATGACCTGTCAGAAGTGGTTTGTTGTGTAGCATGACATTCTGAATATTGAACACTATAGCCCTCGCAACAAGGTGATGAGTGGGTGTTGATAGATATAAATCACAGTCATTTTAACCTCATAAAATATCAGTACAGGAAAGGTATCAGTGTCTATATGATTCACAATCCACATAAACAATGATTTGAACACTGATTACCTTATCTAAGAAAAGTTTTTTAGGGGAATGGATTGCCTCAAAGCTAGTGGGGGTGTGGCGGGATCTTTACACGCTAGTTATTATTGAATTTTTTCTTCTCTCCCCCCACCACAATAGTTTCCATGAACTCTCTCTAAAATTTCATATGTTCATCAAGGATAGAAATTCTTTCTCTCATTATTTTTATTTCTGCACTTTGATCCTCCTCTTGTTTTTTTTTCTCAGAAAATGTTCGGGGGTTCACCCCAAAACCCAAAAATCTGATGCAACTATACTTTTCTGGCTACTTCAAGGACACTGAAAGTATTTCAACATCTAGTTTGGGTGTTTCTGATTCCTGTTACTATGTCAGATAGAAAATATAGAAAAATAATTAATTATTATTGTGTCATATTTATTTAAATCAAAACATATATTTATTATTTCATACTTACACATGTTTCCCACACTTTTTGTGTGTTTTCATCTATTAGTATCCCATCGTTATTTACACGCACATCCTTCCATAACACATGGTGTAGGATAGAAGTTACATTGTATTTGAATTCATCAATCTGCATATATATAGAGGAAGATAGTTATGGTGTTGTTTTATGTCATATAAAAGTATTACGTTAGATTTAAAATACGTATCAATTTTTTTCATGTGAATTGTACTCTATTCATGATTTACGAAATGGGTACGCTAGTTTTTCTACTCATTCCTTATTTTCATCACTAATTTGTTGTTTCATAAATAAAAAACTATCAATCAAATTTATGAATACAAGTATCATCAAACAAAATTTTACCAAACACAATGTACCTGAAAATACAACTCCTCATGATCACTAGTAAATGCATCCCACACTCCTTGGGTTATAAGGTGTGAAAAAATAAGATGTGGGTGCTTGTTTATTTTCCCTTCAGCATATTTAAGATAACATTTCATTAAAATTGTGCGAAATCCTCTGTAAATCCTTCCAGAAACCCTTAATACATTGTCTTTGTGCGAGTCATCCACTATAAATGCACTCTACAAGGGATGAGGAAGAGAAATTCAATTTTTAATTATTTTATTTTTTAGTAAATTAAAGAAATGATAT
Source organism: Viscum album (assembly GCA_963277665.1). Taxonomy (NCBI): domain Eukaryota; kingdom Viridiplantae; phylum Streptophyta; class Magnoliopsida; order Santalales; family Viscaceae; genus Viscum; species Viscum album. The sequence goes on along the minus strand of OY728136.1, from coordinate 445,308,780 downwards.
ATCATACTATTACCATAATATCTCCCCACATCATTGTATTAAGACCAGTGACAACATGGTGCCATGACTGTATATCAATCGGCATGCAATGATGAGTGACAATTCCAATGTAACTACTGAACATGGACTTGTTGGGGTTACATATTGGCCCTACTTATTCCATCTGACCTTGTATTTTATGCCTTTTGATTTTTCCTTAAGGATTTTTGATAACACCATCAAAGTATGAAGCTCTAGTTTTTTCTGCACCACCAGTGATTCGGTGCTTACTATTTCCTCAGTTTCAACATTATAAATATGTTCCCTTAGAGCACTAGTATCAAAATGTGCAGACGGTGGTTGTACCTCTACACTGGGATAAGTAGCTGCAACATGTTGAGAAACCTATTGGCTCTATGCACTGTGAGCTGCAAAAAATTGAGAGACTTGTTGTGCCTCGGGATTAGGAGCATCATCACATGAAGAAGTCATTATCTATAGAAGCGTTTCAACAGTTAATTTAGATTACCTTAAATTAGCAGAAAACATATAATAACATAAGGTGATAAGATGTATATTACAAAAAAATATAACCTGATTACTGAACTCTTTTATTAAGGATGAAGGGATTTCACCCCTCTATCAGCTATCCAAATCTCGTCATTGTGGTCACCTATGACATATAAAATGCCTTCTACATTGGGACCTCTATGAAATGATTGAGACATAACAATGAAAGGGTCATCCTCCATTGAATTTTCATCTGACCCTTTAGTGGTTTTGGTGGATAACATAACAATTTACCAGTTTCAGTTTGTGGGATCTGAAACATAAAATACTTGTACTGCTCTTGATTCAGTTATAAATGGTTCATCTTTGGAACCTTCCTTACTAAAATCAAATTTCACGAATCTCAACTAATCTATTTTAACAGCACTCCTATTATTAACCTACGTGCATTAAAAAATCAGAACTTTAAAGTTCATATAATCCAACTACCATATTTGTTTAATGATGACAAATTATGACATATTGACATAAATTGGATTTTTTTCCATAGCACCAGAAACATGCATCTCTTCAACCACAAGTGCAAATCCACTATTCTTCATGGTATTGTTTTCATCATTCTCAATAGTATATAATGTATAACCATTAATTACATAATCATTATAATATAATACATACAAACTTGGTCCTTCGGCTAGCCATCAATGTTGTTCTAAAATTGAGTATGGATTTTCATCTGACTCTTTAAATATATGGTCTCGAAACCATCCTATAAACTGTTGATTATGTGTATTTGATATCCATTTTTCATCCCTTTATGGATTCAAATTCCTAAGAATTTATTTTTGAGTTTCTGTATATAGATCAACCCCTAAACTGTTATGCAAAATGTAAAGGTGGGAATGCTCCTGATCTGTAATATTTATTAAAACAACATCACTTACAGAAATTCCTTCACCTGCAAGACACCCAGTGTGACGATATTTTGGTAGACCAATGATTTCCACACTGGATAGGTATTCGGTACATAATTCAATAGTTTCCTCAACAATATATCTCTCCACAATACAACCCTCTGGCTGACTTCGATTTTTAAGATACCCTTTCAAAATCTTCATATACCATTCAATGGTTTACATCCATCTATAGAGTACAGGACCACATAGTCTAATCTCTCCCACCAAGTGAACCATAAAATGAACCATTATATTCAATAATGCTGGCGGGAAGAACTTTTCCAATTCACCTAATATGACGACAATTTCTCTTTCCATGCCCGGTAATTTTTCCGAGTTTATAACTTTACTGTATGTAGATTTGAAGAAGAAACAAAGATTTGTTAATGTATAAAAAATAATTGGAAAAAATTCAACGTAAAGATATCGGAATTATTACTTGCATCAAAATGTGGAATTATTGTGATTTCAGACCCTTTAACTTTAAATCGGTCATTGACATGATGTTCTTGATATTCGATGAATACCCTTTGGGGCCTTTACATAATTCAAGAAGTTAAAAAATTGATATCTTTACTGCCTGGAAAGAGTGTAAGCAGGTGGAGGAAGAAAAGTTCGTTTTCACCCATCACTAGAGCTAACTATTCTCATATTCCCATGTCAACCATGTCCAACCTAACCTTAACTCCATCCTTTTTTTTTGTCGGGTGCATTTAGCATTGTTTCAATGAAACTGTCAGATACATTTTTTTCAACATACATAATATCAAGAAAGTATACAATTCTAGAATGGTAATTAAAAAAAATTGATATCTTCTTCCAACTGGTTTTTGTAAGGTTTTTCAAAAACACTTTACCAAAAGTAGTGTCTACATATTTTAATTTATCAAACAGTTGATCACCAGTTAGTGGAGACTGTGTTGTACGTTCTTATGAAATTTCATCAAATGATGTTGTCCAAGATCAGTAATTATTTCATCGGGGTAGAAATTGGTGATGTCCTAGAAACATGGTTTTTTATTAATGTTTAAACCTAATTGATTGTGTTCCTTGTTCACAGACAGGACACCCATAACATCCTTTAATTCTATATCCTGACAAATTCCAAAAAGTAGTAAAGTCATTTATCATCCCATACAAAATTGCTCTCAATGTGAAATCTTCATTTTTGTAATCATCATACAATGTAACACCTGAATCCCACAATAATTTGAAACCCTCGATCAATGGATCCAAAAAACCATCAATTTCAATACCCGGTTGTTTGAGTCCTGATATAAGAATAGATAGCATGATGTATTTTTTTCATTCATAACCGCACTGGAAAGTTATAATTTACCAACATAAACATCCATGTACTATGAGTGATTCTTTGAAAACCAAAAGTATTCACTCCATTTGTAGATAACACAAGATAAAGGTTTCTCAGATCATTTCCAAAATCAGGATACTCATGATCAATTCATTACCACTGGGGAGGGTTTTCCAGGTGACATAGTTTCCCATATTTATTTCTTCTATCTAGGTTATTTGTTAATTACTCTGTGGTCTCATCACTTCCATATAGGCTCCTAAACCTTAGAATGATTAGAAAGTACCATACAACTTTCGTAGGACGAGATTCATATTTCTTGTATTGAGAATCACCACACTTTGGGAATTCTATAAGTAATTTTTGGCCCTTGAGAAATAGTAAACAATCATTTGGGAAGGCACATATTCATTTAGATATCATACCCATCAAATGTAGCATTCTTTTGGCAACGTATGTTCGGCTCGGGAGCTCATTATCATCTCAGAGCAAGTCATTCAAGAGAGAAAGTAATTCTGTAAAACTGATTTCACTCCATCCATTGTCTGCTTTCAAATTATACAGCTTCAGTATGGCTGAAAATGCTGTATATTTAGTGTAACCACCATACAAAGATTTCCTTCCACAAATCTTTAACTTCTCAAACAGTTTTGGGAAATCACAATTTTCATCTTCAACTATCCTTGTTATTTCTCCAATATGATCTTTATTATCATTCACATCTATACTCACATCCTCAATACAGTCTTCTTCATTTTACCCACTTTTAATCATATCATATGATCCATAAAACACACAGTTATCCTAGCCACTAGCTACATTCCACTTTTCCCCATGTATTTTGCAGCATTTATAACTTCGATCTATTCCGTGATAGATCAAGTGTTCTTCCAACTCCTCTAGACTAACTTGTCTTTAATAACAACAGCGTAAACAAAAACAAAGGATTTGAGAAGGGTCATATGCATGATCTTTTACAATCTTGATGAACTCATTCACTCTATCTTCATTCTCCCTTGTTAAAAAATTGGCATCCATCCATTCTTTATAAATAGTTGTTCTATTTTATTTAGTGATATTAATTTTTAACAAAATAAATAGACAAAAAATTAATATAAAAATTAACCAAGGCTAAAAAAAGTTATAGAAGTATATTTTGGAAACTATTTATAAAATCACAGTTGAAATACTATTAAAAACCACCCATTTACAGAAATTCCTCTTTAAATTAACACACCCTTTTTAAAATAAACCAATTAGTTTCAAACACTCTTTCCCAAAAATGAAATTCCTTTTTTGTAAATCATTGAAGGTAACTTCATGAAACAAAAATGTAATTTGTTTAAAATTATAAATAACCCTCTATATTTTACAAATTTTCATTAAAAACATCACACACCCATTGTTAAAATTAAACCAAAATTACATATGCTTTCAAAACATTCACACCCCTTTATGAAATCCAATAAGGTGAGTTGAGAAACAATTTTCATACAAACTAAGTCCATGAAAAGTTTTAAAATCATTTTAATGTTATTTGAAACCAAAATAGATATGTTAACCACCTTTTTTCAAACACTTTTTTAGTGTATTCCAATAACACCTCATGGAAATAACCACTATTTCTAAATCTAGGAAAGTATTTGGAAAGTTTATCTTATGTGTTCTCAACTATCTGGACCCATAAGCAACCACATGACCATCATGGACTGAAACTGTTCAAATCCTAACTCCTGATACATGACAATATAAGTCATACTCATTACCCATATCATTTATGGTTAAGATTGGTGTTTTCATTAATATCCCATTAAGATCTTAGAAGGATCACTCATGAACATCTAAATACTCATATTGAGCTACCCACCTTAGGTTAGGTATCGTATAATGACATGTCTATTTCAATGGTATTATCATAGATGAAAATTTGATGTTAGTAGTTCATCCCTATCTCATATAATTCAAATATCATCTTAGAATCCTCCACCATATTATATAGAGTCTTATCTATTACCGTGCCTTATCCAGACCATCAATGTAGGTATTATAACTAGCCTATGGAAACATAAGCGTTGTTACAAAGGGTATTGATTAAGAACCCACTCTAGACTAATCACTTGATTCCTAAAAATATGATAACTCATTCTTACTAAAATATCCTTAAAGAAAAGTTAAAAAGGAATCAAAACCCAAATAATCCCTACATCAACACTAGTAACCCCTGGTAACACACCATATCCCATCATCCAACCATGGACCAATCTGAGAATCAAGAGCAAAACAGAATATGGTACTAAAAAAGGAGATATAAGTGTGTCACACACTCCCGTAAACCAGTTCATATATATGGTGTGAGATAAAAATTTATTGTATGATTTCATAAATAATTGTCTTTGAATCCCTTCATAATATAGTTCATAAAGTGCTAGTTTGAAGATAAGGTATAAAATATATTTTCACATCAATTATAAAACAAGTGTAAAAACAATAAACTTACATATTTTCAAACAACCACCTTTTATATAATATAAAAACAAGTATGAATAAAAAATTAAAATAAAAATATCAAAAAATGGAAAGAGGGCCTTTAAAACCATAAAAGACATGTCAAACCACAATTTATCCTTCTTTTAGAACATTTACAGAAAAACTCTTTTTCATAAATAACCACCATGAAAAGCTATTTTCTTAAAAATAATTTACCAAATAACAATTTTTTCCATTTTATATAAAACTTTTTAACCATTTAAATCAAATTATATGAAAGTAAGAAAATACACACTCGAAGTGAAATAATGATCATACATAAGCACTAATGAAACAAGGAAACATAATCCAAAAAATAACCAAATGATGGAGCCATATAATAAAAAAACATGGGGAATAAAATACAACCAAGAAAAAAATACTCTAAAGTTTCCTAAGAATGATGTAACCATCATGTGGAACTTAATAAGACTCATGTATTTAGATCTTGAACTAAAGATAAGGAACCTAGGTCGATACAATTTAACTTTTCATATCCAAGTATTCCTATAGAACTCACTAGGCTCTATCATGAACAGGGGATCAAATGAAACCCTGGTCTCTTCAAGTATATTCTAGGGACATTGAAACATCTTATAAACTCACTCAATCTAACTAGGTACTTACATTAGTCATCGTACTTCACACTAGGTATTTCACTTATTTGGTTCCCTATCTGTTTCATAGGACACCCATAACATTTCAACAGTGGAAGTGAGAAACCAATGAAAAATAATAGATCACCTCATAAATATAATTTCAATATTTTTAAATTTAACCTCACCCCACTTCCTACACCCTCACAAGAAACAACCCCTTTCAAATCTTTTTATAAGCTTCATAATAAGAATAATAATATAAAGAATCCCCCATGGGGTCAAGATCCACAACTAGAACAATAAATGAATGGATCTCAATTGAGGGTATCTCATATTTATAAAATAACATTATTTTAAATTACATAGTAGGATTTTACAAATGTGCTCAAGAAGACAATCCATTTTCACACCTTTTGAGAACAACATTTAGATTTTCATCCCAAAACCATTTATCAAAATTCACTAGAAATCCCATTTGAAAACCAATCCAATTTCTATATATAAATTTTAAAATAATAAAGCCTCTTATTTATGAAGGAAATATGTGGTAACAACTCTTTTATTAAACTTCAATATCCTTTTGAAAACATCTTAATACACCATGAGAGTTAAGTGTCCCAAAACCATTTAGATGGGTTTACAGTCAATTCCATTCATTTTAAAAAAACATTAATTTTAAATATTTCATATTCACTTTAAAGAAAAAAATCTCAGAAAAAAATTCAAAATACTTACTTTTTTTAAACAATCCACTCTAGCCTTTTACAAAACACTTAGCATGTGACATAAGTATATGAAAACTCTTTAAACCATTATTAAGACAATGGAAAGCCAAAAAAGTCATAATATAGTATTATAATTTAATAAGAAATCATTTAAAAACGTCCAATAAATTTATAACATGTATTAGAAGGGAGTTCCAAAGAAACAACTACACCACTCAAGAAAAATCAAAGCTAAAACCTGTCAACATTAATTGAGAACACATATATATGTCTAGTGACATACTTATCAATCCCTAACAACATAAATACCCATTATTAAATATAAATTAAACTATTATCTAGTGGAATCACACTTCAAATTCATAACTGAGTCACACAAAATCAAAGAAAAAAATATGAAGAGTAACACCAACCAACTTGCAATTCATTTAGTGGGAAAACAAGGACCACCAATGACCAAGATTTTCATTGGGGCATTTAGCTCATAAAATTTGTAGTATACCATCAATATCAAATTATAATTTCATGCAAACAAGAAAAACAGATGAAAAAGAGGAGAAAAATCACCAACAGAGGAGAGGAGGATAGTGGAGGATAGGTGCATGACGGAGGTGTGGCGCATGACAGAGGTATGGCACGCGTCGGAGGAGAGGCACACGATGACTAGTTCACACGACTAGTAGAGGTGATACAAAATGGCTAGTATAGGAGACACACAGTGATGTGGCATTCAACGGAGGTGGTGACGCACAGTGGAGGTGTGGTTCACGGTCGAGGAGAGGAGGTGGGAGAGGAGGAGGAGGAGGATTTGTTGTGTAGGGCTTAGCTTCCACGAGAGCTTGAGGGGTGTGAGAATGGAGGGGACTGTTAGGGTTTTTTTTTATAAAACCCAGTGATCCTTTTATTAGTGTTAGCTAAAAAGCACTGACAAAGGTACATTTTATCAGCGCTAAAATAAAAAGAACTGATAAAACACACATTTTCAGTGCTTTTTTAGCACTGATAAAGTTGGTCCTTTATCAGTGCTAAACAATCCCAGATAAAAAGGTGTCTTTATCAGCCCAAAATTTATAGCACCGATAAAGACAGCTTTTATCTGTGCTTGTTTAGCACTGATAAAGATATTATGTTAATAATTTATTTATAGTAATATATATTCAAAAAATTATATATATGATAAATAAATAAATATTTATTTATAATTATAACAATATATAAATAATTATATATTTATATATATATAATTATAATTTAAATAATTATAAAATTATTAGAAATATAATTATTATATTTATAATCTTAGAATATATATCATAAATATATTAATTATATATATATATAAGATTATATATATATATAACTATATTTCATCTAATTTTATAATTATTTATATGAATACATATTTATTTAATATATGAATATATATATATATATTTATAATATAAATATATTTATTTATAATTATAATTATAAATGAATATTTATTTATTAATTTATTTAAATAATTATAAAATTATAAAAAATTAATATTTATGATATTGATAATTTTATTAATATATATTTAATACATTTATTATATTTATTATAGTTTTATAATTATTTAAATATATTTGTATTTATTTATAACTATAACTATAAATATTTGTATTTATTTATTAATATTTCTATATGTTTATTTAATTATATATAACATTATATATGAAAATAATAATTATATTCTTTATAAATTAATAATAATTTAAATAAACAAATATTTATTTATATTTATAACTAATAAATAAATGTATATTTATTTTTAATTAAAAATTATAATAAATAAATATTTATTTATAGCTGTAATTATATATATATTAAAATAATTATAAAATTATAATAAATATATTAAGTATATTAAATATATATAAATATATTTACTATATTTGTTTAATTATTTAAATACATATACATTTATTTAGAATTATATTTATAACTATTTGTATTTATTTATAAATATTTGTATATAAATATATATAATTATTATATTTATTATAATTTTTACTTATTTAAATATATCTATATTCATTTAGAAAATATAATTACAAATATTTTTATTAATTGTAAATATTTGTATATATTTATAAATATATTTATTTAATTATATTATAACTTTATAAGTAGTATAATAAATATATTTATTATAATTTTATAATTATTTTCATATATATAGTTTTTTATAATTATAATTATAAGTATAAATAAATATATTTACAAATATTTGTATATAATTATATATATATATATATAATTATAATATGTGTATTTATTGCTATTTAATAGTTATATATATAGTTTTAATTATAATAACAAATAAATATATTTAAAAAGTATTTATACATAATTAAAACTTAATAATTATAAATATAATAAATATAATAACTATATTTATTATTTAAATATATTTAATGTAATTTTATAAGTATTTTTGAGAACACAATAGTATATATGGGTAACATGAATTAATCATATACCAAGTAAATATACATAATAAAAAACGAGCCATCAATGGATAACATTAATAATAAGAAAGGGTGTAATGTATAAATAAACCTTATGATACATAAATGCACGTACAATCAATATATTTATTGACCAAATTCATTCAAACATATATATTTAATAATTAATATAAATTTATATTTTTAAAAAGGTATTTATATATATTAATTATAAATAAAATAAATTTGTTAAATATAAAAAATATAACAAATAAAATAATCTGATAAATGTAATAATCTAATAAATAAATCTAATAAATCTAATAAATAAAATAAATATATTTATTATTTAATGAAATTTATTATAATATTATATATATATAATAATCTTAGAAATAGTTTCTTAAAACATTATATTTATATTTATAAATTATTAAAAAATTTATATTAATTATAAACATGCATTTTTTAGTTAATGTGTCCAAATAAACATTATTTTTTAATATAAATTTTTGAAAACTTTGATCAGTGAAAAATATAGCACTGATAAACGAATCCTTTATTAGTGCTAAAAAAAGAACTAATAAAGGTGTACATTTTATTATGGCTTTTCTTAGCGTTGATAGATGATACATATATCAGCACTTTTATGTAGCAATGATAAAGGACCCCCTTATCAGTGCTTTCTTCTTAGCACTGATAAAATGAGGTGCTTCCCTTGCCTTGTTTTGTGGTAGTGTAAGGAAGATATTAATGAGCTAGACTAAATGTGGTGTTTACTAGAGCAGGATCGAGGAGCTTTCAAGAAGTTTCATTGGATAGTGATCCCCTTCTTCTGAGTAGGTTGGACGCTTTTATAGTTTTTGGTGGGAATGTGTTTTTCCATTTTTACACATTTAGTACTTCTGTTGTACTCTGGTTTCAGATAGATGTATTCATGCATTTTAGTTTCCAGTTTTCATCTCTATGAACCGTAGTCTTGAGGTGTTTGTGGGTGTGTGTGTACTAGTACTTTAGGAAAAGGCATGACATCTCTATGATATTCCTACTCCATGCTAGTCTCTTTCCCCTGGCCTATTGGAGAAAACATTGGGATGGTTTTTTATTAGTCCTTGCTTGGTAGGGTCGTGAAAGAGTATAACCAGAGTGGGTTTCACTTTAAAATCATAGTGTCATGAGTTTGGGTTGGGTTGGATAGAAATATAGTTAATGTGTTTCGAGTTTTGATCTAATGACATATGTTATAGTGCTAGTGTGGTGACTGACATAACCATTCAATATGAATCTAATAACCTTCTTTTAGAATCATTAAATTTGTACATTGGTCGTGGAGAAATTGTGGTTCATGTATCATATAGGATTAGGTTGTGGGTTTCTTTTCCTTCTCGAGTCATCTCCCTAGATATACTCATTTCTTGTGGTGCATCTTGATTCTGTTTCTGGATGCCACCATGATGATAGAAAGATAGGGTTCCACGGAGGGACTTTGATGAAAATTCACCCACTGATGAGGCTTTAGTGCAGGAAACTAGTTTTTAGGTGGAACTTTTGGGTGGTCTGCCAGTTTATCCACTACCCGTTGAGAAGCTAGTGATTCCGGAAGTTCTATTAGAGGATGTGCATAGGTTGAGTGAGCTAAATGGGTTCTAGAGGCAATTACATCTAAGGTATCATGGTGAACTGGACCCTAAGGTTGATGATGAATGGATCAAGTAATTCACATGTGTTTTCTTTCTTATGAGGACACCTACGAATCAGATGGTGGTCCTAGTAGTGAGCCTTCTATAGTGATTGGCCATGTGATGGTAGAGTCTTGTGATGTAGACCCACAACAAGAAGATGTTCACTTGGGTGGATTTTGAGTGGATATTCAGGGAAGAGTTTTACCCATACATGTTGAGATCTGTGCGTATCTAAGATATTTTAAAAATTTGGTAGGGTAGTTTGACCTTGGTGGAGTACTCAACTATGTTCATAAACCTTTCATGTTACACCCTAATTATGGTTGAGACTTATTATTCAAAGATCATACCTTTGAGAAGGGGATCTAGAAAGATTTTTGATTATGTGTGGTGTCCTTATACCTTACCACCTATGATGGGGTACTAGAGTGATCTCTCGTAGTAGAGAGAATCCTTGTAGAGGGACAGACATATGTGGCCCATAGTGGTGGTCACGAGGTTGAGGAATCTACATCAACTGGTAAATGGAAGGTGATAGGATCGCAATTCAGGATCCATACCCATGATCATAATTTGAAATGTGGTATTATCATATAGGAGCCTCACCCTAGATCAAATCATCCATAGGATAGACATTGTTACACTTGTGACTACGGAGACATCCTTCTATAGATTTTCAAACCTGTATTTCTACAGAGAGGGAGCTGGTAATAGACTACCTTGGAAGAGGGAACATTTGGAGCATGGATTCTTTCATGATTACATATGTGGTGGAGGAGTTGGGAGAGTGGTAAGAGATGGATGGTTGTTCGAGGTGTTCCCCCACTATCGCTAGGTGGTCCACACTAGGCTCAGGGAGCCAAAGGATAGGGGAAAGGATAGAGGCAGGTCGTAGAGGCTTTTGACATGGAGGATCTGAGAATGAATAAAGGTATGCTATGTGTTCTTTCTAATTTTTACAGTTTTAAATTTTAGACAATATTATGAGGTAATCATTTCATTCCTCGTATTTCATGAAGTTTGACTGGGGTGGCTTGGGGGCGTTGGTAGAACCCTATGTGGGTGTTGTTAGACATTGCTTTGAACTCTCAAGAAAGAGGGGAACTTTCCCCACCGATACACATTTTTGTGATGTGATCAAAACCATGAGAGAGAGTATGTGGCTCATGAAGTGGATAGTGTCAGGTTGTGAAGGATGAATTCCTTACAATTATGTGTTCATGAAGGGGTTATGTAATGGAGTGTCATATAAGGAATTAGCATTTTTAGTGGAGATTTTCAGTATGACCCTTATGCATTGAATCCTTGGTGGTGGGAGGGCCTTCCTTAGAATCATTCCATAGTGGTATAATTAGAACCTAAAATGTTTCTGCATTTTGTATAGGTTTTCCACCATCCATATTCATCTGTAATTCCTCTAGTGGGTGTGGTAGTGTTTCGGGTTTGGTGAGATGTGTTATAGATTAAGGTTCACAAATGATGTACCCAGTAAGACCTTGTGTTTACACTCAGGAAGCTCTATTTTGTTCATTGATACCCTCACATGCTCGGTATAAACCTGAAATTCAAGAAACTTGGGGAGTTCAGGGTGAATTTCATCCATGGATGGTTGTAAACTATTCAGTTACATTTATATCTGTGTTAGGTTAGAAAGGTGGTGTACCTCTAGACCCTATGACTGCATAGGGAACATGGTGTTTGGTGTTTTTTCACCCATCACAATTGTGGAGACATGTGCCTCCTATCTCATGATGATGATCTGGTTGGAGTTGAACGTGGTTTTGGTTTTTCTTTAGTTCTCCCCATTAGTGTGTCCTTTTAAGTGTCATGAGAACCCTTGGCGAGCTTGCTGGCATGGAAGTTCTCGTGAAGAGCTCAGTTTATTTCCTAATTCCAAGGATTTCTCTTTTCAAGGAAGAAAATACATAACGCTAGGAGACTTTAATGACTTGGTTTTTTCCTTGTAAGACATTTTAATATTTATAAGAATATTTCCAAATCCAAGCACTTAGTTGGCACAGAATTCTGGGGCCTAGAGAGCCTCGACACAATGATATTAAAACTATAAAATATATATTTTTTACAAGTGCGTAGTTTGACTTAAAACATGGAATAACTCTTGAGATAAATCTCATATTGAAATTATTTGACCACAATTGGGTTCATAACTTCATTTTTACCCTAGTCGCGACATAAAATTCATTAAGATCATGTTTTCAGTCATGGAGAAATTTTGCGGCGAGGTGTTAAAAGAGAGTTAATTGATTTAATTTAATTAAACCAATTTTAACCCATCTCCCTTCAGTTTAGAATTCAGGAATAAAGTAGAGTTTCCATTATTATCCTCCTTTGTTAAATGGATAAAATTAAGTGGAATCAAGGTTATAAGATTCTACTGATTTCTATTCTTTCCACTGATTTTCATCAGATCAAAGAGAATCACGATCCATGCATCATTTTTTACCCAAACCTTTGTCATTTCACCACCGAGGTAGCCATATAATAGATTTAGTTGTAATACCCATTTTATGCACTTTTTTATTGTTTTGGATCCCTATTATTATTTCTAGAGATCCATTCTAGTTTGATCTTTTAGTTTTGGGGGAAACCAGGGTGATTCATGAAACTCACAGGGAAATTCCCATCAGAATTTCTATTAACACGACGTGTAAACCAGTGATACACGTCAGGTGTTATTTAAATTTAGGGAAGATTAATTTTGGGGACTAAATTACATGTATCAGGGTTACACACCATATAGTGACCCCAAGTTGTGTGTCCAGAGGACATGGCTAGGGTAGCCATGTGATAATACATGGATGGGTAGAACTACACTTTCAAAGTACATGGGAAGAGGGTGCCGGATATAGGCATTTGAAAAAGAGACATCCAAATAGAAGTTTACCCTATATATTACATGTTACCAATGGTAAATTCCATGTGTGAAGAACAAGCGACAGATATATGTGGAGGAAGAACATGGGTAGGGGCCGGACGAGGTAGGACACTCCGTTTATGGGTTGTGCACGCCATATACGCCTACATGGCCAGAAAAGAAATTAATATAGAGTGAATTACTAGATTCTAGGGTGGGTTCACACAACATGTGTACCTAGTTTATTCCATTTACTTTCTTGAGATCTTCTTGAGATCTTACACCTTGCATATCTCTTTCTCTAGGGCTTGGATTGAGGCTTTTGAGTAGCCTATCTCGAGTAGTTTTCTTCATATATGTAACAACCCAATGTTTTATAAATGGAAATTCATTTCTTATAAATACTTCAAATATTCACATGAAATCACAACATAATGAACTATTAAGTTCTATGTGACCTTTAAACTTAAGTTTGTCACTTTTGTGTTTGGAATTTCGAAAATATGACATACATAGTTGTGATCTGTTTGTTATTTGGAGTCTAATAAGAAAAACATAATTTTCATTGAATATTAACCTACCCTTATGAATAGTAACATACCATAATGAGTATTAACCTTACCTATGATTATATATAAATAAGATTCAAGTGAATATATGATGTTCCTATATTTTAGAATAAGTAAATGAATGTTTTAAAACTGGGTTTTTAAAAATAAATTATATTTTTAATTAAATATTTAATTAATCCTATTTAGATAAACTATTTCCAAAAAATGGAATTCATTTTTGGATTATACATGTCAAAAAAAAATTAGGCTTAATTTTTGATATTTTTCTGAAATACCTGGATTTTTTATGAATAGTAAAATATGGTAATTTACCATATATATACATTATAAGCTAAATAGACTATTTCTTGAATCATGGATGATTTCAAAACCCTTGGTTCGAATTCACATGACCCATTTACTATTTTTGGTCATGGAATCGTCACTATTTATGGTCTTGAGGTAAATTAATAAACTAATGAATAAAAAATTATGAAAACCCTCCTCTTCTCCACTATAACCCCCCTCACCCCCTCTTCTCTTCACCCCTGTCAAGCCTTTATTCCTTTCCAATATTCTTCCCAAAACTCTCCCCAACCTCCTCCCCCATGTAAAATATCCCGTAGTCTCTTCAAAATACCAAAACCTATCCCCTTAAGAGGTTTTCAAAGGAGGCAGACTCAAGAGGTAAATTCCTCTTTCCGATTCATTCATTTCTTTGAAGTTCTTTTATTTTTTTTCTTTACTCACCTCCCTTCAGCCCAAATGGTATGATAACCCTAGTAACATACATTTAATGTAATTCTATTATGTTAATGGGATACTTAATTATCCTCTCTCTTTTCCCCATCTTTTATTTGAAAGAAATGAAAACACCATTTGAGATGTGTCAATTTAGCACATTCAAGGACAACAGTTTATCTATTTCTATTATCATATTTAATTCTGGTCATGAAACCATTTGTGTTATGGTTGAACCAGTTTATTATATATTTAATATATCCTATTTATGATTCTTTAATCCTTTTTTACAAATCTTATTAAGTTATAAATAAAAACATGTCTGTTGTACTCAAAACCCACGGATTAACAAAAATGGTTGTCACTATGGTTTGATATAATAATTCAACATCCCTATAAGTAACCAAAATAAATTTTAAATCATGTAATCTATTTTATGTTCAATAATATCGTATAACTTCAATTCTGGACAACCACTTTCATCTTACATGATTATCCGAACATGAATATAAGTGAACCGGTCATTGAAACCAAGTAAGCAAGTGGACCCAAACAATGAAATTGAACCTTATAACCAATAAAAAATGTCATGAATGAACTTAATATGGTTCTAATAAATAAATTAAATATATAATAGGTTCTAGATTTATTAATTAACAAACCTAATTTGTTTATTTACGTCATTAATAACAAGTGGAGAACACCACCAGACTTAAGGTAAGGGATCCTCTCCATTTCACTCTTAATCAAGACGTCCTCTATGCTATGCCATTTTATGTTTAATACCAAATGATGGGGTATTATTATGAACATCCCCCATACAAACCTCTTGATTTAGAAGTGATGATAAACCCCATTTATCTCTCATTAATCCCTCTTTGGTACACCCGACACCATGCCGATAAAACATAACGAATTTTACCCAAACCTTCTGTGTTCTTTCAGGTTGCCTTATATTTCTTTATATCAAAATAAAGTTATATTATCTATTTTTGTACATATTCTAAAGGCTATTTAGTTTTAAAGAATTCATTTATGAAAACCCTTTCATCACTCTTTTTTGGGGATATACATGTTTTTAAAAGATTCCCACCTTAGAACTTTCCGATAAGCAAACTTTTTTTAAGGGAACTTCATGAATTTTTACCCAATTTCAAGTGAAATCTATCCTCTATTTTGAGAAACCATTGTATTTATAAAATCAGTCATTTTATTATGAAAACATTCCTAGTTAAATTATGGTTTTTTATGAAAGATTTTCCTCTTTTCTATTTTAAAGTCTCTATAGTATTTTCATTAAAATCGCACAAAAATGTTTTAATGCTAATGTATCTTAAATACAGTTCTTATATGTTATCACTTATATTTGAAATCACTTACCATGTTATATTCCTATTTTATCTTGTGAACTTCCATTTCTTTCCAAATCCCTTTCTTTTATGGACACTTTCATGATACTCCCATTGGTTATGCTTTATGTCATGATTGTGGTACCCAATTCTTTCCATCGGTACCCTTATGTTTATGTATGGTTAATTATGTATGATTATTTATGTGGAAATAATATTCCTAAAAATTTTGACATTGGTGCACCCAAATAGCGCTCCAATTCTTTGGGTAAAGTTAAGTCTCATGAGATGCGATGTGAAATGGGATTAGAGGTTATCTTTGATCTGTACTACTATGCGAAACGAGATTTTCAGTTTTCCTTGACTCTTACTACTATGGGAAATAGGATTGGGGGTTAGACTTGAATCGTAATGAAGACATGTATTACGATTCTTCCACATTTATATGATTCCAGGTTTATATGATCCCATATTTATATGATATGATTTCACATGTTCAATGCTTTTGATATCATTTTGTCATGCCTCCTAACTAATGTGCTTAAGCTGTATTATTTTTTTCATTCCCTTACTAGGATTTTTAGCTCATCCCTTTGTTCATGTGTTCCCCAAGGTTCCCTATGAATATGTAAGGGCTAAAAATAAGTTTGGAGCTCTTTATGGAGATTAAATAAAGAAGTGTTTTTTAGCCTCATGTTTTCTGTTTTATATACCTAGTCTTCTAAGACTGTCGACTTAAAGATCCTTGGCTTATACTCTGATGTATAATTATGTTTAAAAACATGTAATGTTATATGAAAAAGGATACGTTCTCTATAGTTGGTATTATAGGATGTTCTATTTATTTTTGGATATTAGTAATAGAGCACCTTAGTGAGAACCTTAAAGATGATATTAAGTATAAGAAAACACCCCTAAGTTTTGGTATGTATAGAGTAAGTGGTTTATAAAGAAAATACATCCATGCCTGAATAAAAATAGTTAGAGGCGGCTCTGGCACAGATGTACCTAGGAGTGAAAACTACAACAAGGTGTTTCGGGCTGGACTCGGGGTATCCTGGTACATGACAACATGCCTTACTACACTCTTGGTATTGGAACTCATAGGGGATATGCTTTGGAAGATTAATGAGCTTAGTACAAACCATTATCAAGGGAAAAAATCCCAAAAGAATATAAGTTAATAAATAGATTGAGGATAACCTATATTTAAACCTAAAGAATCACTAGTTAAGATATAATTCTCCTTTACAAGTTTATCATTTTATGTTAAAAGTTTCCTTTTTTGTGGTCAATAGCTAAGTATTAAAGCCCTATAATTATACATTCAGTTTATTAGTTAATGGAATGAAATAGAAGAACATATTCCAACAATCAATGTGATAGGAAATGTGAGTATTTCCCTAATGATATGCCTGATATGATGGGAATAGGTACTCAAAACTTTATGACAGTACTTGATCAGCTGGCTCGAGTTATGAATAATGACATGAATCATGCAGAACACCCTCCTCATCTAAGGAAGTAGAAATTTTTTGTAGAATCCTTCAGGTCGAAAAGGACTCCCATGTTTAGCGGATCTTATGATCCCCTCCTCACAGAGCAATGGATTAACTCCTTTGAAAAGATATTATTTGTACTCCAGTGCTCAAAAGAAGAGAAAGTTATACGGGTGGTTTATCGTTTTGATGGGGAAGCTGATTAGTGGTGGACATTGATCAAGAATACAAATTTCCTAGAGGAAATTGATTCCATGAATTAGGAGGAATTCAAGAGGATGTTTTTAACAAATATTTTCCTCAAACCCTCTATCTCAAGATGGAAAGAGTGTTCCTCAGACTCAAGAAGAAGGAAGATGATTCCATCGGGGCATATAAAGAAAACTTTACAAGACTTGAAAGGTATGCCTTTGGCTCTTTCATGAACACCAAAAGAAAGGTGGACCAATTATTTAGCTTATCAAAGTCGAGTCTATGAAATGCATTGGAAATTTTAGACTTCAAAAATAATGAGGAGATTTTAAGTTGTTCCCTCAAGGTTGAAATGGAGATCAAATACTCTCAGCGCTCTCATGGACCTAGTGAAAAGAAGCGAAAAATGGACAACAATATGGGTGGTTCGACAAAACAATACCATGATGGAAAGAAGCCTAAAGTTTCCCCTTATAAAATTTATTGGAAGAAGAATCCTGGGAACTTTCTAAATTGACCCAATAATTGCTTCAAATGTACAAGGTTTATTCATTTAGCCAAAAACTGCCTATGAGATATGAATAATCCCACTAATACGGAAGAAGAAAGGAATTTTCTTATCAATGCTCAGCTAGTGGTGTAGTGTTACAACTTCAAGGAGCATGAGCATTATGAAAAAAATTTCCAAAGGTAAGTTTTGTCGGTGGAAATCAACAGCAATCTACAAGGAAATAAAGAAGGGATTATGTTATCACTACTACTGAGGTGGAGCCAGAAAATGATGTGGCGATAAGTATGCTAGTTATTCATTCAAGAATAGAAAACATACTATTTTATTCTGGTTCTAAACATTCTTTCATAACTTTAATGTTTAGTATAACTATTCAAACACCACCTAAAAATTTGGAGGACAAGTTATTTTTTGAGAATAGAGAATGGGACAATTATTGCGTCCATGGTTTATAACTCCCCCCAGTTAATGATTGTGGACTGAACCTCCAAGAAAATCTTATCATACTTCCTTTAGTGGAGTTTAACACAATATTGGGCATGGATTAGATATCTTTATAAAAGGTCAATATCAACTGTTGGGAAAGGGAGATCACTCTTTACATCCCAAAGCAGCCTTCGATTCTTTACAAGTGTAAGGAGAAATATTAATACCCTTTAGAATCATCATCTCCAGTGTGGATATTTTTGCCTTATGAATAAGCATATCTCTCTCAAATGATTGGGACAAAGGAGGGAATCATTCTTGAAGACATTCCCATAGTGAGGGATTACACTGATGTATTCCCTAAATATTTTCCTGGTCTTCCTCCTGATCATGAGTTTGAGTTCCCAATTGAACATATTCATGGATCTCTATCTATATCAAAGACCCCTTATAGAATGGCCATCGTAGATCTGGAAGAGCTGAAGAATCAGTTACAAGAGAATCTAGAGAAGGGTTTTATATGCCCGAGTGCTTCACCGTGGGGTGCACCAGTCCTCTTCGTCAAGAAGAAGGATTGATCAATGAACCTCCACATTGATGATTGTGAGATCAATAAAATCATGATAAAGAAAAAGTATCCCCTTCCACAGATAGATAACTTGTTGGATCAGCTTTGCGGGGCTTGTTATTTCTCTACGGTAGACCTTCGGTCAGGATATCACCAACTAAAGGTGAGTAAGGAAGATATTCCCAATACCTCCTTTCGAACAAGGCACGAACACTATGATTTTGTAGTAATTCCATTCGAAATCACTTATTCTCTATCAATTTTCATGGATTTAATGAATATAGTCCTTAGATATTACCTCGAAAAAATTTTGGTAGTATTTATTGACGATATTATCATATACTCCAAGTGTAAGGAGAAACATGAAGAGTATTTGAATACAGTTTTAAAGAATTTTTGAAGGGAGAAGTTGTATGAAAAGTATAGTAAATGTGAGTTTTTGATAGAAGAAGTATTATTCATGGGGCATGTTATCACCAATAAATGGATATCTGATGGAATCTTCCAAGACAAAGGCAATAGAAGAGTGGACAAGGCTGACATATGTAATAGAGATCCATACCTTTTTGGGTCTAGGTAGGTATTATTAACGATTTGTGAAGAAATTTTCATGATTTTCGAACATAATGACCCAGCTGACATGGAAGGGTGTCATATTTGTATGGACTCTGGTATGTGAAGACTGTTTCAAGGAGTTGAAAAAAGGCTTATCACTGTGCCAATTCTCACACTCCCAATAAGTGGAGAACTCTTTGTGGTTTAAAGTGATTCTTTAAAGATGGGATTAGTCTGTGTACGGATTCAAAATGACAAAGTGATAGCTTAAGCCTCAAGGAAGCTGAAAATACATGAGAAAAACTATCCTACACATGATCTGGATTTGGAGGCGGTGATCTTTGCATTGAAAATCTGGAGGCATTATCTCTATGGGGAGAAGTTTGAGATATATACTGATCCCAAGAGTCTCAAACATATATTCACATAGAATAATATTAATATGCACCAGAAAATATGGATAGAGATAATTAGGGATTATGACTACTTAATCCACTACCGTCCAGATAAGGAAAACAAGGTGGCATATTCTCTAAGTTGAGAGGATCCTGAATCTTTATCGATGATGAGAATTGAAAAGGATCTGATCTTCTTAGATTTTTAGAGGATGGACACGGAAATAATTAAGGGAGGAACAACATCAATCATTTATCAAGTGATTTATCAACCATCCCTCATGGATAAAATAATGTATGCTCAAAGAAAATATATGTAAATTCAGAAAAAGGTGGAAGCTATTAAAAATGGGAAATCATCAATTTTCAAAATTGATGAGGAAGGAGTTGTAAGATTTGGGTCACAATTATGTATACCATATGATCTATAAATAAAGAAGGATCTTATAAATGACACACATAGCTCAACCTTCCCTATCCACCCAGGGAGCACAATGATGTATTGAGATATCCAAGAAAACTTTTGGTGGGAGAATATGAAAAGGGAGAATGTTGAATATACATCAAAGTGTCTGGTATGTCAACAAGTGAAGGCTGAGAGGCAAAATTATAATAAGATGATGCAACCACTAACTATACCAACATGGAAGTGGGAGAAAATTACCATGGACTTTTTCCCTGGACATCCATGGAAATATAGAGGAAACAATTCTATATGGATCATTGTGAACTATCTTAAAAAGACAACTCACATTATCACAATTCGAGAAGATTTCCCATTGGATCAACTTGCAAAGATTTACATCAAATAAGTGGTAAGGATTGATGGATTTACACTATATATTGTATCCGATCATGATCCAAGATTCACCTCAATGTTATGGAAAAGTCTCCAACATGCTCTAAGCACTGAACTGAACAGAACTTTAGTACAGCCTATCATCCTCAAACTGATGGCCAATATGAGAAAACTATTCAAACAATGGAAGACATGTTCAGAGCGTGTTATCTAAAATTCAAAGGAGGATGAGGCCAACATATTCCACTGTTTGAATTCTCCTACAACAAAAGTTTCCACTTGAGCATCCGAATGGAACCATATGAAGCCCTTTATGGGAAAATGTGCAGAACACCGACATGTTGAGATGAAGTCGGTGAGCGTAAGCTTCTAGGACCAGAAATGGTTGATGAAATGGTAGAGAAATTGAAAACCATTCAGTGGCATGTGAATGTAACCCAAAGTTGATAGAATATTTATGCAGACAACTATTGATGAGACCTTGAGTTCAAAGTTTGAGACATGGTATTTTTGGGCATATCTCTATGGAAGAAGGTCATGAGGTTTGGAGTGAAAGGGAAGTTATGTCCCAGGTACATTTTATCTTTTGATATTATTGATCATGTTGGGGTTGTAGCCTATTGACCGGAACTTCCACCTACCATGTCGAATGTACAAGATGTTTTTCATGTATCCCTCTTAAGGAATTACATACTAGACCCTTCACACATAATCTCTTCATAGGTGGTACAGTTGGTAGATAATCTTTCCTATGAGGAGCAACCAGTGAAGATCTTGGATGCTAGAGATAAAGTTCTATGTAATAGGACTACTCACCTGGTCAAGCTACTATGTTCGAACCATAAGTACGAAGAGGAAACCTGAGAACTGGAGGAGGAAATGAAGGAAAAGTACCTACACCTATGTATGGATTATAATGTAAAAAATAAATTTCAAGGGTGAAATTTTATAAGGGGGGAAGAATGTAACGACCCAATGTTTTATGAATAGAAATTCATTTCTTATAAATATTTCATACAATCACATGAGATCAAAACATAATGAACTACAAACTTCTATGAAACCTTTAAACTTAAGTTTGTCACTTCTGTGTTTGGAATTTCGAAAATATTACATACACGGTTGTGATCAGTAAGTTATTTGTAGTCTGATAAAAAAGACTTAATTTTTTGTGAATGGAAACCAACCCTTATGAATAGTAACATACCGTTATGAATAGTGATATAACCTAATTTATAGTAACCTTACTTATGATAGTATATAAATAAGATTCAAATGAACATATGAGGTAACTATATTTTAGAATAAGTAAATGAATGTTTAAAACTGGGTTTTAATAATAAATTATGATTTTAATTAAATATTAAATTAATCATATTTAGAAAAATTATTTTTGAAAAATTGACTTCATTTTTAAATTCTAAACATTGAAAAATGGTTAACGTAAATTTTTTAGATTTTTCTGAAATACATTAATTTTTTATGAATAGTAAAATACGATAATTTACCGTATATATGAATTATACGATAAATAGACAATTCCTAGAATCATGGATGATGTCACCACCCCTGTTTTTAATTAACATGACCCATTTAATATTTTTGGTCATGGAATCATCACTAATTCTGGTCTTGAGAGAAATTAATAAACTAATGATTAAAAAATTATGAAAACCCTCTTCTCCTCCACAATAAAACTCCCCCTCACCCCTCTTATCTTTACTCCTATAACGCATTGTCAATTGACAATATTCTTACCAAATATCTCCCCAATATACTCCCATATGCCCAACAACCCCTAATATCTTCAAAATACCAAAACCTCTCCCCTTAAGAGGTTCTCAAAGGAGGTAGACTCAAGAGGTAAATTCCTCTTTCCAATTGTTTCATTTCTTTTAAGTTATTTTCTTTTTGTTTCATTCCTCACATACCTTCACCTCAAATGGTATGATAACTACAGTAACATAAATGTACTTGAATGATATTATGCTAATGGGATACTTTATTATCCTCTCTCCTTTCCCTATATTTTATTTGAAAAAAATGAAAACACCATTTGAGATGTGTTAATTTAGCACATTCCAGGACTACAATTTATCAATTTATATTATCATATTTAATTCTGGTCATGAAACCATTTGTGTTATGGTTGAAACAAATTATTAAATATGTAATATATCCTATTTATGGTTCTATTATATTTTTGTACAAATGTTATTAGCTTATAAATAAAAACATTTTCATTGTAATCAAAACCCACCGATTAACAAAAATGTTTGTCACTAAGGTTTTATATAATAATTTCACTTCACTCTAAGTAACCAAATTAAATTTTAAACCATGTAATCTCTTTAATATTCAATTATATATTATAACTTAAATTCTATAAAACCACTTTCATCTTACATGATTATTTGAACATGAATATAAGTGAACTAGTTATTTAAACCAAGTAAGCAAGCGGACCCGAACAGGGAAATTGAACCCTATAAACAATCAAAAAGGTCTTAAATGAACTAAAAAGGGTTATAATAAATAAATTAAATATAGAATAGGTTCTTTATTTATTAATTAATAAACCTAATTTTTTTATTCAGTTCATTAATAACAAGTGGAGAACACCACCAGACTTAAGGTAAGGGATCCTCTTCATTTCACTCTTAATCAAGATGACCTCTATGCTATGCCATTTTATGTGTAATCCCTATTGATGGGGTATGATTACACATCTTCCCCATAATTCCCTCACAATTTATATGTGATGATAAACCCATTTTGTCTCTCATTAATCCCTCTTAGGTACACCCGACACCACACTGATAAAACGTAACGAATTTTACCCGAACCTTCTTTGTTCTTTCAGGTTTCCATATATTTCTTTATATAAAAATGGAGTTATCTTATATGTTTCGATATATATTATAAATTATATTTAGTTTTAAAAATTAATTTATGAATACCCTTTCATCACTTTATTTTGTGGATATACATGTTTTTAAAATATAACCTCCTTAGAACTTTCCGATAAGAAAACCAGTTTTAAGGGAACTTCCCGAATTTTGACCCAATTTAAAGTGCACGCAATCCTCAGTTTTAAGACACCATTGTATTTATAAAATCATTTATTTTTATTTGTAAAACATTATTGGTTCAATTATGGTTTTATATAAAATATTTTCTTCTTTTTTATTTTAACGGATCTATAGTATTTTCCTTAAAACCGCACAAAAATGTTTTAATGCTAATGTTTCTAAAATAAATTTCTTATATGTTGTCACTACTGTTTGAAATCACATACCATGTTATATACCTATTTTACCTTATGAACATCCAATTATTTTTTAATCCCTTTCTTTCATGGACACTTTCATGATATGCCCATTGGTTATGATTTATGTCATGATTGTGGTACCCAATTCTTTTCATGGGTAACCTTATGTTTATATATGGTTTATTATGTATGATTATTAATGTGGAAAGAATATTCAGGAAAATGTTGAGATGGGTGCTCCCAAATAGTACTCCAATGCATTGGGTAAAGTTAAGTCTCATGAGATGCGATGTGAAACAGGATCGGTGGTTATCCTTGACCCATACTACTAAGGGAAATAGGATTGATGGTTATCCTTGACCCATACTACTATGTGAAATGGGATGGGCAGTTATCCTTGAATCATACTAAATACATGTTTTATGATTCTTCCACTTTTATATGATTCCAGGTTTATATGATCTCATGTTTTTATGATATTATTTCATATGTTCCATGCTTTTGATATCCTTATTTCATTCCTCCTTACTCATGTTCTTAAGTTGTATTCTTATGTTCATTACTTTACTGGGCTTTTAGATAATCCCTTTGTTCATGTGTTCCCCAGGGTACCCTATGTAGATGTAAAGGCTCAAAGGATGTTAGTATCTCTTTATGAAGATTAAATAAAGAATTTTTTTAGCCTCATGTTTTATGTTTTATGTACCTAGTATTCAAAGACACAAGAATTAACGATCCTTGGCTTGTACTATGATGAATAATTATGCTTAAAAACATGTGATGTTATATGAACAAGGCTAGGGTCACTATAATATAACATGATGGTTATCTTTGTAGTGTCATAAGAGATATTATTTGGAATGTTACAAGAATGAAATTCTAGTTTCATTTCCTAACATTAGGAAATTGTCAGGGTGGATCACTAGGTTGACTTCAAGGTCGATAACTTTCCTTACTATCTTAGTATGCAGTTCTCCTAAAATCTTTAGGTCGATAGAGATGTGCACCCCTATTAATCCAGGAATGGGTCCCCTACACGTGGGAGTGCTGCGATGCGATGTATGATAAATGTGACACTCCTTTCATTATAAATTGAAAAATGTTGTATATTGGTGTGGTTTTTAAAGAGATAAACTAATATTGGTACCCCCATTGTGGCATCATGGCATGATATTCCCTTACCTCTCTACTTAGGTAGATATGGGACTCCCGACATCGGGGGTGTGGGTTCTCTACCCATGTAATAGTTCTCCCAAGGATGGTACTCCCCTATTAGAATAGTGTGTGGGTTCCCCATAACATTAATTTAGTTAGATACAATGCTAAACTATCACGCTAGGTTGTAGGCCCTCTATACTCATTTTCCAAAGAGAGTAGGTACTCCCATGCTGGACCAGGGTGCAGGTCCTCTATCTGTGGAGTCAGTAATCCCCTATCATTTCAGGGAATAGGTCCTCCATATGTGATGTATCGATAGAGTGTGTACTCTCCTACCGTGTTACGGTAAGGGTCATCTATCCTTGGGGTCAGAACTCCCCTATCATTCTAGGGTGTGGGTCCTCCACACTCAGTATTCTAGTAGGAGTGGGTTATCTAACCCAGTTTTTGTGCTTCTAATGGTCCCCTATAGTGATCATACTAATAGATTAGTAATCCCCTATCATAATAGGGTGTGGGTCCTTTATCCATATAGTTGTACTCCCCTGTCATAATAGGGTGAGAGTCCTCTATCTATTGATTGGTTATCCTTTTTCATGCAAGGGTGTGGGTCCTCTATCCATGGGGTTGTTCCCCCCTATAATCAAGTAGCGGTGGGGATCAGGTCTTACACATGAGTTGGAGATCCCTTGGTTGTTGAGTACAGTTACAAGGATCGGGGCCCTCCACTAGTTATGTTTGATTCCTGGTTAGGATTCAGTTCCCTTGATGGATTTAGGTATAGGTCACTCCACACTATGGAAACATGGGTTTCATGAGATGGTTAGTATAAAGGGCTCCCTCGATTACAAGGTTGTGGCGAGGTGTGGGTCCCAATGTTCTCTCTAATTAGAGAGGATGCATGTGGTGCATAGTCTGGTAAAGTGCAACCTCATCTTCATGAAGTGGTGAGGGGATGGAATATCCAATTAGGTTCTTATAACATTGATCTATGAGCAGGTTAGTGAAGACATTACCTCTAGTGCTTGGCACTAGATTTTGACCTACTGAGTTGTTCCCGGTAGAGAACATTCTCTCGAACACTCCATCTGGAATGGAAGTTTTTTTCAAAGAAGTGTATCTATTGAATTGTGACATCTAGGATGGATGATCTCATGGAGTTTGTTATTAAATTTCTTATTACCTTAAGATCCTTGAGATAAATCTTGTAGATGACAATTATGTCGGAACCCCAAGAGGTATGGAGTTTGAGACGGGTATATCTGGGTGTTTTTGGGAGTTCATGTGGGTTTTCATGTGTATTAGTTGAAAACCATTGTAAACCGAGATGAATAGTCATATATAGATAATGATGGTTCATAATGGATTTTCTCTCTATTTTGGGGTTACTTATAGATGGGTCAAGAAGATTTATTACTTTCAGTCACTCTCTTTATTTTGGGGTTTTGGGTCTCATACAGAGTATTGTTATACACAACCACACATAGGATTCGACCGTACATGTTGTGTATTGTGCAGACCACATCTCTTTCAATGGAGTCCTGTTAGGACTCAAGGAAGGAATAACATAGTGAGATAGACCAATTGAGTTGTTTATTAGAGTTGGTATGAGGAGCATTTTAGTAGTCTCATTTGATAGTGATCCCCTCCTTCAGAGTAGGTTGGGCACATTTACAGTTTTTGGGGGTTATTGTTTTACCATTTTTAAACTTTTATTAATTTCTGTACTCTTGTTTGGGATAGATGTATGCATGAATTTTATTTCTCAGCTTTTATATCTCTGTCCTGTTTTATGGAGGTGTTTGTGGGAACATGCGTACATTTACTTTAGGAAAATGCCTCCCATCTCTGTAATATGCCTACTCGGTGCTAGTCAGTAGCCCCTGAACTATTTTAGTTAGGATTGGGGTACTCATGGATTATGCCCATTGGGTATGGTCTTGAAAACCATGATCATTGTGAATGGACTATAACTATCAATATAAAAAAACATAAAAAATGATGTAATTAACAACCGAGCTGACAAATTTTATAGAAAATTATTAATAAAAAGGTGTTGAAATGATATAAGACAACCATATATAATATTATATGTGTTAATAAAATTAAATTAATGAATTATAATATATCTAAATTTATTATGTAGAATTTTATATTGCATATGAATCATGTCATACATTAGTTATGGGTTTCATCTCAAAACATCCTTATTTCAGGAACATGCTCTTTTCTAGATAAAAAATCATTAAAATGGTGTTTATCATATCAATTACATGTAATTTTTTTGAATTATCTTTATAAAGGGTATTTTAAATTCAATTTCTGGATTTCTCCCCTTTTAATTGGTTTTATTAGAAAGTATCTAAGGCCACAATGGTTTCATAATTATTTACCTTCAGTAAGACATGTTTTATTGTTTTGAACAAATTTATTATTTACAGGTTTAATATATTACCTGTTACTGTTTTTTGGAATACTAATTGATTTAGTTCAAGTTTTTAATGCAAACTTATGTTTTTTAAGCATCAACTTATTTTTTATTAAAAAATTACAAAAAACATAAGGGTTTTTCATGTTACTTTTATATTCACGATACATATTCCATTTTGACACTTTTTTATTCAATGTGGTTTATATACCACCCATTGATATGTTATATCATGAATATATTTATATTAATGGTATTTATTTTCCTATTTGAAGTTATTCCTTGAAAGGGGGTTATTATTCAAATGTTACCAAAGTAGTAAGGGTTTTATGTTACAATCTCTTGTTTAAACAACATTCTTTATTGTTAAATTTTTTATGATGAAATGGTATGATCTATCTCTGCAAAATCTTATGTATTTTCTTCTAATATAGTTATTTTTGATATTTCATGATTTTATTTCATTTTCCTATATTAATGTAGTCATAAGACTAAAATAATGGTTTTAATGAAAAAAATATTATTTCTCTCTTCGGGTGGGAATCTTTTCTTCTATGTACATATTTTATTTTAAATGATTTCAATAATGTTTTTAATAATTTCCAAATTATATTTAATTTAATTTTTAACGGTATTTGACTATAATTTCTATGAATTAGGAATATTTTTTATATTTTCTAAACATTTTAAATTGAATTTTTACCAACCATGTGAAATGATTTTTTTGTTTTAAAGTACACTTCATGAACAAGTTTTCCTTCCTCATGAATAATATTTCCAATAAATCCTCATTTATACGATTCCATTGTTCTATTAAAATAATTTTTTACTCAATATTATTCTAAATGTTTAGATTATAAATAAGTTATTTTAAATAATAAAGGTATTATCCTCATGAAATTCTGAAGTGATTATTTAAAGGCAATTTTTATCTATAATAATATTCTTTGATGTTTTATATGATTTACTAAGGATATGATCCAATGTTCCCATATTTATTCTTTATCTATATGGTTTAATTTTATAATTATGATATTTTTATAAAATCCATATCAATTTAATGGTTTATGATTTTATGATACTATGAATGTTTTATGATCTTATGACACACATATATATTAATTTCATTATGTTGTGAGTGGTTCTATTATAAAAAAAGTATTCTATGTTAAAAAACAAACTAAAGTTGGGTGGGTCAATTATATCACTCTAATTAATTGGACCAATATGGATATCTAATGATCTAACATGGACTAGAATAGAGAGTGGACCATTTTTAGTAAGTGACCTTATCTACTAATATATTATTGGTGGTGATCCTTGAATAAAGGAAATGATGGAATGAGGAGTGAACCCAACCCACTATTTATATATGTTGATAATGTGTTAGGAAGCACTTGGATAATTGTTATAGAGGAATGTGAAGTTATTTTTAGTTTTGTAAAATAATAACATAATTAAAGTAATTTAAAAATAAATGTTAAAATTTTGTTAACACAATGGGAATGAATATTGGTATTCATAAGGTATCATCAATGGTAGAATGTTTAAAATTGTTAATTTGGTGGAATTATGAAAATATATTTAATAGGGGGAAATTGTGAGAAGCATATTAATAAGTTTGTATGAGTAAAGGTTATAATGTTGATTATGAAGAGAATATGAATGAATAAATGAAAGATATGATTAATTTATATAGTATTTATTTTTTTATAGGTATGAATATTGATTTAATTGTGGTTGATGAGTCTTAATAAAAGATTAATTTTTCATTATCTAGGAATGAGGTTTTATGAAATAAGATTATGAATCCTAGTTAATGGTTCAAGAAAAAAGTGGAATTATTGAAGTATTGATTTAGTTGGACTTTAGAACTATGTTGTAAAGGTGTTTTATCAATTATATTCATGTTATAAGTGGAAAGAATACTCAAAGGATTGTTTTGTATTGGTTTTAAATTAAGTATTTACAATCACATGATTATGGAATTAATAACCAAGAAAAGTTATTAGTGGAAAGATTATTATTTCATAAAACATGTTAATGAATGAATGATGACCCATAATATATTCCTAAAGAGGAAATAATAATGTCTAGTTGGGATAAATTGATGATTTATATTAATAAATAAAATTTGATAGTATTATTTACCTTGAAATTCATTAGTGATTTTATGAAAAATATATTTTTATTATATTGTATGAGGCTTATTGATTTTTTTGGATTTATGGAATATGTTGCATATCTAGTTATTTTTTAGGTATAAAGGTAGAGTTTTTTTGAAGCATAAATGTTTTCATTAAAGTTTTTATGGTGATTTTAGTAATTATATTATTTTTAAAGAATATAGGATCTATGAATTTATGTTCTTTGTATATGACATTGAGATCTAATTTATGTTTTTTGATGAAAAAAAAGTAATGTTGGTCTTGGAAAAAAAATTCTTAACAAATTATTTTGTTTTTTTTTGGGTTCTAAAGTTGTTATTATTAATTAGGAGGAGCATTATATTGAGAAGTTCGTCATGTAGATAATGAGGTTAATATCTCTTATGATTCTAAGAATCAATACCCTTTGATGGATTAGAATGTGGAGAATGAATCTAAAAATAGGTTATTATCTAATCTTCATGTTGGATTAAACTATCACTAGAATATAATCATGAAAATTGGAATCCATGTGTTTCTAAAATATGATCTGAAGATCCTTGTATACTATATTAAATATTACAGGTAATCAATTATTTATTTCCTGATAAACACATCAAATATTCACCCTTGAAATCTTAATGATTTGAAGAATAAAATAACCTAGGTATGGGATTTTGAGGGTTGAAAGTTGATTTCTATTGGTAATGAAATTTATCAAATATTATTCTTCTCAAAAGAACTAATGATAAAATCCTGGGGACTCGAATCAGTCTCTCTTAAGACTAGTTTCTTGATAATTCAATATTAGGAACCCTTTTTTGATCCAAATTGGTTTGAAAATATTATTATATAAGCATGGAATATTGATTGGGTCGTTAAATAGTTTTTCTAGAAACCAAGAATCCTATGGGAAGTGGTTTTATGTGTGGTACAACACATAAAATTTGATAAAGAGGTTGAGGTTTCAAGGTATAATAATTATGCTAGAATTATTCTTGAGGTGAACCTTAGAATTACTCTCATTGAAACTATGTTTTTATATTCCAATTATTTCATGATATTTTTATAATTATTTTAGGAAAATTTCCTTATTTTTGTGATAAGAATTAAGGAATTAGATTTTTGATCAAAAATGATTTTTGGATTTGTAACACAACAACTACCAAAAAAAATTTCATTAAATTGAACACTATATATTCAAGAATCCTATTATCAAAAACATGATGTGGGGATCTATCCATAAAGTTAATCTTAAGGTATTAACATCAAAATATGAGTTTTATCCTATAAATGTAAGGGGGGAAGTTTGGGTATATATGGTGTATCATATAATGGTCTATCAAATGATCCAAAGAACCTTGTGAAGAGATCATCAAAATTATTTTTATAGTAGTATATGTATCTAATATTTTTAAAAAATGTAATTCAATATGGTGAAAACTATTTTAAAAACATCTATTAAATTATAAATCAATGATGGGGGGAAGGATGAAAATACTTCTCAGAAGAAAGATGACACATATATTGGAGTTGGTCTAGATTTTTTTTCCATGTGTAAGGATATTTATATGTCATCCATGAATAATAAGGGAAAGAAATAACTTTTCATGTTTGGGGAATTTATAGTGTATAAATCATATAAGAATTTGAATAAAAAGTCTTCTAACATACAAAGTAAATTCTAAACCTTAATGTTGGTTGAGAATATCCCAAGAGAGTTGTAGAAAACTCTTGGTGTGCCCAAAAAAGGCACCCAACATGATTTTATTGGGGTCGTCCTCGAAGGTGTGTATGTTGTCTAGTAGAATGCCCTTTTGAAGGATAACCAGCCTATCAAAAAACCAATGATTACTGAAGAGAGGGTATCAAAAGAGATAGTGAAATCATCAAGTCATATTGATACTCAATAAGGACGCACTCTACAAAAACAACCTTCAGTTAATGCTGCAACAATGTCATCCCAGGCCAAATAAAGAGTTGGGAGTTTTCCAAACTTATTTTTTTATTTTGGAATCTAAATATTAACATTAATTTGATAATATCTACCTTTATATCCATTCTAAGAAGGGTTCTATGAAAATTTTTAACTCCCCACTCTCTTTAAATGTAATTGATACAAATTATGAGTTTTTTCATGTTGTTGGATAGGGAATCATTAGTGGATAAAATCTCAAAATATCATTAGGACTAGATGTGGGATGCCGATACAAAATATTTTGATGGGAAGTCAACCATTTATGTTCATAAATCTTTACTAGGGGTTGATTCCCCTTAAGAAAATCACATGAAAGATGAAGAAAAAGGCCACAATGAACAATTAGATCAACATCCATGATCTCTAAAGGAACCTATAGAATATCATGGATCTCTAATGTTACCTAAATAAGATCAGTATTAGGATGGATATATTTAAGATAATGTTCCAACCTCTCAAAAATCTTACCAATGGAGGAGAGGTTGGAACCTGGCATCTTGAGGTGGATCTTATGGCATGGGTGGTCGAGGAAAAAAAGATGACTAATTTTTTGTACCTTACAATTGTTCTTGGGTGGAATTTTTGTGCCTTGTGAATTTTCATTGAAAAAACATTGTTTCCTCATTAATATACATTTTATTAATAAATTTTATGGATGATCATGCTTAGTAATATTCCTTTAGAGTATTTTTAAAATTATTTAATATGAACTTTTGAGGTTATTATTGAGGGTTTATAAACTAATTTATTATTTCATCATATGAAAATTTATCCATATTAGATAAATTATGCTAACCATTTTGGTTATGGTATATTTATATATATATATATAAAAGGAGTTTTCATTATTTTAAGGGTGTTATAGTCCATTAAAATATAATTTTAGGGATTCAATCATGAAAAATTTTTCTTAAATATTCATTTATTGGAGTAAGGCATGAGATAGAAGTGAAAATTTGTCATAGAAAAACAGAATGATGAAATTATTCTTTTTAAATGAATGTTATTCAAATATGTTTATTTTATCATATCAAATAGTAATAATACTACTAAAATCTTGGAAAAAGGACCTTGAAAATTATTTTTTTCCATTTAATAGTTATTTCTTATGAATAGATAGTTATTTTCACCCATCACTAATTTATAGTTTTGTGGTCATTAACTTCCTCATGACCATGTTCTTTTTCACACTCTATTATTATTTTGAAAATATATTTCTCTATTAGTTATATATTTTCACTTATTTCTAATTTTCTCTTTAATTGAGAGATTAAATATGTTATTTATGTGACCATTCTGTTTCCCACTTCTTCTTTTCAAAGGAAGTTTTATTTTCCCTTTATACAATGTGTGTGTTCAATAAAGAAATTTTTAAATATTGAACCATTTATTACTCTGATGAGAATAATGGGGATGAAATATATTTAAGAGGGTAATAATGTTAAACCCCAAGATTTTAGAATATATATATATATATATATAAATTGTATGTGTTCAATAGAAACCCTTATACATAACCCAGACTCTATATTAACCGCAAGATAGTAAACCATTATATGAAAACTATTAAATTGGAAGGTATCAATAATAACAAAGAAATTATGAAAAACTTGTATTATAGTTTTAAATAATTAAAATATATTTATTAATTCACAATAAATATGTACTCATTTTTTTGTAATTTCATTTTATGTTTCAAAAGTATATTTCCCTATTTTTGTAATCGTATATTTACACATAAAAATCCTAATTAATTTCAAAAAAAAATTGTAAATTTTATTTTATTAAATATAAATTTTTATAAATTAATTATATAATCACTAAATTTTCGGAAATTTTATGGTTTCTTCTAAAAAATTATTTTTAGTTAATAATGAAAAATATTGATATTTGTAAAACAATTAATTTTTTTATAAATAAAAGTACCATTGTGTTTCTAATTTGATATTTATGTGACATAAATATCATTTAATTATATATAATAAAATTAATTTCATATTAATATTTATTTTAATTGATATTCAAGTAAGTTAATTTTCGGGCTTAAAACTCATTTTTCTTAAAAAACATTCCTTCTATGCATAATGTATTTTTTTCATAATAAATAAATCTAAACTCTATTTAATAGTTTCTTATGAAATTTATTTATATAATATTCAATTACATATTATAAAATTAATTTAGTTTTTTTCAAGGAAATGATTGAATAAAATTATATTTTAAAAAAATCATTTTTCATAAATGGGATTTCATTACTATTAAAATTATTAAATAAAATTAAATTATTACACTTATATAAATTTTATCAAGTAAAATAGAATCCATATTTTGAATAAAAAAATTTAATATTATTTATATGGGTGAACAGGATTCTTTGTCAAATTGAATTGTAAAAATAGAAAAAAAAAATCACAGTTAAGGTTAAAATAGACTTACCAGGCAGTTAAACCATGAGATAAGTATATTATTTCCACTCAAACCAATATAATTTTATTTTTTAATTTTTTTTAAATATTTTATTATCATATATTCATATACCAATCAATTTAAAGGAACTTTCCCATGAAATTTTCCTTTTATAAATGAAATACTTTATGTAATTCCAAATGTTTCCCTCCCCAAGCTTATAAAATGGAACCTCTCCACCTCCATTATTCACAAAAATTGAGCATTCTAGCTGACGGAAAACCTACTACAAAACCATTAAAAATACATTAACTTTATCTTATATATTATTGTATTCACTTGGTACTAATCCTACAATGTTTAAGTTTTAAGCTAAAGGGGGTCTCTCAAATAAGAGTTATAAATATTAACCAAGATGTTTCAATATTATTTAATCCTACACTATCTCAAAACATGTTTTATACATAATAAAATTATTAATATAATATATTTTATATTCATATATTCTATTATGATAATGGTAAAATAATTGTATATCTGTTCCTCATCAAATGGAAAATATAAGTATTGGTCACGCATAAATGTTGACTAGAACCTCCACATAGCGATACAATTCATTATCCAACACCATATTACATGGATGGATATAATGATGAAATTATTATTAATATATTTTATTTATAAATTAATTTTTCTTCTATAATTATATGATCTTATCTACCTTCTTACCACCCAGTCCATTGTAAAATGATAACGAGACTCATGCGTATGTGTGGACTACCACCTCCAAGAATAAATGTGATTTTTTTATAATTTTTTCTTCAATTTAATAGAAAAAAGGATATATTTAAGGATAATATTTTTCATTTTTATGTAATAATGTTTTTGGAAAGGATAAATATCATTTAAATTTTTTTTCTTTCTATTGAAATGTGGAAACATCACTCGTGTGTACATATAGATGATCATCTCTGAAATTAATTTAATTAATTTTTTATCATAACATAATATAAATGGTTATAAATATGTATATGATGATTATATAAGATAATTAAATATTTACTTACATTATGAAGTTAGAATAACCATGATAAATGTTCAAGGACAATAACTTCCAATCTAAAACATACAAGAAAAAGGAAACAATTAACCACTGAAATGAAGACATTAATAGTGTATAATTAATAAGAGAGCATTAAAATGATATAAAGGGATAATATAAGATATTATATGTTTGAATATTATAATTTAATACAATTATGGAAAATTTAAAATTATTACAGAAAAGGTTTGAGAACATAGTAATTAATTCAAATATAAGGGAATTGTTCACTCTCAAAATTTTCCCATCGAGACACATGTTATTTTATGATCCTAATTTCATTTAAATCATTTTTATAATTAAAATTTTATATATAATATCATTAATTTTATTTATTTATGGTATTTTAACTTCAATGTCAATATTTATATGTTTGAATGGGTTTCATTTAAATGTATCATAAGCCATAGGTGTTTCATCTCAGTTTTTCTTCACTGAGATATGTTTTAATGTTATGAATAAATTTCTTAATCATATAGTGTATATACTACCCAAGAATGTTTTTTGGAAGAATAAATTATTTAATTATTAGTAATTATATAACTTTATCATTTTTAAGAATCCAATGCATTTCAATTCAAAATCTACAAAATCCATATTGGTTTTTTATTGTCTCACTTTTATATTCATAAGATATATGCCATTTTGATAACTTATTACTTTCATGCGGTGTATGGACTAAAATTATAAGTGTTATATCATGAATATATTTATATTAAACAGATTTATATTTTTATTTAATTTTATTTATTTCACAGGGTTTAGGATTCACATGTTACCAATGTGGTAAGGGTTTTTTGTTACAGGAAATTTGTTTACCATGTTTATTTATACTCGAATTTATGATGATGAAATTATGTTACATATATTGGAAAAATATTATATATTTTCTTATCCTATGGTTCTTTATGTTGATTTCATGTTTTCTATTTATTTTTCTCTTTTTAAGTACTCATTAGACTGAAATAATTATTTTAAGGAAACCGAAACTATTTGTCTCTTCAGTCCGAAATCTATTATTTTATGTCATTATTTTCATTAAAATATTCTTGAGAATGAATTTAATAATCTAAAAATACTATTTAAATTCATTTTTACTACATTTATATTTATTTACCTAGGATTAAAATAATTTTATTACCATTTTCAAAACACGTTACTTTTTCCTTTTTACTAAAAATGTGAAAGAAATTTTAGTTTTAACATACACAATGTGGATATATTTCACCATGTTCCTGAATTTCTTTTTATTTACATAATAATTTATATTTTTCATTTTTAATTTTCATGTAAATGTTTCCCTTAATATTATTTAAATTTTTTAGATTTAAAATATGTGATTTAAAATGAAAATGGCATTTTCCTCAAGAAATGATTTAGTAATTTTTTTTAAGGTATTGTACATCTTTTAAAAAATAATTTGAGTTTTATTATACTATAAAAGGGATATGATACAATGTTGATATCTATATTATTTTCCCATATGATTTATTATTATAATGAAGAAATGTTTATGGAAGTCATTTCCTTTCCACAGGTTGTGATTTAAAGATATGAAGAATGTTTTATGATCTTATGGAACACATATATATGGCTTTCATTATTTGATGAGTTTTTACCCAATAAAAAAAGTTAATATGAGTATCTTATATACCTTTAATTCATTGGGTAATGATAAATAGATCATTTCATGAACCCACCGAAAAATCTAGGAACCCAGATACCCGAGCTGATACAAACATAGCCCGAAGGGTGTTTCTGATCCCCATGGGTTACCAACTAACATATGGAATATTATAAGAAAAAAGAGAAAATTAATTTTCTACAAAAAATGGAAGATAAAAGATACAAGTTTTTATACTCAACACTTCAAGAGGTGAAATATCTAGAAACCAAAATGTTATAATAAAATACAATGCAACACATCATCAAATTATCCAATAACTTGAGAGATAAAACTACAACATCCTAAAGTAAGAATCACTTATATCCCAAAGTATCAAGTCCATAAAACTCCTACAAGAGGATATTTCCATTTTCTTAGACCCAACATAATAAAATCTAAAAAACCTAAAAGGAAAAGTTAGGGTGTGAGCTATAAATCTTAGTAGTATCTTACCATGTTTCTATAATAGATTCTATACTAATAAAAAAATATTTCTTTCAATTTAAATAAAATATGGCTTGGAAATAAATTTACATACTTTTAAAAACCATTTAATTATTTCAAAATAATGTAAAACATTGAAAACATGTATTAAATAAAAATTTTATATAAAATAATTAATTAAAATTAGTTATCTTCAGAAACATAGTTCCACAATCAATGGAATATATAATCAAAATAGTTGCAATAAGCACCATGGTTATCTTACATGATGTATGGTAGTATCTAGATATAGGATCCTCACATATATCATAATTGAGATAAAAAATAAATAAGCGTACACACATCTCGTAGGACTAGACCGAATTGGACTCATAAACATCCCGTCAAAGATAAAATATGGCATAATAAATTTTTTAGTGTTTTCATCATCAATATATTATTAGAGTATCAACATCCTAGATTTCTTGTCCTAGATAACCCACTATCTATCCATGATCACATTATCTAAAACAATCTATAGAAAATAGGAAAAAAAATCATTTGAAATAAAAAAACATTTATAATTCAATTATTTAATTTTCTGTTTCAACACTATAATTCAATTTGAAAATAAAACCTTGGGGTTTTCATTATTTTATTCTTTTTTAATATAATACCAATCATAGGTTTTCATCATTCCCATTTAATCCTTTTTTCTAAAAAAAATCTAAAATAATATTAACAACTCCATCAATTTCAAAAAACACACCAAATTTCCATTCCATTAGAATTGGGGTTTTTAATCCCAAATCCATGCCAATTAAAATTATGATTTTAAAATCATATCAAATTAGATTTTTTTTAAATTATCTGAAATCTATTTTAAATGAATTTATCATATAAATATTTTAATTATATAAAAAATCTCAAATAAAACCACATAACTTTAATAATAAAATCAAATGATTAACACCTACAACAGAAAAACCTATGTAGAAAGAAGGATAAAGATATCTAGTAATAAAGAGTAAAATCACAATCCAATTAAATAGAGTCTAGATCTATACAATAAATAATGATCTATCAAAATATAGGAAGCATGTAAGGAGACATCAAGATAGATTAAATGATAGGGGCTCCACTTACCAAAGAGGGATCAGAGCTTACATTGGAACTTTAATTCACCAAATAAGTTGTTTGGAAGAGAAAATATTTATTCTAGGTAGGATTCTCAAACCTATAAAGAGTAATAGGGTTGAGAGGGTAGGCTAGGCACATAAAACTGGCGATCAAGAATTTTTAAAAGAATTTTCTGAATTGAAAAATTCCACAAACATGGTTTCCTAGATGGGGATGCATGGTTAGACAAACCATGATCCCTAACCACATACCCCTTATTGAATCACTATCAAAGGGTCATAGTTTATATTAAGTGTGCGAACAGTTTATTTA
Source organism: Viscum album (assembly GCA_963277665.1). Lineage (NCBI taxonomy): Eukaryota > Viridiplantae > Streptophyta > Magnoliopsida > Santalales > Viscaceae > Viscum > Viscum album. The sequence continues at coordinate 445,269,525 of OY728136.1, read as the reverse complement.
ACCACGAAAAAAACATGAATTCCCCCACTATTCAGTGATGCATGGTTTTCACTTGGGAGGGGGTATGGTTTGGGAAAATCATATGCCAACTATGAACAACCTAGAAAGCCTCCAAAACTCTCAAAATTTCACCCGAACAATCCCTAAATAAGATGAAAAAAAATCATGATCCAAACAAGGGTTTGATATTACATGAAAATATGTAATGTGTTGTTGCAGCCTCCCTACCATATAAACCTTTTGTCCTTATAAATAATTTCATGAATATTCCATAACAAATAGATGAGGAAATTGATCTCCCATCAGTGCCTCCCTATCCTATGTATCTTGATAATTAGAACCTTGATTCCATATCACACATACCAAATATATTATCCTCTAATGAAATACCTTTGTCTCATAATTATAAATCCTTACTAGATACTCTATCATGGATAAATCATGTTTGTCATCAAGATCCTCCCAACTAAAGACATGAGAAGGAGATAATGATACTTTAAAACATGTGATATATATAATGCATTTTTTATCAATGTAAACTATAGTGGAGGTGAAAAATATTAATACGCCTCACCACCTAATAAAAAACCCCAAAAGGTCCCACAAAGTGAGAATTAAGCTTACCTTCCCTCCCAAGATGGTGATGTCCCAATGGAGGTGAAACTCTTAAGAACACCTGGTCACTAAAAATAAACTCTGACAGTCTATGAATAAGATCATCATAGGATTTATACTAACTCTATGCCATTATAATTATATGAATAATCAACTAAATCTTCTTCATCATCTCTTTGACCAAAATTGTTCCAACCATGTATGTTACACCAATTTCTGACAAACACAACATAGATTTTCATGGCTTGTCATGAAAGTGATCATAATGATCCATTCTGATTGCATATTGGTAACTATTGTTATAAGTGAACTCATATAGTCCTAAATGGTCATTCTAAGCTCAAGAAAAATCATAGACACCTATAAGAAGCCAGTCCTCAGGATTTTGTATAGACCTCTCTATTTAGATGTTAGTTTCTGAATGGTATACTATACTCAAATGAAATTGTGATCTCATTTTCTCTTAAAGGCCTCACCAAAAAGTGAGATGAGAAATTAGAATCTCTATTAGGGAATATAGCATATATAACTACATGACAACAAACAATCAATTTCAAATAGAGATTTCTAAATTCTTTAACCTTGGTTATAGGATGAATGGGTATGAAGGGGGATAATTTTGTCAGTCGATCGATCAAAAACAATATAAAATTATTCTTTAGAGGTTTGTGCGGTAACCTGACCACAATGTTTATAAAAAATCATCACAAATAAAATTATGCACTGAAATTCATTTAAGTAAACCCAAGGGGCTCTAGTGCTCAGTTTGACTTTTTAACAAGTAAAACAATGTGAAACAATGTCCACAATGTCCAATATTATACCTAGATACAAAATTGGTTTTTTCATGTCATAAAATACCATTGTGGTTCTAGGATTCACATACAATTGGTAATTATGGTAACCCCCATCATATCCATTCTCACAAGTAAAATTATAGTGAACTAATTCTAGAAACATATAATACCCTTTATGGAAAATGATAACTCCAGAACTGTATCCCCACCACAAATAGATTCAACATTGATATATAATTCATCATTAAGATTTTGTTCTTAAAAAATAATTATAGGAAGTATGTAGGCCTTCTAAACACTTTCCAAGACAACATTGGCCTCCTCTTTATAGTCTCCTAAATGAAATTCTGAACAATGAACCATTAGTTTCCACTTTTTTTGAATATTATTTCATGTCTGGGGTTAGATGTTTCTATTTCAAAGCATTATTAATGAAATTCCCCTTTTCCATGCTATAGCCATTGAAAATTAAAAATATTTCCAATACACCACCCAATCCCCCTGGTGGAGATTAAATTTTTTTGATGAAGACATAACTCTATATTTTGTCATTGGAATACATGGTAGTCATTTATTCAAAAAGGTAATGTCACTAACTCTTAAAAGAATTAATCATAAATTTTAGATCAATGTCATTGGTCGGGTAATTATTCTTGTGTGGCCTAATTTTTCAAGAACCATATGATACCAGAATATTACCCTATATAAGAACACATTCAAAACCTTAACATGATGTATCACAAAAGACCTCGTAGCCCTATCGGACATTTGGAAGAGTCAACGTCAGAACAGAAGTCAAATGAAATTTTAGATCAATAAAACAATTATAAAATTTATCATCCAAAGTGAAATGTACCCCTTTTTGACTAAGAGAGGTCATCTGAGAAGAAAAAATTGAGAAATCCCTTAAAACTGAATATAATACCCCGCTAAACTAAAGAAGACCGGAATATAAAAAATAAATTTCATGGGCATTCCCATGTCATAATATCTTTTACCTTCTCATGGTCAACTGAGATACCAAGTTCCAAGGCCACGTGTCCTAAGGAAATCACTTCTTCAATCCATAAATCAAATTTATATAACTTTTTATAGTGTTAGATATTTTTCAATAATTATATAACTACTCTTAGATAATACACATGATCCTTATATGACTAATATTAAATAATGATGTCATCCAAAAATTCCATAATAAATATACCAAGATACTCATGCAAGATCATATTCATCAAATCCATAAAAACTATAGGATCATTGGTTAGACCAAATAGAATTACTAGTTACTCATAAAGGTTTTACCAACTATGTATGTCAGTTTTATGAATGTCATATTGTCTTATTCTCAACTAATGATAACCAGAATGAAGGTTAATCGTTGATAACCCTTAAAACATTTTAACTAGTCAAATTGATAATAAATCTATGGTAATGGATACTTTTTTTTACTACAGCTCAGTAGAGTTTCCTGAAATATACTAAAAGGTGAAGTGTTCCAAATTCTTTCTTAGCAAAGAGGATAAGTGCCACCAAAGTTGACACATGCAGGCATATAATTCATTTCTATAATATATATTGCAAGTAAGTCTTCATCTATTTTAGTTCAGCTAGTTCCATGTGGAAAGAAGTAAAATACACTAGCTGAGTTCTAGAAACAAAATCAATAGAAAACTCATCATGTTTTATCGGTTGAAAACCAATGAAATCAGATGGAAAAACATCCTGAAACTTGATGAAAACTATAGGGAGATTATCAATTAAAGACTCCCAATATATACCATTATTGAAAATAGATATTACATTCCCCAAATATGATAAAAGGCCCGAATATAATCGACCTCATGTCCTATTATCCCTGAAATATATGGAACACTCCATCGGGTATAGTAAAGAAGACCCACTGAAGATAACATTCCACTATATCCTTATTAGAAATGATCCAATCCATCAAAAATATGAAACCAAGAGGTTTCATATAATGAAATATAAAATCCCATGTAATCTCAATTTCTAAGAAAGGTAAGAAACAAGCATGACAACAAAATAAAGCTCTCTCTCTTCATTCTAATGGGTGTAGTAATATCCATCATATAATATAACATTTCTATTAAAATATTTACCATTTTCACAATATATTTTCATAAAAATAAGTGAGATGCACCACTATAAAATAATGTAGTCACTAAATATTAATGTATAATTATGGTTCCTCTCACTATCAATGGAGCTATATTTAATTCTTATGGATAGTTTTCCATAACATGAAGAAGCTTAATTCTGGATGCCTATGGATGGAACCCCTTTATTGATGAAGCTGACACCAAAATAATTTTATGTACTAATGATATTGTTCCACTATGTGGTGTAGAAAATATATAACATAATTTATTTATGTGACCTTAGTGTCTATAGGAAGTACATATTATTTTTTTCTTTAGTGGAAATCCATTTTGTATTCCTTAGATTTCCACATTAAAAGAAAGTAAAAGGGCCTCCTCCAAGCTTTGTAGGTGGTCTGGAAGAACCCTTCTCTCGAGATACACCCCAAGACTCATTACACTTCCCATTTCCTTTAATGTAACTCATAGAAATACTACTTTGAGGAAAAGGAACTCTCATAAACCTCGACTTACAATCGAGGTCAATCTCAACCATCAATGACATGTCCATCACATCATCATAAGACTTGAGAATTAGTATGAAAATATGATAATGAACATTAGGTTGAAGGCCCATCTCAAAAAATCGAACCTTGATCTTATCATTCGACATAGTATCTGGTGAAAAATGAATAAGAGCATCAATGTAGTTCACGTACTCCACCATGGTCCAGTCAGCTAGTTCGGGTTTGAATAACTCCATGGCCTTAAAAAGTACCATAGAATCTGGAGATAACTGATCAGTGAATAGAACTCAAAATACCTTCCACTTTAAACAATAATTCCATTTATCCATTACCATAGAATCCACCCATATCCTTTTAGGTCCCTCTATCTTGATGGTGTAACATTTTACCACAATCAAATATGGTTTTCCCAAGAAATAAAAAAATTTTGGTCATCTTCAACCAATACTTAGCCTATTTATGATCATTAGATAATTGGAACATTGGAGTAGTATGGTGAAGGAACACTTGATAATTACACTGATTTTCATAGCTCTTAGGATACAAAATTGGATATGGAATGGGAATGAGTATAGGTAGAAGTTCTATAGATTAAACAACACATAAAATGATATCAAAATTATTCTATCCCAAGGGAGGATCCTCTCTTTTTGGTTCACTAGCAGCCTCCTCCTGGGGCCTATTGACAAGTCTTCTTATAGGAATGATACTACAGAATATTAGCATACAACATTGATGACACAAGAATATTACTCAAATAAACTACTCAAAAAAGAGCAACAAAAAAATCGACCACATTAGATAAGATAATAATAATTGAATTTCAACCCAACCAAATCAAAATTAGGAAAAATAATATAACTAGATCAAATTATACATCAATATGTTTTTTCCAAACCACCCATGATGACTTAATGTTATCTATGATAAGATATGGAAGGGTACAAACTCGTAACTAATTTCTAAGTCCCAACAAGATATCCCAAACTTTATACATAAATCATGGAAAGATACTCAACCTAAACAACTGAAACCACTTTGTAATGAACCATACTAGAAACCCTACTACCTAGATACCTAAGATAACATTAATTAAGCCTGATGGGTATCCTGATCCCCATGGGTTGGAGACTAGTACCTAACATCATTCAAAATAAATTATGGAATTAATTTTACACAAAATAATAGAAGATAAAAGGTAAAAGTAAGAATGCACAACACTCCAAAAGGATAAAGTACCATATACCAAATAGGTCTAAAAAACCCAAATTAGTAAATCATCAAAGTACTCAACAACTGTAAATAAAAAACCCATCCATCCCAAAAGAAACATCACTCCACACCCAATAGATCAAGAATATCCACACCATCCTATCTGGGCATTCCATTTTCTTAGACCTAGAATAAGAAAATATACAAATACCCATAGGAAAATATTGGGTGTGAGATATAAAGACTAGTAGGGTATCACTAAGTGATTATTGATATATTACATAATGATAAACCAAGTCATGGGTTCTATTTAAATAAAACCAAAAATCGAAATAGATTTTTATATTAAAAAACATGTATTATTTTAAAATTATGAAAATAATTAATCATGTATTAAATAAAAATTTTATATAAAATAATTTATATAAATAATTTGGTATTAAGAAAAGAGTTCCATAATAAATTGAATATATAATTAAAACAAGTATAATTATAACCATAGTCATCTACCCTAAAGTATGATATTTTCTTGCGATAGGATCCTCACACTTCTCATATCAATGATCATGAAAAATTATGTGTACACATTCCCCTCATAGTCATGCTGAAAAGGACTCATAAAAATCCCATCGAGGATAAGTTATATCAAAATATATTTTTCTTATATTTTTTATTATAAATCCATTTATATTGAATTAAAATCCATGATTGTTTTTCCAAAATAAACCATTAACTACCCAGGATCTCATGATATCAATCAACCAATAAAAAGGGGAAATCATCCCATTTTTAATAAAACATAATTTATAATTCAATTTACCATTTTAAATATTCAATATGAAAATTCAATTTCCAAACCAAAACATGGGGCTTTCATCATTTCATGTTTTTTCAATAAAAAAATAGTAATATGATTTCATTACTCCAATTTAATCTTTTTTCATAAAACAATTTCCAAATAATTTTATCAACTCCATAAATTTCAATATACATAACAATGTCTAATTCCATTAGAATTGGGTTTTTTCCAAAATCCATGACATTTCAAATTCAAATTTCCAAATAATATAAAACTGGGCTTTAATAAATCAATTGAATGATATATTAAAAAAATCAATAAAATTAAGGTTTTAATTGCTTCTAAAATCTCAAATGGAACAACCAACCCTTAATCACAAAATCAATGTATCAGCACCCATAATGGAAATGAAAACATAGATCGAAGGAAACATAGATTTAGAAATAAAACCTATGTTCACAATCTATTTAAATAGAGTTTAGATAAATCCAATATATGATGATCCATAAAACTATGAGGAGGAAGAAAGGATAGATCGATATAGATTAAATGAGGGGAAATCCACTTAAAGAAGAGGGATCAGATGTTCCACCATCACATTGGTTATCCAAAAAAGGGGTTTAGATGATATAAAACCCCTTATCGATAGCTTTATCAACCCTAGAAATCATAATAAGGCCTATAGAGTAGGTTAGAAACTTTAATTAGGAGATCTAAAATATTTAAATGATTTTTTTGGAATAAAACAAATTTTCCCTCATGTGTTCTTAATAAGGGCCGAATAGTTATAAAAAACATGAAACCTAAAATTTCTCCCCCTCACGACTCACTATCCAGAGTGCATGATTTCTCTTAGGTAATAATACCATTTTTAAGCCAGGAGCCAACTATACATTCCCCCACCATGAAGTGATTTATAGTTTTTACTTGGGGGGAATGATTTGGGAAAACCATGAACCAATCATGTAAAACATATCAACCATAAAAAAACTCACCAAATTTCTCTATAAGTTCCCATAAACAAGACCCAACTAATTTATGATAAAAAAGGGTTTTAGGATTACCTAAAAACAAGTAAATGGATTTTACATCTTATGATATATTATGGATTGGAATGAGGAGTAAACCCAGATCAATAAGGGATATTATCCAATAAAATAGTATTGGGAGTGAACCCGGACTAAGAAAATGATATTTTGGGGATTGAAAAAAATACCCTATGATTCTCTTAGAAGTGATAATTAAATATGGAAATTATTATTAATAATTATGTGTATTCCAAAAAATAATTTTTATGCTTATTATATGTTTTGATGGATCATTATTGAGTATTAATGATTCCACAATATTATATATTTTGTTTTTTGACTGAAAAACCTTATTTGATGTTTCATGAGTAATTATACTTGAATTATTGGGTATGTTTATTATAATTTTTTATCATGTTTTCATACCCTTATTCTTATTATTGAATCACTTAGTATTATTGATTGATAACTCTTTTTTTACAATTACTAAGCATTTGAGATCATTCTTTCTTATGTTTCCCCACCCTAGGTTATAAAGAATGGGTTTAAGTATTATATGTAAAATAAGGGTTCTATTTTTTAAATAAAATAATGGGAAATGATATATATCATTTAATTTATTGCTTTATATGTATTCAACTTTCCAAAGTCAGTATACCTTTACTGTTCTAGAATGGATCACAATGTGTTTAATGAATATTAATATATTAATATGTAATATTCATGTAAGAAAGTTTTTGTTCATTATATATGATGATGCAATTTATTTTTTTCAATAAAAAGTGATGTTAATATATTTTGAGTAGATGATATTAGATTTTGATGAAAACCCCATTGAAGAGAATTTAAATTCCAATGAATTGAGACCTAAATTTGGAATTACATATTGTTGAAAATGTATTTCCAACAAGTTGAAATGATGAGTACCCTATGTATTAAAAATATTTATATATTTCGTGTTCATATTTTAAAAATGTATATATTTATAATGGATTACTTATCTTTTAGATATTGAAAAAGTGAATTATTACTACTATTGAATACAAATCATTTACTTTTATCTTATAGTAGATTGATTAGTTTTTCAAATATGATCAAAAAAATAATATTAGGAAACTACAGCTCGAATATTTTGGTATAGAAAAAGATGTGTATCTTGATGAGTTTTAAAGGAATACTATTTAATTTATGAATATTAGGAGTTATATGTGATTTATGAATAACAAATCTATATAGAATTTAGTGTTTGAAACATTTTTTTATTAACATTAAGAAATTATAAAGGATTTAATTATCCACTTTGATCATTATTGAATGACCAATATCATGATGAGAAGATACATTTAAAGTATTGATTATTAAATTATGAAAGATATATTATTGAATTATTGTTTGCTTATTTTTTAATAATATCTGAATTATTTGATCTAGTGGAATTGTTGGAGTTTGTGTCCTAAAACCAACTATTTGAACATTTATTACATGAATATTTAATGTATTTAAATATTAAAACATCTTATTACATATTGTTCATTTTTCTTTAGGACTATAATTTTATAATGTTTTAGAGTGTTTTTTAAACTAATAAGTTCATAGAAGTTCCCTGATATGATGAGAATGTTGAAGTGCTATGAAAATATTCTTAAATATAGATTTGTTGTTGGATGACATACTATGATGGGACTCATAGTATACATAGCATCAGGTGTGAGTACTCATAAGAATATGAGACTTCTTCTCATGAAGTTCGGACTTGGTAATCTCCAAGATGGGAGATTATAAAAACAGACCCACCTGTTGGAATTCCTCATGTTTTTGTGTCATCTAATATTCCTATATATAAGCATGTGTAATGGTCCTTAGACATTAATATTATAATTAATGTGTGTCATGACTCCCGCACTTTGATTTACTGACGAAAACCATCACACCATATATTGGCAGGAAGTAGGGTACATTGGGTGTGTAATGAATGACATGTAATTAATGGATAAGTTGAGGAAGGATTTTTCCCTTCCATTCAAGGAAGTTGATTTCTTGGTCCTTTGATTGAAATAGAACCATAACCCTAAATTTTATTACCTTGGTGTAACAAAGAGTTTATTTTAGCTAGTCAAATAATGATGTATAGAGAATATATGTTAATGATATTATCATGAAACCTTCTTCATGAGATATTGTGACTAATGGATTATATTACACAGTGAGTATTCATATGTGGATATCTTCATTGTGACTTTAATTTCTTTATATTGGGTTCCTTGACCTATTTCTATATAGTACTCTTGGACTTTAGGCAAGCCTACCTAATGCCAATGAGAAATAATCCTAGAGGGTCACGCACTAAGTGTTTCTTGTAGACTTGATTCAATTCTATTAGAATTTAAATTATTATAAAGACCTTGGAATAATTTAATTCAATTCCAACTGATCACATAAATTAAATATAATATATTTATTTTATTGAACTTTTAATAAATATTTATTTAATAGTTTGTGGATAAAATATTTATTTAATAGAATGAAGTATATATTTATTCGGGTATTCAATAAATGAAAGTGAAGTTCGAGCCAAAAAAGTTCCTTCTGGTAGTAAAATAATTATTTGGAAGACAATAAATACTTATTTAACTAGTTGGCATAAGGCAAAATAATAATAACACTGTTATCATTATGTGTCATGAGATTTCATTTATGATTCTATTTTAAGCAGGTTAGTGCACCTCGAATAATGGTGTTGTTATTGTTATTATGTAGCATGGGGTTTCTCTAAGGTTATGAATGTATTTAATTGCTATTACAAAATTAATATTGTAACTAAAACCCCATTCATTAAATAGATAGGTACCTTTATTTTTCCATTATGCCTGGTGAACTAAATTGTCAGTGGTTAGATAATTTTTTATTCAAAATGATTTCTTTGACGAATCCTCTCCTCCCCGCTCTCAAGAAATATATACGTTATTCAAGACCAGAGAAAAGGAAATAAAGAATGACCGACAAAAGACACTCACTTCATCATGCTAGAACCTAGATAACGAGTAGTGTTGATCAGAGGCCATTAGAACACATGTGTATCACCGCTACAAGGATTCTGGTTTGGATCCTTACAAGAACTATGAGACAATCTAGAAGGGTCATTCTGGATGATCAACATCATCAATGAAGATAGGAAATAAGATAATTTCTATATAAATTATTTAAATTAATTATAAACATGATGTGTAAGATCCTCTCTGTATGATCTGATGCCCTTTTTTAATTTTTCTAGATCATTGATCTTAATCCATGGATACTGGTGTTTATCGTCATATTGATCCCAGATTGGTCATCAATTACGGTAAAGGAAAAGTTGGGACCCCCCAACCGCCACACTTCTACAGCCTTCAGATCCTTCAAGTGGTATCAGAGCAGTCACATCATCATTTATAATTATTTAAATAATTAGTTGATGATTTAGACTTTAATAATTTAGTATTTAAATTAATTTTAAATCTTCCTTGTAATATGGATTTTGATATCTATTTTTCCTCTTATTTTTTATCATAGATCTATCATAAATGAATAATTTTTTAATTAAAATTAAATCGAGGATCTCATCAGGGGGAACTGATGATTCTATCCAGGTAACACAATAGTACACACCAGGCATTCAGATTTATACACCATGTAATCTTCAATACAGACAGTGTAATCCGAATTACACACTGTGTTGTTGTGTTCAGTACATCAGGAGTAATTCATAAATTAATCAATCCTTGTGCTTTAATGACATGCGGTGTAGTTAATTATTAAACTGCGTGTTGACCAAGACAGATTGGCATACAGTCATCCAGATTAAACACCGTGTGGCCCACTGAACATGGTGTGTAGTCTCTTTAGGTTAAGGGCCAAACTGTGTATCCCATAAATGGATAAAGTAACCGGTAACCATGTAACTGGGAGACAACATGGTGTGTGTCCCACTAGACATGTCGTGCACTCCATGATTTCTAAATTACTCCTCACTCACCGAGTCCATAGGCGTGTACTTTAGATAAGATAGTGAAATAAGTACATGATGTGAAGTCAGAACTACATGTCGTGTATTTTAAAAAATTACACAAAATTAAAACTTTAATGTTTTTGTAATGTTAATAGTTACATACCATGTAGATTCAAACTGGTTTTCACCATGTTACCTCTAAGGTTATGGATGATAATCTCAGGGAAATTTTGAAAAGGATTAAGATAAAAGGATTGATTAATTAAAGATAATAATTAATTGATTGAATCATGATTTATGTTAATAAGAATTATTAAATAATTTAGTTCTAGTTTTATTAAATGCATAATTTGTTGCATTTATGTGGATGATCATGAGCTAGATCAGAACTGTTTATGTGATTGGTTTCCTTTTATTTTATTTTAAATTAAATTTTTGGTCGGCGTGCCATCTCTCCCCATTAATATATATTTCCTACAAGCCCATGGTTTCTTTTATGTAAACCCCTTTTTACCCATCACTTGCGTGTTAGTTAAAAAGCATATGTAATGAATGGAGCTCTAAAGCTAGTGGAGGCAATTTGAGCTGAAGCCGAGATGAAACCAATCCCAAGAGATACAAAGGTGGATAGGTGGAAATCTGTAAACACAAACCCAAAAGGTTCAAGGTGTTTCTTCCATAGGCTAGGGTTAGTCTATCAACTACTAGATAAACTAACCATTATAAAAGCTCCTAAACATTCCCTTTTCTTTATGTTATTTTTTGTCAAATTCATGGTTTATCATTATGGATGTGTTATCACGATCACATAATTAATGAGTTAAACAATCATGAAAGATGGAACTAAAATAAACAAGCCATATGCATAAATATTATAAAGACATGGTTAATCACTTAAGTAAGTTCCACTTAATATTAAAAAGCATGTGATAAAGATAATAATAAATTTATTCATAATCAATAAAAATCCATCAATAAAATATTAAGTCAGAGTAAACCTTTCGTTACTTGATTAATTGAAAGACTCCAGAAAACTATGTGTTTGACCAACCCTTAATGGAACACTTACTTTTACACAAGAATCCCTTATGAATGTTTCGGGTTGAATTAACCACATAACATCAAGAAGGGTATCCCCTGATAGATTTGGTGTAATATTGAGGAATGTGTTGAGGAAATATATGTTAGGATATTAGGATTGGGGAGTCCACTCAACGGATCAAGGAGCTACAAGCTCATAGTTAGAAAAGACCTTCCTAACTAAATACCTTTAATTAGCTTGACCAACCCTTATTGGGGTTATGTGAAGGGGAATATGGATCCTTTCCACTAGAATGTCCAAGTAACTAGACATTCTGAGTTCAATGGCGAGGGCCATTGGGACTTGATAAAATAGTGGGAGACTTAGTAAAATTAATTTATTATTTCTCATAAAATGTAATCAATAAAGTACTAATTATCTACTCTTTTAATTATAGAATAAAAACAAAAAAAATTTAAACCACACTATCCCTATGATCAATACTAGGTAAATACAACATCCTCATCGGTAGTAACATCCAAAAATGGTTTAGATGCCATTGGGTCATTCTATGCCATAAAAAAAATTATTACATGCTAGATTTCTCATTACCTAATCCTCCTACCCAAGAGTCGAATGATGAGGAGTTACTAGTCTACATGAAACATATGACTGATGTGGTTGACATTTAATGTTTGATTTTTTCATCATTTTTTAGTGAACTCATAAAGTCTCATGAAAACATGGATACCTATAGAAAACTTGAGCACCTCTTTAGTTGTTACCAGGAGAGAGAAATATAGGAATGGTTTGAGATCTCAAAGGCACTCTTTTAGAGTAATAATAGGGAGGTTTCCCCAATTGAGCCTCACATAGTCAAGATCATTGGCTACATTGAGCTTCTGGAGGTTCTAGGGTTTAAACTCCCAGAAAAACTGGGTATCAATCTCATTATCACATCACTCCCTCGGAGTTTCTCAAGTTTTATAGTGAATTTAAATATGAACAACATTAAGAAGTCTCTAATATATCTTCTTACCCTCCTTTTCCATGTGGAAAAATGCATGAAGCATGAAAATCCTTTTATCCTTTTGGTGAATAAGAGGAAAGGGAAGGCAAAGAGATTTAAACCCAAAGCTTCTTCACTCCCTTCCAAGAAAATGAAGTTCAAGGGGGAAAAATGGAACATGAAGCTATATTTTTCATATGTGAAAAAGGTCCACTGGAAGAAAAACTACACCCAACTAAAGAAGCAAGGGGAAGCTTTAAGTGCGTTTTTTTTAGTGCAATTAATCTATTTCTACAAATTAGGTATTTGATACATACTATGGTGCTCACATATTTATCTAAATAGATGAACCAAGTAGGTTTAAGAAAACTGGCTTAGAGGAGGTAGATATACAAGTAGAAAATAGAGCTAGACTTGATGTTGTAGCTGTCTGGGGACTACCTCCTTACGTTGCTGGCTGGGATGATATTGGTATTAAACGGTTGTTATTATGTGCCTTCTGTAACCAAAAACATTATTTATGTATCCATAATAGATAAAAATGTATTTATTTTCATGTTCGGAAATGAATGTTGTTTATTTTATAAATATATCATTCCTTTTAGTAAGGCAAATTTATATAATGGTCTTTACATGTTGGATTACAAAAATCAAGTAATGGAAATCAATAACGAAACTACTACACATGAATCATACCACACCCAAATTTGGCAACACTGGCTAGGTCATGTAAATTAAAATTGCTTGACAAGGTTACATCCAGATGGATATTTATATTCTTTAAAACTAAAACCACTTGGTTTATGTCTCACATGTTTACAAAGAAAAATGAACAATGCCCCACTTAGTGGGAATGGTGAAAGAGAAAAAGAGATTCTGGAATTAGTTCATACCGATTTTTGTGGACCATTTCTAGTTGAAGCAAAGGTTGGGTAATCATACTTCATAACTTTTACTGATAATTTTATTTGATATGGATATATCTACTTAATGAAGTATAATTTAGATTATTTTGATAAGTTCAAAGAATATAAGAATGAATTTGATAACCAACTTGGTAAGAAGATTAAGAAACTATTCTCCAAATATGGTGGATAATATCTTAATCAAGACTTAATTGATTACTTACAGGAGTTTTGGATCCTATACCAACTCACTCCTCCTTACACAACCCAGTGGAATGGTGTCAGTGAAATGAGGAACCACACCTTATTGGACTTTGTGAGATAAATTATGAGACATGAAAGTCTCCCATTATCCTTTTGGTGATATGCGTTACAAACATCGGACCACGAACTAAACCAAGTACCAACTAAATCGATAAATGGTATTCCATATGAGATTTGGAGTTAAAGGAAATCCATGTTATCAAATTTTCATGTGTGGGGGAATTGAAGCATTTTTTAAGGCCTCTTCAGGTAACAAACTTGTACTTGGAGACCTAAGGAATACCTTTATAGGGCACCCAAAGGAAACAAATGGATATTACCTATACGACCCCTCAGAAAAAGGGTTATAGTGGCAAGACACACCATATTCCTTGATAGGGAGAACATATCCAAAATAGATAGTGGGAGGGGGATAAAATTTTATTAAGTAGAGGCTCAAGGTACACAGGAGTTAGTACAAGAGCAGATTCCAAAATTCCTCGTGGAAGAAAGATCTATTCTAGTGACACAAATACTACGTAGGAGTACGAGAGAGGTTAGATAACTGGAACATTATGGTTTTCTAGTTAACAAGGATGGTGAATCATTGTTAGTTGATAATAATGACCCTCTAACCTACAATGAAGTTGTAAGTGGTAAAAATGTTTCCAAGTGGAAAGAATCTTTGAATTATGAAATGGATTCCATGTACCAAAACAATGTCTGGATTTTGGTTGATCCTCCTGTTGATGTAATGACCTTTGGTTACAAATGGGTATTCAAGAAGTAACTGGACATGGAAGGACAAGTCAGTGCCTATAGGGCATGAATGGTTGCAAAAGGGCTCACAAAATGTCAAGGCATTGACTACAATGAAACCATTTCACCAGTTGCGATACTAAAATCCATCAAAATTCTATTGGCCATTACAGCTTACCATGACTTTGAGATTTGGAAAATTGATGTCAAAACAGCCTACCTAATGGGAACCTTCAATAAGATATCTATATGACACAACCTAAAGGTTTTGTGACTCCAAAGGATGATAATAAGTTATGCAGGTTGTAAATATCCATTTATGGATTAAATAAATCATCAAAGTCATGGAACATTTGTTTTGATGAATCCATAATAGAAATTGGTTTTATAAAGAAGTAATGTGATCCTTGTGTCTATAAATAGTTTAGTAGTAGTGCAATCATTTTTATAACAGTATATGTTGATGGAATATTACTTATTGGAAATGGAATACCAATCTTACAGTCTGTGAAGACATGGTTGAATAAATGATTATATATGATGGACTAGGGAAAGGTATCATATATTATTGGGATCAAGATCCATCATGATATATCCAAGAGATTTATTGGCCTATTTCAAAGTACATACATTGACAAGATACTAAATAGATTCAGTATAGAACAATCCAATAGGGGATTGTTGGCAGTGTCACATAGAATTCATCTTTCCAAGAAAATGTTTCCTCATATGCATGAGGAAATAAATATAATGGAGAGGATTCCATACACATCATAAATTGGGTCAGTTATGTATGTTATGATATGTACTAGGATAGATGTCACCTACACATTAAGTGTGGTAGAAAGATATCAACATGATCTACATGACCGTTATTGGATGGAAGTCAAGACTATCCTTAAGTATCTAAGGCATACTAAGGATACATTCCTCGTTTATGGAGGATGTGAGGAACTAGTCATAATAGAGTATGCAAATTCTAGTTTCTAGATTGATCAAGATGACATAAAGTCGCAAATGTGATACATATTCGCTTTTAATGGAGGTACTGTAAGCTGGAAGACCTCAAAGTAAGGTGTTGTCACAAATTCTACAACAGAGTCTGAGTATATCGCAGCTTATAAGGAAGCTAAAGAAGTGGTTTGGATACAGAGATTCAACCAAGAGTTGGATGTGGTAACTAGGGGTAAATATCCCATCACAATTTATTATGATAATATTGCGGCATTGGATCTCTCAAAAGATCCAAGGTCAAATTAGTTGAGGAAGTACATACGATGGAAGTATCATCTCTTGAAGGAGTTTTCCCATAGAGGTGAAGTTGTAGTGAGCAGTATTTCTACAGAAGAAATTGTGGAAGACCCCTTGACTAAATACTTGACTAAGCAGAAACATGATCTCCATTTGAGTTCTAGCAGACTGAAAGTCGTAGGACATTGTCTTTATTCCAAGTAGGATTTTATTGGAGTTGGTATCCTAGAACCAACTGTTTTTACATTGATTAGATTAATACTTAATGTATTTAAATATTAAAAATAATATTACATATTGTTCTCTTTTCTGTATTACTATAATGTAATAATGGTCTAGAGTATTTGTCGCATTAATAAAGTCATAGAAGTTCCCCTCTGTGATGAGATCCTTGAAGTGAAATAAAAATATTCAAAAATATAGTTCTGTATATAGATTACAAACTATGATGGGACACTTAGTATACATACTGTTGATTTCAATTACTCATAATAAAATGAGTCTTTTTCTCATGAAGTTTGTACTTGGTAATCTTTCCAATGGGAGATTATATAAACATACCCACCAATAGGAATTCCATAAATTTTGGTGTCATTGGATATTCCTATCTACAATCATGTTTAATGATCCTTAGACTTTAATATTATCATTAATGCATGTCACAAATCTTGCACATTGATTTACTGATGAAAAATGTCATTCCATGTGTTGGTAGGAAGTAGGGTACCTTGGGTTATCACGAATGACATGTTAACAATGGATAAGTTGAGGAAGGAGTTGTCCCTTCCATTTATGGAAGTTGATATCTTATCCCTTTAATTGAAATAGATCTATATTACCTAGGGAGAAAGGGATTATCTTGTCCTTTCCATTTATTGTGTGAAATGGATTATATTACATAGTGAGAATTTGTATGTGGATATTGTCATTTTGACTTTAAGTTATTTCTCTTGGGTGCCTTGACCCATTTCTATACAGGACTCTTGGACTTTAGGCAAGCTCACCTAATTCCAACACTATAGGATCCTAGAGGGTCACGTATTAATATTTTCTTGTGATCTTTATTAAATTCTATTTGAATTTAATTAATGGAATAAATACAATTCTTAAGATTGTGGAATATTTTTATTCAAGTTAAAATGATCACATAAATTAAATAAAATATATTTATTTTATTGAACATTTAATAAATATATATTTTCTAGTTTTTAAATAAAATATTTATTTAATAGAACAAATTATTTGTTTATTTAGGTGTTCAATAAATGGAAGTGGAGTTCAAGAGGACCAAGGCCAGTCCGGTAGTAAAATAATTATTTTTAATTTGGTAAATAATTATTTAACTAGTTGTCACAAGTCAAAATAATAATAACACTGTTATCATTATGTGGCATGATATTTCATTTATTATTCAATTTTTCACAAGTTATCCCAACAGAAATAATGCTGATTTTATTGTTATTTTGTAAAATGGGTTTTCTCTAATGTTATGAATGTATTTAATTGCTTTTATGCAATTAATATTGTAACTAAAACCTAGGTTCGTTAAATAGGTAGGTATGTCTATTGTGCTATTATGCATGGTGAACCGAATTGCTGGTGGTGAGAGAATTGTTGAGATAAAAAAAAATTATCTCTCAAATCATCTCCTATACCTTCTCAAGAACAAGATACATTCTTCAATACTGAAGAATGGGAAATCAAGAAAGACTGATGCATGACACTTGCTTCGTCACACTGGAACCCGGAGAATGAGTGGTGTCAATCAGATGCCATCAGAACACATGTGGATCACCACTAGAGAGATTATGGTTTGGATCCTCTCAATCACAACAAGAAAATTTGGAAGATTCATTCTGGATGGTCAACATCATCAACGAAGAAAGTTCCAAAGATCCAGGTATTTAATTTCTACAAAAATTATTTAAATTAATTATAAACATGATTTGCAAGATTCTCTCCCAATGATCTGGTGCACTTTTTTATTTTGTATATATCTTTAATCTTAATCTATGGATACTAGATTTTATCATTGTATTGATCCCAGATTGGTCATCGATTATGGAAAAGGAAAAGTTGGGACCCCCCCCCCAACTGGCACGCTTCTTCTACATTTAGATTGTTTAGGAAGAACATTTAATTGTTTAAATGAGATTACATTTTCTAAAATATCTTTGGAAATGATCCATATATGGTTGGAAATTATTAGAGGTTGTATTTAAGTGATTTGAGGTTTTATAATTTCTTTATATTTTAGGAGGTTAGTAATTGTATGTTTTTATATGTAATTTATAGAGTTTGAAAAAACTATTTAATATTAACTCAAAATTTCTAAAAAATATATAAGAGTAGATTGTATGGAAATGTGTGCTTTTGATTTCATAAATATTATTATCTACAAAGTACTATGCTATATAAGAGTATCCCTTAGTTCATGATGTGGTACTTAAGATTAACCAACTGAATATTAGAGAATAATATGGTGACATATAAGACCATATACAAAGATATATAACTTTATTAATATTAATTTTGAGGGTATATATGATTAAATCTGATGATATTTAAGAATAAAAATTGATTTCAATTAATAAGTAAGATCGTTTATGTTTCCACATGAGAATATATATATGTTTTCTATAATTAAACTTATTATTAATTATAATGATTATATACCATTAATTATGTGATAAATATCAAAATTTTAGGCCACTAAGATATTATTCAAACCCTGTAATTTAGTGATGAAATTTTAAAGTAAGATTAAAATATAATATGAAACATTGCATTATAATTATTCTTGTTTTTATGTATATATACATATCAAATAATATGTAGAGAATGTAGATGTTCATCAAAAAATAGTCTGAGAATAATCTATTTTTTCTATAGTGTCAAGGATAATATCATAAAATATATCAAATTGGGATATTTTTACTAGTTTTAATGTGAATTAAAGATTAATTTAGGAATATTACTTAGAATAATATTTGACAAATTAAAAAAATGGAAATCACACTATTATTTCCATAGACTTTATAATTTAAAATATTTGAAGATGATTACATGATTAATGATTTGAATATAAAATGAATATGAGTCAAGGAACATGGCGTGAGAGGGGAAATATTAAGACACAAAACACCTATTTTTTAATATCTTATGTTTGTGAGAAATTGGGGAGAAATTATTGAGAGAACAACACTACTACACTAAAATATCATGGTAATTTATAAACAATTAAAAGTGGATAGTGAATGATTGGAGACCCATGTGCATACTATATATTGAAGAATATTTTGACCATTGACGTTAATAAAAGAGAAGGTATATGGAAGTAGTTTTTGGTATTTTTTATTCATTATTGACAAATTTCAATAAGATTTTATCATTTAATTTTTCATTGTTACAAAATTTTGTTGTTAACACTAAATGTTTTTTCATTTTTAATTACATTTTAGTGCTTGAATAGATAGCTGGTTATAGAATAAGGTTCATTTGTATTTGATTTTTTATGGATGATTTTTATAATAAATTATTTTTCATATGTGGTTGTGGGATGAAAACCACCATACACAAAGGGTGAGCTCATACATTGTGAGTGAACATCATAAATATCTATGTGATTTTATCATTTATTATTTTTTCTTTCATTCATACATAATGAGTGTGTGGTGTTATATTGATATTCATTCACCTTAATAGAAATAGAGGTAACTGAGAGGTTTTATATTGGTAATTCTTTTTTCACTAGTTCATCTCGTACTTGGTGTGGCTACACAAATATTCTATGTCTTAAAAATTAGCATCATAAAACAATGTTCCACTTATGACTCATTTTTAAAAAACTTTTGAATTTTTATTTTTATTCTAAAATCAATAAGAAAAGAAAAATTATTGTTGTTTTTGAGTTATATTTCAAATAAAACATGGAGGTTATATATGATAATACCATGATGTAAAATAAGAATACAAACGAAATAATTTTAAGTTGTATCTTATCTATGAGAAAATTTATTAGGTTAGAAATTAAAATTCATACATTCTTTAATCATAGTAGAATCATATTTTCAATGAATAAAGTTGACCTAGTGTAAAATACACTAGTGAGAAGATGGAAAAAACTTTTACATATAATGTTTCAATGTTATATATTGAATACAGTCTAATTAAAACTTCTTTCCAATATTATCCTCCAGATGAACCAAGTACAAGTATGGAAGATCATTTTTACAATGAATCAAAAAGTAGTTCATATGATATTATGAATAAAACACATCAAAATATTCCTAAAGAGAGTTAAAAATTTATTTATGGGTCATTTAGATACATGGAGGATGATATCACCAATTTTGAAGGATAACTCAAGAGTAATTTTAAATAACATAAAAAAATGTTAATGTGTACAAATATTTGAAAAAAAAATTGAGGCCAGAAGTGTTATGAGTATTGATCTTGAACAAGTTTTCTTAAAACTATTGGAGTATTCATAGGAAAATGTTCCATTCACATTAAAAATTGAAAATGTAAATTGATGATAAAATAGATAATAGTATAATTATTAAATAATATGTCAATTTATTGAATGAATAACCAAGAACACTCACCGATATTAAGAATCCTCAATGAAGAATAGTGGTTAAAATATAAAATAAAATCACAATTAATTGAAATAAAAGAATAAGAAACATGAATAGTATTAAAAGAATGATAATATTACTAGAAAATAATATTAAATAAAATTTAATCATCCATAAATGAAAAAAATATTCTCAACAATAAGTGCCTTTAGTAGTATGTCAAACTCAGAAACCTATAAGTAGAACATGATGATTCTTTAAAAACTCATAAGAGAAGATCTAATTCGATTCATATTTATAATTAGAATATTACTTATAAAAATCACTATATATAAGTTAGTATATAGTGATATTATTGGATGATATATCCATTACATGCCTAATGAAATGTGAGTCAACGTCTACTTCAGAATAGTTTTTAAATATAAAGTTATTTTCATACATTTTGTAGGTTAAAATGAAATATGTAGATATATATTGTTTTATAAAATTAGAGATAAACCCACTACAACATAAATGGTGTATGTGAGGTTGAATATAAATTTTTACTCTCTAAAAGGATTCCAAAAATAAATGACTCTTCACAAAAAGAAGAAAAATTTCAAAGTTGGATATATTATTATTTTATTAATATGTTAATGATTTTTTAGTTCTATGAAGATATTAAGAATAAGTATATTGATATTGGGAATAATATTTTAATTCATGAACATTAAAGGGGGAAAATATCAAGAGTGATAATAAATAAGTTTGTGCAAAGTACGAAGGATAAATTTTAATTTTTATAATACAATCAGATTTGGATGTTTTCATTTTTTATTTATATGAAAATAAATCATGTCATTATGATGATGAATTTTATTATAAATCAGAAAAACATGTTAAAATATATTTTTAAGAAATAATTTCATATGTTTTGATAAAAAAATAAATTTTAAAAATTCTGTGAGTTTATCTTTTGGAATATCTAAAAAAAATCTTAAATCTAAAACAACTAAGAATATTGAGAATCGTGTTACAATAAAAGGGATAAGATTATTCTAATATGAAAAAATGACACACAATCGATAATTGAAAATATTAAACAATTTTTACTTTTGATGGAATCAATACGAATCTACAAACAAAAGGATTAATCCAAAAATTTATGATGAGGATTTGATTTGTGGAAGTATTATTTGAAAATAAATAAGTTTTTTAATTTTATGAGAAGTCTCAAAAATTGGGTTAGTTAAGAATTCATAAGAAGTTTTGTGGAAGGTGTTTGCAATATGGACATAGTTCTTGATTTTTATTGATAATACAATAAGAAAAGGTGGATATTATAATGAAAATAAAGAATGAATTTATAAATTCTTGTGTTATTATAGCTATTTTGAAATAATAAATTACATACAAAGAGAAAGTTGAATGGAAAAAAGAAAACCTTTCATCCTAAAGAAGATCATATCTGAAAAATGAATAATAAAACATGAAGTGTTCTATAAAATTTAATACTGATATGAATGGAGTTTTGGGTTGGGAAGAAAATCACACCATTTGTTCCCTCATTAAAAAGATGAGGATAAGAATCATCATTCCCATATATATTTTATTTGTTTTCATGAATAGGTAATTTATAGTGTTTTAGGTTGGGATAAAGGAAGATAAATGATTATTAAATGAAAAAATTACATTACAAAGAAACAATCAATCTTGGATATGAATTATCATAGTGGAATTAATTTTTTATAAAAGACTATGAAAATGATTATTGGAGTTTATTTGATATAGAGATCATCCATGATTAATAGAAGATGGTGAGTAAAAATTGGTGGTACTTTGGATCAAAAAGATACTAGAAATAACTATCATATGTAAAGCTATAAATTTTATTTTTTTAGAATGTCAATGAAGAGGTTTGTTTTTCATATTTTATAATCCATATTTAGATTAAATCAATTCTAAAATTATGGGGGAGGTACTGGATATATTAAGAAAAATAAAAGTGAGAAGTTGTTTAGTAATTCATGTTTGTTAATGGGATTTTTAGAAAATTCACTATTTAATATTTTTTTTCAGATAAATCATTTTTCCAGTAAAAATAGTGATGATTAATTGATAGATCAAACATGATATCAACCTTTGTATTTATTTTCAATAAGGGTTAAAAGAAATTGGTTGAATATATATTGACTGGGATTTTCTTTATGAGAATTGAAAACAAATAGAAATTGGAAGACTATTAGTCTCTTAGATAATGATGTATTGTTTTTATTGTAAATATGAAAATAATTCAATATGGGATGAGATAAGAAAATATTATAGGGATGAAATGCTCATTGAGGATATTGATGTACCCAATGAATTATGAAAAAACATGGATATTTTGTTATTTATGTATTTTTTAAAGGTTGATTGTTAATAAGGGGATAAGATGAGTTGTTTTTGTATACAAGGGATTGATATGTTTCATAGTAAAAGGATATCAAAGATTAAATTGATTATGGTTTACTCATCTATTTGATATTGGAAAATGTAACTGATTTAAAACTATTTATTAGAGATCATCGAATTATATCTTTTTAAATGTAGATGATTTTATAAAAAATAATAAAATTAATAAATTTTGGGCTATATCCAATTGATGTCTTTATTATTATACTAAGAAATGTATTTCAATGAGTTTTAGAAGAATCCTTATAAATTTAGGAAACTGAGGATTTGGTTATGAGTGAAAAATAATGAATATGTATTGAATTCTACGGTTTATCCTTGAATTGATAACATAATGAAATAAATATAGTATATAGGGGTCACTTACATTATAAATGATGGACTAAACTCTTTTTGATGTGAGACAGGTGTTGTGATGAGTAATAAACTATGAAAAACTATTGTAGAATTATTGGATGATTTTTTTTGAATAATATCTAAATTAATTGAGGAAATCATATAACCTTGAAGTAATAAAGGGAGTTCATATGTGTTGAAATATTTCTTTTGAATCATTATGATATTTTTTATGAGGTATTAATTATTTCTGGATGTTATTAGAGATGATTTGAGATGATTGAATAAACTATGTAATATTAACTCAAAGGTTTTTAATAATACATAAAAGTAGTAACTATAGAAAAACAATGTGTATCATCACATAGATGATTAAATTTGAGAAGTTAAAGTATAAATAATAATAACTCTAAGTTCACAATGAGGCATGTGATCTTAAATTGGATAAAACGTACAAATAATCTGGTGTTATTTAAGAGTAACCTGAACAAATCATAGATTACATAATATAGATTTTCGGGATATATATAAGTATATCAGATGATACAAAAGTGTAACATGAGATTTAAGTTCATATGTAAGATCCTTCATGTGGTCATGTTACATTAATTATGATATTTATCATATAAAACATAAAATTAATTTATATTTTGATTTATTGTTCAACATATAATAAATATCACTATTCAATGTGATTAAGTCATGATTCAATAATTTTTATGTTCTCATATTTGAATAGAAGATTACACCATTTTCTAGAATATAACATCCAAATTACTGTTTTCTATGATCAAAGAAACATAGGAAATAATATTAAATTGGTTTCAATATTTAGATGAATAAGAATCAAATTAAAATATTAGACTCATAAAGAGTAAAATATAATATCTCAAAAGGTCATAAATAAAGATAACATTGACCAATTTGAATATAGTGGAATGGATTTTTCTTATCAAAACATAACTCAATTTTATGTTTCTAGAGTTCTAAGACCTCCATATAGGTGTAATGGTAATGTTCCCTTTTACAGGATGATAAAAAAACTTTATGTCGGTTTTTTTATCATGGTGTTTGGTTTTTACCCATGCCATAAGCTGGTGTGTAACTTTGAGAATAACATTCCCACGATAATAGTATATTAAGAATCATATATTATTTGTAGTGTGCGTTCACACCTTCATTGTAAAAATAAACTTTAACTTAAACCAAAAGTCTTATATTTAAAAAATAGGTCCATAGTCAAGTTTGAATTGGGGGTTTTACCCTTCGAGTTGTGTAACTATGGTTTGTGTTGATATCCCTAGGGGTTTCCCATCATAGATGAAATTATTAATTAAGAATAAAAAATAGAAATTTAAATAATTAATTCATCTAAGGATTGTAAAACCTCTTTTCATAGTATAATTCATTATATAAACATATCATTGGGCCAGTTTCATTAACCCTATTATTTGATAATGGGATTGGGGGAGACATCTTAAGAGGGAATTATTATGAAAAAATAACATGAAGACTCGATGAATTGATTGTCACTATCATAGATGTCTACTAATGCAGGCGTTATCTTCATCAACCGAAATTATGTTTTTGTTGTAGAGATCATAATTTTGAGTTCATGCTTCACTCTTTATAAATCATATATATATATATATATATATATTATTCTGTGAAACCATTCTTTTTTATTATCCAATTGAGTTATTTGTTTTTTTTATTATTCTCTAGGCCACATTTCAAAATTCTAAATCCTTATGATGGGAAATTTTAGAATAAAATTTCTTATCCCTATGAATTCTACTGTAATTGTATAATTATTTAAATGATAAATAATAAGGGATTAGTAATTGACACTCCTCTCTTATCCTTTACCTCTTTTCTATGTATTTACATATTCTCCCATATCCCCCCTTTCCAATCACATGCAGAAAAAGTGGGTTTCATCCCAATTAAATGGTGGAACTAATGAAGGGAGGTGGTTGTCAAGGTCTATGAATAGCCTTGAGGTGTGGGGAGAGGATGATATAACATGGATTTTTGGGTGTTATTCATGTATTAGTGGAAGTAGAAATGTGGTGGAACAATAGGAGTGGCATTAATGGCGATATCTTAGAGTTTTTGAAGATAGATTGATTTGATAAGAATGTAACCCCATGAGGTGTCCTGATATCCAAATGTAAGATCCAAATGTTTTAATAACTCATATTTTCTATGAGTTTAATATCCTTTTATTTTTGGTAAATTTCATTGGTTTTGACCTAATATTTGTGACTAGAAATGATATGAAGGAAATGAGGGTATCTAGGGTTTGATCAGAGCCCGGATCCCCAACTAGTGAAAGAAAAAGATGGGCTATACTGTTAGTAGAAACCATGTGACCCAGTATGCATAATTTCTTCTAATAACGTGAGGTGTTTCAGTGAGATCAAGGGACTACATGATTTTCCCTAACTATGCTACCCAAGATAAAAAATCATGAAAAAACTCTACAATTAATTAGAAATTAAATATCATGATTTTTGTATGGTTTCCTAAGTGATACCAATGAACCATGAAAGTCTCCTCTTAGGAAACTATTCCATGCACAGTTGGAACATGGTTTATCTAACCATAAATCCAAATAGAGAGGCCCCTTTTTTGAGATGAAAAATTACCATTTTCACTTAAATTCACATATTTTAACTCTACTTTCTTATATCCTCTTCTAGAATATAGAACTTCCAACTCCTTCACTTGGAGATATCCTTAAATGGAAATCACCTTGGATTATCTCCCGTTACATTGAACAACTCTGATTCAACTTTAAATCTTCTCATTATATTCTTACTAGTAATATATCCACTCCTTAGGCTTTATTTTTTATTCTTATTTCTATCGATGGCACTATTTTGGTGTGAGATCATATGATTTATTTTCAGGGCATTTTTCTATTCTTCTATTTTATTCAAATATAGGATAAAGTATGGGTCAATACTAGAAAAAAATATAAGATAAAAATATGGTAGGTAGACTATGGCTCATCTATTAAAGTCTCACATTGTATAAATTTGTTTTATTTGTGCACATGTCGGTTTCCTGTGCATTTCTTCTTAAATACATCTACCTCAAATTCAATCATAGAAATTGAAATATATGGCCCTAATAAGACCTCTTAACACCGTTGGAGGATGAGACCTCAACAGGAACCTCCCATTTAGAGTGTGTTCTTTATTAATGTCTTGGTGACATATAATGAGATAAATTGGGACACGATTCAGGTTTTTTCAACTTGAACTTTTTTAAGAAAAGTGCATCGATTTTATAAATGAATATTATATTGTTAAGTGGAAATTATATATACAATTATCCTTGTATAATATAATTGAATTGAAAAAAAATCATTTCTTTATGAAACCATTACATACTTAGTCAAATAAAATGTAATTAACATATTTGATGATTATATATTTAATTTATAATGGGTGAATGTCCTTATTTCCCATTTTCATACTTACTGAAAGTTAATGGAATGAACATATGAATTGATAAAATGTATTGTGTGTGGCATAGCCTATGATGACCAGTTTATATCTATGAAATGTTTATAAGTTATATACTCATCTTGGAACTTTTTTATCTTTATAGGGAATGGTAAGAGATGAGCCAACCTTTGATTCCCAAGGGAATTCCCTGAGTACTGTAAGGACACCATTTTTATACATTGATTTAATTATCTTAGGGGATACCCACCAAGGAATATGTACATTATCTTATTACTTGAATTCCTGAATTTTTTATAGATAATTTACTTAACTCTTGAATAGATATTATAATTACATGTATTTTCTCCATTGATTCATCGTGATGTCTTCAGTCATGCAATGCTATGGATTAACCACATTGAGCTTATTTATGCTTAGATTAGTATTTCTATGGACAATATCTATGAAGTTAGTTATACTCTTTTATAGTTTAATGACTTGGAAATATCTCTTTCATTACACCCAAATTCTAGATATCAAGATTGCATGATTTACAATTATGAGTTCTCTCAACCCCAAATGTTAAGGATGCCTTATTTATGCTTTATATCCTCTGTAATTAATATTATTTTTTTAGTTATATTAATATCATAATATATATGAACTCATTATTATAAACTAAATTGTAATTAATTAAATGATTACATGTTAAGTGACATTACTAGATAAGGTTGAAGAAGGTATGCGTTATTTTTTATAGAACAACTTTACATTTATATATACTGACTCACTGTACATTTAATATTCATAGACTATATTTTTATAGATGTCAATGGTGGTGGCCTAATGAGGTTTATCTCACACCCTATTCTAGCATCCATTAGTACCTAGGATGGTTATATAAATATAGGTGTCTATATAGGGAAGATTCTCACTTTAGACACCTAACTTTTATGTTTTAGGATAAGATCTTGGTAGCAGATGATGGGTCCAGTGCTTGGGATACTGGGGTAGTTTTTTCCCTTTTTTATTCTTTTGTATGGAATATGTTATACTATTTTCCAAATTTCATGTGTTTTTTTATCTTGTTTATAGACATTAAATTATATCCTCAGTTGTATATGGTTCAGTTAATAGTTATTGATTATTATTTACTAATTATATTCTTATTCTGGATTACACTTCAATATTTACTATTATAATTATATTGTTTATTAATATATTATGTCCATTATGCTCTACTATAACTTGATGGAATAGAATCCCAATAGAAATACCCTTTTCCCTCCCTGATAATTGGTAGCCTCTTGCATATAGGGTGATGGGCTTAAGGCCATGTTTCCAGCTAGTTTTAGTTACTCAAGAGTAAATTGAGTTTGGGATATCAAAAAGGGGTATAAGAGTGGTTTCTATTATTTTGTCTTATTATTTGGGAAATTTAGATAGTATATTAGGAATGTTTTGGAACTTTTTTGTAATCTCTCCCAAGGACGATTTAACACACATTCGAGTTAAATACCTTATTTCCTAGGAAGGTGATATTACTAATATGTTTTTTTCTTAATACAATTGATATAATTTCATCATTGGGTGATGCACATGTATTGTGGTAAATGTTATTCTTTATGGGTATTTTAACATAGACTAGTATATAAAGAATCATTATTATATAAATCATTATAGGCTCGTAGGATTCACAAGCCATAAATATTTCATGATAGATATGTGCATTTAATTTCATGCATTACTTGTGTTTTCTATGATAATTGAGAGTTCCTTAGTTTTGATATATTTATATGACACTATAATCTTATGCAAAGAAAGAAAATTGGTTCTATAACTAGTCTGTATCAACCAAAAAGGTGTTTCCCATATATATTGATGGTGGTGCCTCAAATGGAAAATTTCATCCCATATAAGATATGTAACCCTCGTTACATGAGCTGGGATTTGAATGTGATTATATTACTATCAATTTCAATTTATAAGGTGTATGGTCCATTAAAAATTTGAAAGTTTGAGTCATCAGAATAAAGGCATGATATTTTACTTGTTACATTTTAAGACTGGATGTAAGGGGGATGGATTTAATTAAATGGGTTTCAATTTCAATTTATATAGAGTGTGGGACTTTATAATCTAGGAATGATAATACATTTAATTTAACCCTATATTTGGAATAAATTAATATATAGTGTAAATATAAATTCCAAATTAAAAATAAAATTATTTCTAGTAAATGAAGAAACCATGAGTGAATTAAATTGGGTTTCCATCCTTACCCTACAATTGTCCCTCCATATACTATAACCCCTCTAAATGAAAATTTTAATACATACCAATACACTAGCCTTGTAACCAGGTAGTTGAGATAATATACCTTGGGAAGTGATCCCTTTTTTCTTATTTTCTTATTCTTTATATATCCTATGTTCTTTTTAAACATTTTATAAGTTGTGTTCTTGGTATTTGTTTACCTAATATACTACAACATCCTCAAGTCACATTCTAGGAGGGTGGAGATGATTATGCCCCAGAGATCATGGTCCTTGAGCCACCAGTTTTACCTCTAGTAGTGCCTCCTAAGGAACCACCTGGTATTCCAAAATAGGGAAATTGAACTTATCTTGGAGATGATTTTCTCTTCTTGATGCAATCTATATAGGGTGTTTCACGTCCTACACCTATGTTGTCTAATATGACTCTTTTGTTCGAGTAATAATATCCTATTTCTCAAGGGATGGTGTTCTAGAGGATGATGATTTATCACTAGATGAAATTTTATCTATCATCAATCATATTGATATGAATCTAGAGAGGAGGGTCAATATCACCAACTTCATGTTATGTGATTCTATTAAGCATTGGTGGGATGTGATTAACAATACTGGTCATCATTAGGGAGTGGGCTGGGAAGACATCCCAACATCATTCTATGATTACATTTTCCCTATGATGCATATATCTAACAAAGATAGAGAGTTCATGAACCCATAGAAATATATTATGTAAGACATGTAAAATTAATCATGTTTTACCATGTCAAAACTCTTTTCACTACTTCTTGCTAGTGATGACCTATTTCAACTTAGGTGTTTCAAGAATGGTCTCAAGTATTCCATCCATTGGCATGTGAATGTATTTATACTATCTACCTTTTGGAGATCGTGAATCAAGATATTATCAAATAGAAAAACATTATATAAATAGATATTAATAGGAACAGAGGTTTGGTACTGAGATATGGTAGTATTTTTATCGGTGGAAGGAATTGTTGGATTGATATTTCTAGTTAGAGTAGTTTTTTATAGAGTATTTACACCAAAAGCTCCATAATATACCACCAGTGTGGATGGTATGGAAATGTGAATCTATAGTGTGATAGATTCCTACATGAGTTCCACTATTGTGGCCAGATGAGTCATATTTTGAGGTTTTTCAGGATCTTTCCACCTATTTATATCCTAAGAGGACCCACACTAATGCTACCTGCAAGAGAAGAATCAATGACTATGAGTTATATAGGAAGATCGAGTAGCTCCAGACAATAAATATGAGGAGTAGTTCATATCCAAGGTAGATAGAATTAATATTTTCAACACTATTAGATCAAACCTACTCATGGTAGTCCAGTTGTAGCTCAGGGATATTCATTAGGCAAGTTTCTCGCATTATAGTAGATACCCTTAGAGCAGAGTCGAAAACTGTCTACTGTATGATATACTATTATATCACCCTCCACTATGGTATAAGTCTTATTTGATATAGGTTAAACACATTCCTTTATCAACTTATTGATCATGTAAAGTCTTGTGATGGAAATTTTATTCTTTTTAGTGGTGATGACCTTGGTCACACCATTAGGTTTACGGTCATAGGGTGTACACCAATGAAAGGAGTTCCTCATTGAGTCATGAAGTTATCATTTCTTATGGAACCTATTCACCCTAGAGATATTAGGCTTTGATTTCATTCTCATGAGGGATTGGTTGGTTTTGTAGAACACCTATTTGGACTGTTATCACTGTACGGTATCACTTACATCATCAGGGGTAGATAGTTATATTAAAAAGGGTGAGTGGAATTTCTAAGATGGTAGAGTGAGACCAAAGAATCATGGGATGAGTGGAGTGAAATCTCAGTTTACTATCCTTTATATAGGGGAGATAAGAATGTGTCTGAAACATTTTACTCTAGTGGTGTAATGTTTCCCTAATGTTTTGTCGAATGAATTCTGGAAACTACATCCTGATATAGAGGTAGAGTTTTTGATTGATATTATTACAAGAGAATATCCAACATTAATTAATCCTATTATGTATTTAACATACAATTATCTATAAGATTGTTAGAAAATTTGATGATTTAAAATATAAGGGTCTTATCCAACACAACACTTTAAATTAGGGTTCAATGACTCTTGTTTTTCAGGAAGAAATATATGAACCTTATTATTTGTGTGGATTATTGATGGTTGTTCTAGATTTCAATTAAGAACTAGTATACTTCCAAAAAAATAGATAATCTCTTTGACCATCTCTGATGAGATAGAGTGTTGTCAAAGATTGATCTATAATCAGGCAATCATGATGTGCGAGTAAGGCTTTTAGACTTACCATATATGACCATTCAAAGCTACTGTTTTTCATATGAGTATCAGTTTATTCTGTTGTTCTTAAGAATTTTCCCATCATTTTAATGGTTTTTATGAATAGGGTTTTCCACCACTATATGGATATCATTGTGTTGTTTTTTTAAAATAAACATTATTATATTTTTATATATAGAAAAACCATGAAAAAAATATTGAGATCATTTTGAATACATTAAGAGAATATCAGTTATATTATATTCTTATGAGGTGGCACATTCAGATTAATATGTTTCACTTTATGGGTCATATTATCTTAGAATTAGGAGTATCTACTGACCCAGATAAGGTTAGTGTTGTTGTTTCATGGTATTATACCGAGAAAATATTTTATATTTAGAGTTTCATGAGGATAAATGGATATTAAAATAATTTCATATAGTTATTATCACACCAGGAGGAACCTATTAATCATCTAATGAAGAAGGGTGTTAATTTCTTATGGTCCAAAGCATGTGAGAAATAATTTTAGGGGCAAAAAGTATGTATTACATTAACACCGATCATGATTCTTCTAGAGACTGTTAGATGTTATAAAGTATTATGTGATGCATCATGAATGATTTTCGATGTATTTTTGGTAGAGGAGGATTGAGTAGTTGCATACGGGTCCCTCTAGTTGAGACCTCATGAAAATAATTACCTAACCCACAACCTCGAGTTTGTCGCGATCTTTCTTTGATTTCATTGTTAGAGGCATTATTTGACGGGATAGTGATTTTTTGTGTATACGAAACACAATATCCTAATATATATAAATTTATATAGTGTTACATGAACCTAGGATAGTGGATATGGGTTAAATAATTTTATTCTATTGGATTTTAGGATTCCAATTTTTCATAAAAGGGCAATGAGGTATCTAATTCACTAAAATGGAAAATTTAGGAAAAATCCTTTCTGAAATCCAATGATGGTCTACTTTTTAGATATCTATTTGAAGTTTAATGATAGTCACATATGGTCTTTTTTTATAACCTTAGTAGTTACCACTTCACTCCTATATAGGGTCTATAGAATAAATTTTTTTGATCATGAAGTGTTGGCCCTATGAGAGAGTATTTATGGTGTGGACCCACATTTGTATTTTTTGGTTGATAGAGATCGAATACTATGTATAAATGGGAATATCTATGTTTCTACAGACTTTTGAGAGGATTTGATGTGAGAGTAACATGATTATTAGTGGGGAATCCACCCAGAAATCTCTAATATATATCATGATATATGCCATATGTATTGGTTGATTGGGATGAAAGGTAAAATAATGGGTGTTATCAATAGGTGTTCCACCCGTCAGTTGGTGAAGGTATAGAAATAGTGGAATTATAGATTTTCACAACCATTACTTGTCCAAAAATGTAAATGGGTTCACATCATGATGATTTTTTAACTAGTTTAATATGGTTGCCTCGAGGTAGCGATGTGGTTTGGGTAGTCATGGATTAAACAATGAATGTTTCCCACTTCCTTTCTATGAGGGAAAATTTTTAGTAAATGAGATAGGAAGAATATATTTTTTGTGAGATTATACACCTACACAGGGTCCCTCATTATATTGTTTTAAATAGGGAGGCTTGTTTACCATCAAGGATCTGGTAAGAGTTATAGAAATCTTTAGGTATACAAGTTCTTATGAGAATATGATTTTACCCTCAGTCTGATGGCTAGTTAGAATAGACTATACATGTGTTGGAGAAAATTCTTCAATAATTCATCCTTGATTTTGGATGTTCTTGGGATAAAAATATCCCTATCATATTATTTTCCTACAATAATATATCTTATGAATGGATTATGATTGATTCGTATGAGTCCATATATGGTACGCCATGTCATTCACCTCTGTGATAGCTATAAGGTGGAGAGGCAGTTCTATTCAGTCATCGTATTGTGTATGATAATTTGGAGTCAATGAAGTTAATTGGAAAATGTATTTCTATAGCCCAGTCTATATAGAAATATTATGTCGATCTTCATTGAAAACCTCTTGAGTTCAAGGTCCAGAGTCATGTTTTCTTTCATGAATCACCCTAATATGGGAATTGATGGATACAAAGCCAAGGGAATCTATTGCATAATTTTTTTAGTCCTTTTGAGATTATGGTGAGAGGCAGGCTGGTATCCTATCTGTAGATATTAACATAGAGTTATTGTTCCATGCATGAAATCTTCCATGTTTCACATCTTCATCATTACCATGTTGATCAGTATCATACTTTTTATCCAGATGATATTGAGTTGGATGTCAGTGATTATATAGAGGTCTATCCCATATGAATTATTTATCACAGAATAAATAATATTAAAGTATGGTAAGTCCCATTAGTGATGGTACTATAGAAGTATGACTTTGTATAGAACAATACTAGGGTGAAAGAAGATGATTTATGTGATTATTGTCTTGAGTTTTCTCAGACAGCGTTCTACTACCCATGGAAGGAAAACTTTGGGATGAGTTTCTTTAAAGGAGGAATACTATGATAACACAGTTTTTATATGAGGTATAATTCCTTTTCCTTGCAGTTTAATTCATTGGTTTTGACCTAATATGAGTTCCAAGTAATGATATAATGGAAATGAGGTTGTTCGAGGATTTTTTGAAGCCTGGAACTCTAACTGTTGGAAGAAACGGTTGGGATACACTTTTAGTAGAAATAGTAAATCCCAATCCACATAGTTTATACTATCCACGGGGGTTTTTTAGTGAGAAGAAGAGGGGTACATGGTTTTCCTATAGTGACTCAAGCTTCACATATATAGATATTACATATTTTTATATTAATATTTATTGCATTGCACAAACACATTCCCGAGGATCATAATAGTTTAGTTCCTTTGAAAATGTGGAACATAATATTCTAATTCGATGAATGGTCATCAATGTTTTACATAATTATCTTCCCATAAATTAATTCTATGTAATTTTTTTTCATAACCTAGGGAAATGAAACATATGAAATGGTGAGATCAGTTTCTTAGTAAGGTTAAATAGAAGAGATGCATTAGTATAACATGAATATAAGTGTATGAGAACATGAGGATAACATTTGAAGATCAAACCCTGTATATAAAATATCATAATCATCAGTCCTGAAATAAATATTGTCAGTTAATAAGACATGAGTCATAAGTAAATAAAATAACATGAGGAATGAGAGCCTAAAATTGTCATAATTCATTGGATTTGTGGCATACATAGAATCATATAACATTGTGAACATGTATAAATAGAAACAGGTTCACTCATTAAGTTAAGGACATGACATCAGGCCCTCTCATAAACTTATGGAAATCAATCCTGGTCCATTCATAACATTATGGAGAAGAAATACAGGTACATGAATTATATTGTGAAAATTTATTCAAGTTCACACGTAAAATTATGAAAAGTTAATTAGATTCACGCATAACATTATAGACATGATATACATGTCAAATCATAACATTGCGTACATTTAATTGGGATTATGCATAATATTATGAACATATAATCATATTCATGCATAAAATTATGCACAAAGAAGAAAGGTTCACACATAACATTATAGTATTCAAAGTTTATTAATAAGACTGTCATAGACACAAAGTCATTTACTATGCTGAGTTCACTCCCTGATCTAGCCATGTATTATTGTATTGTGTTCACTCTTTATTCCATACAAGTCAATCCCCTGATATATATAAATATTAACATAATTTAATGGAGGTAGATATAATTACCCCCATCACATAATTAAAATCATACATATGAATTATAGAATATCATAATCATCCATTATATCATAACCCATGAAATGAAATGGGTATTATAAACATTTCATCAAATACTAACATGTGAAAAAGATAAAGGTTTCATAATCATTTCATCACAACATAAGCCATGAAAAGAAGTGGTTTTCAAAATAATTTTATCATGGTATAGCCTGTGCAAGAAAAACGAGTTTCATAAAAAAAATCTCCTTAAAAATAAATCATTCAAACAATGAATATGAATTTTATCCTTGGAACATATCCCTAATAAATCAGAAAATATATCAAAGCATGTCATCCTAGATAGGGAAGTTTTTTGAAAGATCACTTGGAACATTTCTTATGGAAAATATAATTTCATTGGAAATCGCATTCATAAAAAAATTTAAAATATTTTTTTTAAGAATAATATTGAAAAATGATAAGCAATGATTTGTAAATTCATTTAAAATATTTTTTGAAGAAAATACATTTTCTACTTCAAAAAAGTATTTTCCAATGTAAAAATTTATGAAAATAATTTTCATTGAAAATATACTTCAAAAATTAGAAGGGAAGGTTTTACATGATTTTAAAATACTTTTTAAACATAGTACACCTTTAAAATAATTTTCTTGGAAAATAACCTTTGAAACATATAAAAGAGTATTTTAAAATCATTTATTACACTTTTTAATCATAAATAATTTCCAAATTCATTTTCTTCAAAAACAATATTTAGAACATATAATGAATCTTTAAAAATAATTTAAAACACTATTTAAAAATAATTTTTTTTGAAATAATTTTCATTGAAAATTATTTTAAAATATTATTGGAAAATAAATTTTAAAACATTTTTAGAAAAAATGGTTTTGAAAGAAAATAGATTTTCAACCGAAGAGATAAATAAAGTAAGGTTTTTTGGAAACCATTTACTTAATTATATTAAGTAAAAAAGGAGTTTAAATATGGTTCATTACATGAATATATCATTAATAACCTAAAAAGAAGAAATTACATGAGAATTATTTATAGTTTTACCAAGATATTTCCACATTGTATACTTTATGATAAATAATCTCGATAAATGATTAGATTGTAAAATAAAATCTTTTCCACTTCGGTAACATTGAATATTAATCCCCATGAAGGAATAACATAAAATGGAACTTAAAACATCATGATTATGACTAAATTAATGATATTATATGTGAAATAGGTTTTATATACTCCTAATGAAAAATTATATGTTCATAACATAACGTATGTCTCATAGAAGGAAAATTGAGACAAAAATATCTTACCGATTCAATAACTTTTGTAACATAGTTTCCATGAAATATATATCCTAAAATGAGTTTTTAATACCAAAAATTATAATTATATTAATCATAAATTAAATTCATGGGTTTTATATACACCAAATAGATGTAAAAGTTGGTGGTTATACTATGTGTCTCCTAAATGTAAAAAGTGAGATAGAAAACCCTAACTATTTGGGTATCAATTGAATCATGATATACATGGAAGAATAAAAATAATTTAATCATTTAATATCATGAAATAATTTAAATTGATGAAATTTCACAGGGAAATATATACACCACAGGAACAAAACATGTGGGGAATATGGCATAAGTCTCATAGAAATA
Organism: Viscum album; assembly: GCA_963277665.1. Lineage (NCBI taxonomy): Eukaryota > Viridiplantae > Streptophyta > Magnoliopsida > Santalales > Viscaceae > Viscum > Viscum album. The sequence continues at coordinate 445,232,427 of OY728136.1, read as the reverse complement.
ATGGTGAGACTAGAAATCCCTTTACCTTAAGTCTTGAATCTTGTTGTGCTCATTCATAAATCCTATATAATAAATATAATTTTATTATAAATATTTAATAAAACCATATAAATATAAATCATATCACATATGATTTTCTTATAACTCTTAATTATCTTTTTATTAACAATTCCATGTTAAAGTTACATTTTGGGTAAAAACTAATTTGTTTTTCATACATGTTTTGACTTGTTATTCTTGGTCCTCTTACTTAGTTAAGATTTAATAATATCTAGAATATATTACATGTTATGAATATCTTATATGTTAATTATTTATGTATATATCATAATATTTAAAATATAGTGATATGAAATGAGACACACTGTTCATGGAGACGACATGTTGTACGAATGCATGAACATTGATTCCCTTTTATTGTCATATTGAAATATAGAAAAGTAATAACATATATATATATATATGTATATATAATCTTTATTGTGAAATTTATATGTCACATATATCATATATTTCAATTAATACTATCCTTAATACATTCTGTGTGAAGCCTGAATGAATCACATCGCTTCACGAGGTAGTATTCTACCGTATACACGAAAAAATTTATCATATTTCTACATAATGTAAAGAATGAAGTTTTGTGTTATATAATACTAAAAATAGAATAGATAAATGATAAATATCATTTATATTATATATAATTATTACTTCAATCATTATTCTAAACCATGATATGTGCTAATGGAAAAATTAATAACATTGGTTCACGTTGGAGTAGTCCACCGTACACACGAACTATGATTTCATAACCCATTTTTTGGAGGAATGCGTGGTTGTATGTAATAACCTAAAAATTAAATAAAATAACCATATATAGAAGAAATTGATGTTATTATATAATAATTATATAAAAAATGAAGGTGTTTTAGTAATAAATAAAACCAAAACATTCATTGATGAACGTTACGTTTTCATCATGTGTCTCCTTTTGAATTATAAAAAAGGACATCCATGGTTGTATTTATTCAATAATTAAGTCTTATATGATGAAAGGATGGAATTGGAGAAGTGATTTCGGGATAAATTTTCTGAAACTATTGGTTTTATTGAGTGAAGATAAGGGAGAGGTGGTGGCATTTTATAAGGGAGGTTACTAGCACTCTTGTAATTTTTGAAATGAGTGTATTCCAAAAACGTTTTTTATGTCACATGATTCAAATAATGGACTGATATAAAATGATATAAGGGTTATGGTATAAATATGTCCAAAAAATGGGTTATGGAAAATGTTATGGGTTATTTTTTACTTATGATTAATGTTTAGTCTCTCGGTAAACTCATTTTTCTCTTAATCTCCAGGATTAATTTTAACTGTATTCAGTAATCATATTTTCCAAAAATTAAAATTTAATTATAATAAATTATAAATTATTATTATTCAAAAAATGGAATCCAAAATTTTAAATTCTATTCAAATAATTGTAAAAAATTAATTTAAAATTAATCTCACTCACATATCGGGAAAATAGTTTTTTTAAATCAAAAGGTTAAATAAATTTCAACGTTTTTATATTTTATTTCAAAATTAAATTGATTAAAATGAACTAAATTGGATTAAAATATATATAATTTATGTATTGGTACTTTAAATCAAATTACAAATATATTTTAGCATTATAAATATTTTAAATGAAAAATAACTTTTCAATTATAATTTAGTATTTTTAATTATTAATAAAAACAAAACATCCCAAAAAAACTCACCTTGTGATAATTTTGAAATTTAAATTTAAATTTTTTTATTTTATAAAATTGAAAAAATATAGTTTTAAAATAAGTGTTTCATACCATGCGATAAAACTATTTTTTAGAAAAATACTACTTTTAGCATAAAATTGGATTAATTCTTATCTCTCGTCTATAAAACATATAAGATGAATGTTAAACATTTTATTTTAAAATATATTATATAAGTTTAATTATAATAATTATCCAAATGTGATTTGGTTAAGTTATTGTTATAAAACACACCTATGTGCATAAAATATGTTTTTTGGAAAAAAAATTCTCTTATTTTAAAAGGGGTTTTATTTTAATTTTTATTTAATTGGTCACCAAACAATTGTATAAACAAGCCTCAATTTTTTTTAAAAAAATTAGTCAATACTTTTAATACCTTTAATCCCAACATCAATTTTATAATTATCACATTAAAAAATAATATTAGTAGTATATTGCAGTTCTGTAAAATAAGGTATTCTGTGTAACACAAGTTATCGAAGGAACATGGTATTGAGTGTGATAAAAGAAAATTTAGTATTTATTCTAAAAAATATAATATTATTACTAAATTTTATGAAAATTAACTGGGTTATGTGTATAAATAAATCATAACTTTTTGTGGCATGCAACATTAGAAATCATAGAATTTTAATTTTTTAAAAATGATAATTCATAAAAACTTGATGGAGTTTCATTATACCCTGCATAAAATGGATTATTTGCTCAATATTCATCTGGGTCATCAATACTTTAATACATTAAAATTTCTTAGATAGAAACATGCATAGTAAAAATGAATTACAAAACATACATCATAAAATTAATTTTAGAAACATAACGATTTCCCAATGTAACACATAACTAGGTTTCCACATTAGAGAACATAAGTGTAATGTGATAACACAAACATATAATAGAGAAATAACAACAAAAAATTATGGAGAGTATTATGGAACATTTTTAAGATAAATTTAATGATCAAAAATACATAAAAAAAATTGGATAGAAATGGCCAATGATATCAAAAAAAGGATTATAACATGACATTATTTTATTTCGAGGACCTTTTACTAATGTTGAATAATTTTAAATACAATATATAAATAATTGATTTCATTCAATTTCATAAGTACAATCTCACTTTTAGGTTTTTCATTGAACAATTTACACTATCTCTTATTCCAAGAAATGAAAGTTTATTTTTCATGACTAAAGTACAAACAGATCATAAGATCCACAAATAAATTGATAATTCATTCTATTCAACCATAGTTATCATCATGAAAAAATGTTTATAATGGGTAATCTAATATATATAAATCATTATATGGTGATATAATACATTAATATTTAAATCCATATCCAAAATTCATCTTAAAGTATTCTGCAAATGGTTAACCTTATGACCCTTCAAAAAGATTAAAATCTAAAACATTATAAAGAAGGTCACTAAATTTCAAAAACTTATTTTAACATTGATTTACCATATATCATCAAGTATATATTTATTGTTTAATACAAAATATGAGAACTTATTCATCATGTACTCTCTTAAAACATGTTAATAAAATAAAAAAAATTCATTGATTAACATTTCCTCTTCTTCAGGTACCACCTTTTCGTTTGCACCATTGGATATCCATGGTTGGAGTTATGACCAAATAAGGATTTAATGATGAGTTTAATGAATAGGAGAATTAATTCAGGCATGTATTGGATGAACCAAATGTATTTTAATGAGTGAAGAGAGGGGGAGAGCGTGTTTCCTTTTATAAGAGAGGTGAGTGGTACTCTTTTAATTTTTGTAAAGAGAGAATTCTACTAACATTTATTTTCTATCATGTGGTTCCACTAATAGAAAAATCTTGAGACTATAGTTTATAAGGTTGACATATATCTTGAAAATAGGTTTTGGAAAATTTTCCATGTCATTTTTTCTTTATAGATAATGTTTAGTCCCTTCGAAATCTCATTTTTCTCTTAATTGTCATGATAAATTTTAATTGTATTCACTAAATATTTTTGAAAATTATAAGTTTACATTTTTATAAATTATAAATTATTCTGATTAAATATATTAAATCATATTTTACAAATTAAATTCATAAAATTGGATAAAATTAATTTAATATTATTCATGTAGATGTGTTGACAAAACTTATTTTTAAAGTGAAAAAGATAAAAAGGTTAATATTATTTTATATTCAATTTTAATAAGAAATCTATAATAATGAAATAAATTGGATTAAAAATGTATAATTGAACTATTTTTTCTTTAAAAATAATGTATAATATAGTTTATCATTAAAAATTATTTAAATTAAAAGGTAGTTTCTAATTAAAATTTAGTATTTTTCACTATTCATTGAAAAATGGATCTACTCAGAAAAATAAAAAAAATTAACCTTAGTCTCATTTTTATATTTCTATTTCATAAATGATATTTATATTATCAAATTAATTTTTTAATAGTGGAAAATTTTATTTTTAAATTAATTTTTTTCATAAATATGTGAAAAGTACTTTTTAGAGAATTAGATTTTTTTAGTAGGAAATTGGATTGATTCTTATCTCTATCCTATAAAACATATAAGATTAATGTTAAAATTTTTATTGAATACATAATATAAAAAAATTAATTTAAATAATTATGGAAACACGATTTGGTTAATTTATTGATATAAAACACACTTGTGCACAAAAAAGATTTTGTTTTGGAAAAAGATTTCCTTGTATTTTAAAAATGGTTTTATTTTCATTGTAATGACCCAAATTTTTTAATAATATTTATTTCCAAAATTTTTGTTTCATTTTATTTTATACTCAACAAAACTATATCCTTTAATTAATGAAGTGGGTATAATTTAAATGAGATCATTGGGTTTTGACTGTTATATGTCCGTTGGTCAATATGACCGTTGGAAACTAAATTTTTAACGTTACAATTATTGTTTATAAATATAGTTATCTTGGTTAATTAATTTAGAATTAAGATTGAATGGACTCATCCAGTAGACTCCAACTATATGAAGCCCATTTGTCAGAGCTTGGGAAGGAGGTAGCATCACTAGGCTTTACTCTAGACCAAGACCAAGTCGAACTTCAACATGTGAAGCTTGAACGGAATCGCCTACAGGAGAAGATCAATCTGATAGAAAACACCACTCGTGAAATGCTGTCTGAGCCACCCCAAGATTTTATCACCATAGCACACCTTACACTTAGGTCCTATGCAGGTGTTATAAGGGGCTATGTAACGCGACCTTAGCTACTTTGTGTAATCCTTTTATATAAATAAAATTGTTATTTCTTCTTATGATAAATTTTGTGAATTTCAAATATCCAGATAAATGTAAGATGAATTTATAGTTCTATATTACTAATTAATTTTTGGAAAATAAGGGTATTTTTAAATATTTATGTAAACTTTAAATAATTAATAATGTGAAACAATTTTAAAAAAATGGTCTTATACAGATGTGATCAGTGAGAAATTTCGAGTCTAATAAGAGCAACTTAATTTTAAGTGAATAGTAAAGTGTTAATAGTAACATACCCATATGAATAGTAATAAATTGTAAGTCGGCAAAAAAATAGAAACTCTACCCATGAATGTATAACTACGATTTAGACATCTTAAAAGTGAAAAAAAAAGATCATAGTATATGTTTTGGTATTTTTGTATGTCATAAATATTTTATTTAAAATTTTATAATTAATTTAATAATTTAAAATTTAAATGTATTGTCATAAAATTTCATCATAAATTGTAACTTTATTTTATTATGGTTATACGATAATTTTATAGGACCTTGATTACTTTCTTAAGGTGTTACAAAATGAGTTATTGTTTTAAAATCATATTATTGTAATAAATAATTATTTTATTTAAAAATTAAATTAAAATTATTTAAAAACTTATTTTCAAAAAATGTAGTTCATTTTTGAATTCAGAGTAATTATTTTAGGTTAGGTTGAATTTTTGGGATTTTTCTGAAATAGTTGAATTTTCGGTGAATAGTAAAAATACAGTTTGAAGTTTCAAGTGTTTAATGACATCATTAATGATGTAATAATGATTTCATCATTCTGTTTGACTTATTAATAGTGATATATGCTATGAGGTGTCCCAAGTGGCCAATACCATGGGCAAGCCCATGGTTTTGCAAATACTACCGATGAGGTGTCCCTTGGAAATTAATAATTTATTCCCTCACTTTTCCTATAAATACCAATCCATTCACTCTTTCATTTCATTCCAAAATCCTCCTCAACACAATTCTGTTATCCTTACCTCCAAATGATTCCTCCCATGGTGCCCTCAAGCCTCCAAAGGTCCTTACCTTCAATATTTTGAAGTTACTCTTCAAGGTAAGGGAACCTTTCACCCCTCTCTTTTAAGTCATGAATTCCTTTGTGTTATGTCTTCCAGTTTCCATTTTATTATGTGGGGGTTTGTTCTTAAATATACCTACAACATTCCATTTCATTTCCAAATTAAGGGAGACCCTTTTCACTCTCATCGATTTATTTTCTAAATTTTTAAGTGATGCCTTTTGGCTGCCAAAATTTTTTGTAAATGAAATTGCATCTTCTCTTTCCTCTCATGTTTCGTTTTCATGTGGTATGTCATTAAAATTTCCATACCATGTTCAGATCTCCATGTTATTCTGTATTTATACTATATTATGGGTTATTTATGAGTGGGTTCCCATTGTACCCTATCTTTTCAATGTTTTCTAAAACCATGTTATATAGCCATTATGTTGCAGAATATTCGTCTCAAAATCTCTATATTTATCTGAAGAAAACATCTTGTATTATTTATGAGAATGCCCAAATCTATTTTCATTTACAGGGGTATTCATAAATTCATAAAATTTATATATTTGATTCTAGAATTCACATACATATAACCCTAACTCCCTTTCCATGGGTTATAAATGACATAACGATCAAGTTTTTAAAGCACTTTTAAAACATCACAATTTTGAATGAAGCCCAATTCTTTTATTCTTTTTGGGTTATTTATGAAATGTTTGATTATTATATATGTGTATCACATGAAAATAAAGACATATTAATGGTGCACCCTGATATCGCTCCAATGCATTGGGTAAATAATTAATCTCTATAGATGACAAGTTTCACGATACCTTGGTGAATAACCTCAGAAATTTTTAGGACACCTTGGGGATAAACCTTGGTGATATGTTCATAAATTTCTAAATGAAATGCTATAGAAACATATTCATGTTATGATTCAAGTTATTTTTATTATTATATTTCTATTTTTCCATTTCTCATGCCTTTAGGATTTTTATCATGTTCTTATTAATATTGCTCAAGATCACATGTCGACGGTTTCACTTGTTTTTCTTAATGAGCCTTCTGCTCAACCATTCCTTTGATGTATGTCTCCAAGTTATGATATGTAGTAATTTTACTTAAGATGAACCTATTATAAATCCTTAAAAGTTTATTTTAAGGATGTTTTATTTTGTTTTCAATTATTATGTTCCTGATTTCCAAGACACTAGACTTTAATGTTCCTCTGTATTTAAAATGTAATAAAAAGGTGGGATTCCATAGTTGGAATTAAAGGATAATTTAGTTATTTATGGAAATTAGGTTATGGAAACATTAGGAATAATCCTATAGAAAACTTTAAATATAGGAAAACTTCATGGTATTTTGGTGAGTATTGAGTAAGTGGTTTATCTAGAAAATACATCCCTATCTGGATACAAGAAGGTAGAGGCGGCTCCTGCAGAGAAGTACCTAGGAGTGAAAACAACGACAAGGAGTTTCAGGCTTGACCCGAGGTATCCTGGTACACAGCAACGGGCCTTGGTGTACTATTTATTACAACACTCCCATGGGATATTTTTGGTTAATCGCAAGTTTTTTATGAATCATTATGAAGGATATATAGATAAATGTAATTGTTTAAAGAATTTTTAAGACATAAAATCCTTTAGAGTTAAAAGATTCATAAATAAAATAAGTTTCTCACTAAGTTTTTATTATTTTACAAAATGGATGGAAATAGGAGGAACCGTGCAAATGGTGACCGCAATGGACCATGCACTGACGACCCTCCGATGGAAGTCGGAATGGAACCTATCATACGAATGATAAACCAACTGACTCAAGTTATGGGAAATAACATAAATCAAGCTGAAAGACCAATCTCACCATGAAGGGAAAAACTTTTTGTTTAATCCTTTATGTGTCAATGACCACCAACCTTAAATGGATATACCAAACCATTGATTTCTGAATAGTGGATTAGCTCTATCGAGAAGATCTGTTCTGTGCTATGATGTTCTGAACATGAGAAGGTTACCTTGGTTGTCTATCATTTAGAGGGAGAAGTTGATCGGTGGTGGGAAATGATTAAAAACACAAGGCCAAGAGTGGATGTTGAAGCTATAGAGTGGGAAGAGTTCAGAGGGATATTCTTCAACATGTATTTCACTCAATCGATGAGAATAAGAATAGAGAAATAGTTTGTCGAGATGAAGTAGAAGGAGAATGAATCTGTTGGAAGCTATGAGATGAACTTCCCAAGGATTTCCTGTTATACCTCAATATTTGTCAAGGATCATAATGGTAAGGTTGATAGATTCTTTGGTGCACTGAGACCTCATCTGCGAAAGAATCTAGCCAACCGAGACTATGAAATCTATGAGGAGATCATACGGAGTGCAATGACAGTCGAACTAGAGTTCGGTGAGATGCAGTGGTCTCATAAATCTAATGACAAGAAGAGATCGATAGAGCCCAGCTTAGGGAGGACCTTTTACTAGGTTAGAGGAGGCAAGAAAGTGCAACGTCCCACATGTAATAAATGTGGGAAGAAGCATTCAGGGAACTTCCTGCTCGAGAGTGGGAATGCTACAAGGGTGGAAGAGATGGATATATTGTGAGGAATTGTCATAGTGAGGTGAATAATCAACTTCCAAACACTAACGAAAAGGAGAAGATGGTGCAGGCCCTACATGATGTCCAGTGATTTAAGTTTGTCCAACTTGGGAATTTTTACAATCAATGTCCAAATCCAAGGGTAGTGGAGGGGAACCACCATCAGCCTCAGCAAAGGCCAAGGGAGAAAGGTCGTGCTTTTTCTATCATGACAGTTGAAGTTGAAGCTCTGAATAATGTGGTGGCAGGTACTCTTGTTGTTCTCTCAAAGCTAGAAAGTAATTTGTTTGATTCTGGTTCTACTCTTTCCTTTATTTCCTCAAAGTTTTCAAAGAATTTAGAATCAACTCCCTATTAGCTAAAAGTAGAGTTAATAGTCAAGACTCCTAGTGGGATTAACCAAGCATCATCAGTGTTTAGAAACTATAGTATTTACAATAGTGAGCACAATCTTATCTCAAATCTAGTAGTCATTCTCATGCTGTAATTCAAAATTATACTAGGGATGGATTGGCTCTCAAAGTATAATTCTAAGATCATATGTATGAGTAAAGAAATATTAGTAGCCTGGAATGGAAAACCTATAGTTATCTTACAAGGAGAGATATCTCAACCTGATCTTTGTCTAGATGAACCTCTTATATCCTTCTTTATGGAGTTGATCAGTGAATAATAAGAAGGAAATGAGAGTTTGAGGATATAAAATGTCCCCATCATCCACAAAATTCGTTGAAATATTTCTTGAGGAGTTAACCGGACCTCCCCCAGAAAGAGAGGTAGAGTTCTCTATTGAACTCATATATGGATATCATCCGATATCAAAGACCCCATATAGGATAGAAAATGTGGAGCTGGAAGAGTTAAAGAAACAACTCCAAGATCTTTTGGAGAAGGGTTTTATACAAATGAGTGTGTCTCCTTAGGGATCATCAGTTCTCTTTGTGAAGAATAAGGATGGATAGATGTGTCTACACATTGATTATAGAGAACTGAATGGGGTTACAGTGAAGTACAAATACCATCTTCCAAGAATTGATGACTTATTTGACCAACTTCATATGGCTCAATACTTCTCTAAGATTGATCTATGATCTTTTTATCATCAATTGAGGGTGAAGAAAGAAGATATTCCGAAAACTACCATCTGATCAAGATATGGGCATTATGAGTTTGTTGTTATGCCCTTCGAACTGACTAATGCACCTACTATTTTTATGGATTTGATGAATATAGTATTTAAGGACTACCTTGATAACTTTTTGGTAGTTTTTATTTATGATATTCTAATATATTCCAAAAGTCATGAGGTGCATGAGGATCATCTAAGGGGTATTTTAAAAACTCTACAGAAGGAGAGGATTTTTGGAAATTTCAGTAAATGTGAATTCTAGTTACAACATGTTGCTTTCAGGGAGCACATTGTAACCAATGAAGGAATCACAGTTCACCCTGCAAAGAAAAAAATTGTAGAGGAGTGGACTCAACCTACAATAATAACAGAGATTCGTAGTTTCCATGGATTGGCGGGATATTATAGGAGGTTTGTGAAAAACATTTCACAAATTTCTAATCCTTTAACCAAGTTAACTCAAAAATGGGTCAAGTTCATCTGGAAAATGGAGTGTGAGGAAAGTTTACAAGAGCTGAAGAAGAGATTGGTTACTGCACCTGTGTTAACTATGCCCTCAAGTGGAGAAGGATTCATTATTTTTAGTGATGCATATCTGAAAGGGATTGGGTGTGTCCTCATGAAAACTGACAAGGTCATTGCCTATGCATCTCGACAGTTGAAGACTCATGAGAATAACTATCCGACGCATGATATAAAGCTGGATGCGGTCATTTTTACTCTGAAGATATGGAGGCACTATCTTCATGGGGAGAAATTTGATATATACACAGACCATCAAAGTTTGAAGTATATTTTCACACAAAGGGAATTGAACATGAGTCAAAGGAGATGGTTGGAACTTCTTAAAGACTGTGACTGTTCAATTCATTATCATCTCAGAAGAGCAAACAAAGTCATTGATGCGTTAAGAAGGAAAGACCCAGCTTTTCTGTCCATTATGAGGATTCAAAGAGATCCATTGATCAATTACCAAGTAAATCTATACATGGGAATTATATGGGAAGGGACATCATCAACCCTAACCCAAATGATTTCTCAACCTTCATTACTAGAGAAGATCAAGAAAGCTCAGAAAGAAGATCCTTTGTTATAGAAGAAATTTGAGGCTGTGAAGGAAGATATGTTTCCTAAGTTTAATACTGATCAAGAATGTGTACTAAAATTTCATACAAGACTATGTCTTCCATCTATTTCGAAAATAAAGAAGAATCTGATGGATGAAGCTCATAGCTCAACTTTCTCTATACATCCTGGAAGCACAAAAATGTATAGGGACCTTTGTGATCATTATTACTGGGATAATATGAAAAGGAAGATTACTGAATACACTTCAAGGTGCCTGTTATGTCAGCAAGTGACGGCAAAGTTACAACTTCCTAAGGGGGTATTGCAACCACTGCCCATAGCAGCATGGAAGTGGGACAATATCACTATGGATTTCTTCACTGATCTCCCAAGAACTTCCAAAGGAAACAATGAGATATGAGTTATTGTGGACCATCTCACCAAGACTGTCCATTTTATCTCCATTCAGGAATATTTCTCTCTTGATCAAATTTCTAGGATTTATGTGAAGGAAGTGGTAATGATTAATGGAGTTCCACTTTCTATTGCATCTGACCGTGATCCAAGGTTCAAATCAAAATTCTGGAGAATTCTTCAACATGATCTATGCACTGAATTGAATTTCAGTATGGCCTATTACCCCCAAACTAATGGCCAATCTGAAAGGACTATTCAAACACTCGAGGAAATGCTGAGAACATGCTCAACGGAGTTTAAAGGAGGATGGGATCAACATCTCCCTTTAGTTGATTTCTCTTACAATAATAGCTTCCACTCGAGCATTCAAATGGAACCCTATGAATCTCTATATGGGAAGCAATGTAGAACTCCTACATGTTGGGATGAAGCTGGTGAGAGAAATATTCTTGGGCCTGATCTTGTCCAAGATATGACTTAAAAAGTTAATGCCATCCAGCAACACATTAAGGCTACTCAACGTCAGAAAAACAGCTACTCCAACCACCGTTGAAGGGACTTGAAGGTTGATGTTGGTGAAAAAGTCTTTCTTTGGAATTCACCTTGGATGAGAGTCATGATATTTGGGAAGAAAGGGAAGCTAGGCCCTAGGTATATTGGCCCCTATGAAATCTTTGATCGCATGGGAACAGTGGCCTATCAGCTTTCACTTCCTCCAAATCTATCACAAGTCCATGATGTCTTCCATGTATCCCTCTTGAGGAAGTACATACCTGACCCTTCACATGTACCAAACCCAAAGGTGGTACAATTGGAACATGACCTCTCTTATGAGGAGCAGACAGTGGAGATCTTGGATTGTAGGGACAAGGTTCTACGCAACAAGACTACTCACCTTGTTAAGGTGTTGTGGAGGAACCTCAAATGTGAGGAATCCACGTGGGAACTAGAGGATTCTATGAGGTACCAGTACCCACACCATTTCTCTTCTTTGGGTATGAGTTAAAATTTTGGGGATGAAATTTCTTAATGGGGGAAGAATGTAACGACCCAAACTTTTATATAATATTTATTTCGAAAATTTTTGTGTTATTTTATTTTATACTCAACAAAACTATATCCTTCAATTAATGAAGTGGCTATAATTTAAATGAGACCGTTGTATTTCAATTATTATATGACCATTGGTCAATATGACAGTTGGAAAATAAACTCTTAACGTTACAATTATTTATTATATATATAGTTATCTTGGTTAATTAATATAGAAATAAGATTGAATGGCATCATCCATTAGACTTGGGCCATATGAAGCCCATCTATCAGAGCTTGGGAAGGAGGTAGCATCATTAGTCTTTTCTCTGGACCAAGCCCAAGCCGAACTTCAACATATGAAGCTTGAACAAAATCGCATACGGGAGAAGTTAAAGCTAATAGAAATCACCACTCTGGCAATGTTATCTGAGTCACCCCAAGATTCTATCACCATAGCACACCTTACACTTGGGTCCCATACTGGTATTATAAGGGGCTATGTAACTCAACCTTAGCAACTTTGTGTAATCCTTTTATATAAATAAAATTGGCATTTCTTCTTATGATAAATTTTGTGAATTTCAAATATCTCCATAAATATAGGATGAATTTATAGTTCCATATTACTAATGAATTTTGGAAAAAAGGGTATTTTAAAATATTTATTTAAATTTTAAATAATTAATAATATGAAAAAAATTTCAAAAAAATGGTATTCTACAATTTTAATTAGTAAGAAATTTAGAGTCTAATAAGATCAACTTAATTTTTAGGGAATAGTAAAGTATGAATAGTAACATACCCGTATGAATAGTAATGAATAGTAATAAATAGTAAATTGGCCAAAAAAAATAGAAACTCCACCCATGAATGTATAACTATTATTTAGACATCTTAAAAGTGAAAAAAAAATGATCATAGAATATGTTTTGGTATTTTTGTATGTCATAAATATTTTATTTACAATTTTATAATTAATTTGATAATTTAAAATAGAAATTTATTTTCATAAAATTTAATCATAAATTGTTACTTTATTATGTTATGGTTATACGATAATTTTATGGGACCTTGATTACTTTCTTAAGGTGTTACAAAATGAGTTATTGTTTTAAAGTCATATTTTTGGAATAAATAATTATTTTATTTAAAAATTAAATAAAAAATATTTAGAAAATTATTTTCAAAAAAAATGGAGTTCATTTTTGAATTCAGAGCATCAATTTTAGGTTAGGGTGAGTTTTTGGGATTTTTCTCAAATAGTTGAATTTTTGGTGAATAGTAAAAATACAGTTTTAGGTTTCAGGTGTTTAATGAAATCATTAATGATGTAATAATTATGTAATATTTATGGTCAACTTATGAATAGTGATATATGCTATGAGGTGTCCTAGGTGGCCATTACCATGGGCAAATACCTTGCGAAATCCCATGGTTTTGCAAATAACACCGATGAGGTGTCCCTTGGAAATTAATAATTTATTCCCTCACTTTTCCTTTAAATACCAAGACATTCCCTCATTCATTTCATTCAAAAATACTCCTTGACTAATTTCTGGTCTCCTTACCTCCCAAGGAGTCCTTCCAAGGTTCCCTCAAGCCTCCCAAGGTCCTGACCTTCAAGCTTTCGAAGTTACTCTTCAAGGTAAGGGAACCTTTCACCCTCCTCTTTTAAGTCATGACTTCCTTTATGTTATATCTTCCAGTTTCCATTTTATTTATTGGGGTTTTGTTCTTCTATATCCCTAATAATTTCCATTTCGTTTACAAATGATGGGAGACTATTTTCACTCTCATCAATTTATTTTCTATATTTTTAAGTGACATTGTTAGGCTGCCAAAATATTTGTAAAAGAAATCACATCTTCTCTTTCCTCCCAAGTTTCCTTTTCATGTGGTATGTAATTAAAATTTTCATACCATATTCTTATATCCATTTTATTCTGTATTTATACTGAATTATAAGTTTTTTATGAGTGGGTTACCCTAGTACCCTATCTTTTTAATGTTTTCTAAAACCATGTTATATAGACGTTATGCTATATAATTTTCGTCTCAAAATCTCTCTCTTTTTCTAAAGAAATTCTCTTATATTATTTATGAGAATACCCGAATATATTTTCATTTCCATGGGTATTCATCAATACATAAAATTTATCTATTTGATTCTGTATTGGCATAATATAACCCTCACTCCCTTTCCATGGGTTATAAATGACATAACGATCAATTTTTTAAAGCACTTTTAAAACGTCACAATTTTGAATAAAACCCAATTATTTTATTCTTTTTGGATTATTTATGAAACGTTTTGTTATGATCTAGGTGGATCACATGAAAATAAATACATATTAATGGTACACCTTGATATCACTCCAATTCATTGGATAATGAATTAATCTCTAGAGATGACAAGTTTCACGATACCTTGGTGAATAACCTTAGTAAATTTTATGACACCTCGGGGACAAACCTAGGTGATATTTTCATGAATATATAGATGAAATGTTGTAGCCACATATTCAAGTTATGATTCAATTTATTTTTATTATTATATTCCTATTTTTCCATTGCTCATTACTTTATTATTTTTATCATGTTCTTATTAATATTACTCAAGATCACATGTAAACTGTTTCACTTGTTTTCCTTACTAAGCCTTCTGCTCACACTTTCCTTTGATGTATGTATCCAGGTTATGATATGTAATAATTTTACTTAGTATTAACCTATTATGAAGCCTTATAAGTGTATTAGAAGTATGTTTTATGTTGTTTTCATGTATTATGTTCCTGATTTCCAAGACACTAGAATTTAAATATCCTCTGTATGTAAAATGTAATGAAAAGTTATGTAATAAAAAGGCGGGATGCCATATTCATTTATAATTAATTTTTCACCAATGAATTATATTAACATATGGAAAAAATATTTTCCAAATTTAGTTGACCCAATTCATACCATTCATTCCAACATCTTGTTGATAATTATAATTTTAATTAATAACGTTAATAATATATTTTGGTTTGGTAAAAATTTGTGTATCTTAGGCTATAAAAATAACTTGGTATTTTGTGTGCAACACAAACCAAATTAGTTTTGTGATATTTTCATTATTAAACTAGTATTTCATATAAAGGATTATTAAATTGTCATATCTTGAAACACATTCCATCAAATAATTTTAATTTATTCAAAAAATAATAATTCATAAAAAACACAGGGTGTTACATTTCCCTAACAATTCGACCTAGGAAGCATAAACCTATGAAGACTCTATAGTTATTAATATATCCAAATAGCACAAATTTAAAATGGTTTCCCAAACCATGAAATTGAACCATGTGAGTCCCCTCTTGGGATAGTAGGCTATGCACAGTTGGCACACATTTTGGCCAACTGTTTGGCCAAACCATATGACCCCTTTAATATGAGAAAAAAATTATCATTTCCACTAAATTATTATATCATATCCCTAATTTATTATTTACTAATCTAGATAATAGAATATCCTCCATCTTATAGAGATATATATCAATGAAAATAAACTAAGCTTTTCTCCCGTTTCATCATATAGTCTCTGATTTGACTTGCGATCATCTCATTGAATTTCTCACAATATTTACTCTACTCCTTTAACTTCTTTAATCATTATTATATATTTTGATGATTCAATTTTGGTAAGATATCATATCCTATCTTTTTATTTTATTCATTTGTTCTTCCATTTTATTCCGATATAGGCCAAAATAAGGGCCGATACTGGGTGAGAAATCTACTAAATGCATAATATTAGTGGTCTATGACTCATCCCTTGAAGTCTCACAAAATAGAACTTGTATCTTTTGTGTGCATGTAGGTTTCACCGATCATTTCTCCATAAATACATTTTCCCAAAATTCAATTATTTAAATTACAATCCATGTCCCAAATAATTACTCTTAACAAAATTGGAGGTTGATAACTCATAAAAGACAACCCTTTTATGGAATGTTTATTATTTATTCCTTGGTAGCCTTTAATGAAATTAATTGGGAAACCATTCAGGTATTTATAAAATACCTTTATAAAGGTATGTTCTTTTATTTAATAATTGAATCTTAAATTGTTAAATAGAACATATATATATATATATATTCTGTTGATAATATAATTAAATTGATAATTGGTTTCACATCCTTTACACATATTATCATTATTAATGAAAGGTAAAATAATTAACCTATTAAATGATTTTAAATTGAATTGATAATGGTTTCATATCTTTATTTCACATTTTAATTTTTAATAAAAGCTAAAGGAAATAACCTATTAAATTATTTAATGTAATGAGTATTACATGGAATATGATAACACATTTTTACATATGAAATGAGTATTAGGTGCCTACTTTTACCTTTATACTCTATCTCTCTCTTATTTTTTATCATTATTCCAAGATTGGAAAACATATAAAAAGAAAACACGACCTTCCTCTTGTAGTGTGCCTCGCTCAACAAAGCCTATCCCTCATCAAACTTTTTTCTAGCCTCTCGGCACAAAAGTATATATATAAAAAATAAATAATATAGTGTCGTAGAAAGTTACAATTTATTAAGTATGCTGGGGAAGAAGATGTGAGTCAGTGATCAAACTGATCACTAGATGAAATATATTATAATTTATTCATCAATATTAAAAGATGAAGTTGAAGATGATTTAATCATGGACCATAAGATTTCAAATATACATTTATATATATTTTTCATTGATTTACAACTAATAAAATTGAATTAAAAATAAAAAAAGAATCATGTTTAACTTAATTTGATGTTTAAGATTATTTGTGAACCTTCAATGATTCGATACAAAGCTATAGAAATTACTGGTGGATGATGAAAACCCCCATTTTTTCCTATTTTAATTCAAGAATTAAAATTCATCAACCGAAATCTTTAACAAAAAATATTTCAATTTAATTCAAGCATTTTAAAATCAACATTGTGATGAAAGAGATGAAGAAACAAACCAGAATCCCATCAAAACAAGCTACTGCTCACCGAGATTTTAGAAATCCAAAAAAAATCAAGCACCTTCCTACAATGATCAAAATATCACGATTAATCAAAGGAGGATCCGGGAAGAATGCTCGCACTCGAGTTCCCCATCCACATGAAAACCCCCCTCTTCACCTTCTAAAAATTTTTGATACATGCTCAGAACACCTAATATCGATTGTATTTCTCTTAAAAATTTCAAATTTGGACTTCGATGATTGCCAAAATTTGATACCCTACTAATATGAATCTAAAAATCCCTCCCTAGAAGTCGAAACCTCCAGCAAAGATCAGTTTTTACTGAGACCCCACTGCGCCTCTCGACTCGAGTTCCCATTTAATCAAATCCATAGAAAATCTCTCAAATATAAGTATCTTTTTATTTATTTATTATCTATCCATTTTTTAAAATTATAATATTAATAGTCATATTTTTATATTTATATTAATATATTTATAACATCATATATCTTATAAAATATAGCACATGAAAAAATAATTCCATATATCTTATAAATTTATCTTATCAAATTTTCTTTAATAAATATAATTTTATATAATTATTTATATTTTAAAAAATATATAATGTTAATATTCATACACTATGTTCTATAAAAAATATTAATAATACTCATATTATTGTTTTTTAAAATGTTCATAATTTTGTTAATTTATAATTTTATATATTTTATAATATGTATTACCATTTCTTATATTATTATTATTAAAAGTTTTTACCTTTAATATCAAATATCATAAAAAACATAATTTATACCATTATATTTAGTAACAAATTAATATAATTTTTTTATAAAATCATTTTCTTAAATCACTTTTTAACATTAGCTTAAATAAAAAATCAAGTATAATTTCACGATTTATAATTATATATCAATTTTAAAAGTGTTTATTTTATTTATAAAAAGTTTTATTATTAGATGTTATTATTTTTTATTTATTAATTTACTGGTTCTATCATGCTACATTATATCATTTATTCATCATTGTATTATTTTAACCTAATTTACATCCATGGATTGTCTTGTTTAATTAAAATAATATCATAAGATATTAAAAATCATCTTAATTTATTTCAATTATTAATTGATCCATTTAATAAAATATTTATATAAAAATAAAATATGATTACAATTTTTTGGATGTTACAATAAAATAACAATAATTTTAAGAGAAAAAATTTAAAAAGTTTAAAATAATGTTTTAATGAAAAATCCATTACCTTGAGTGTTGTCTCATTTTTTATGTTTTTTACCCTCCTGAAAAATAAAATAAAATAAAATATTTAATTTAATCAGAACATTTTTCATCTCTAATCCCATTATATTATTCTTTTTAAAAAGTTTATTGTCTTGTTTCTTTTATTTACTAAATTGGTATAGTTCACATTAGTCATTTAGGAGTCATTTGGTCTTTAATTTTTTTAAAAACTTCAGTTGGATGACTATAGTCATAAATGCATCATGGTTTAATAATATATAGAATCATAAACATGTTATTATTTTCATGTGTATATATTTAATATTTTTTTATAACTATCCATATAAGGAGATCAGGAATGATTAAACACACTATTTCATGGATACAATAGACTTTACATACGCATGAATGATGTTTTAATATTTTAATAGATGAAAATGAAATTAAGAAGTTAAATGTTTAAAAATTTATAATAATAATAATAATATATTATTTATTGAAAAAATATATATTTATGGCTTTCCATGTAAGGTGGATATGAAAAACAAATCACTTCACTTTATGGAGGTGGTAGTCCTCACATATGCCCGAGCATTGTTGTCATTTTTAAAAAGA
This sequence comes from Viscum album, assembly GCA_963277665.1. Classification (NCBI taxonomy): domain Eukaryota; kingdom Viridiplantae; phylum Streptophyta; class Magnoliopsida; order Santalales; family Viscaceae; genus Viscum; species Viscum album. Next base: position 445,213,197 of record OY728136.1, on the reverse strand, counting down.
TAATAGGGAAAGAAGTTATATTATTTATTATATTTGTAGAATATTAATTATGTAAAAATACATCATATATATCCAATAACTCCATCGTTATAACCATATGTGTGAGTTCGTGATGAGAAATAAAATACATCACTTCATGGATATGGTAGTCCAAATGTACACTTGAGCCATGTTCTCATTTTTCCATTATATGGAAAGGAGAGAGAAAATGGTTATACTATTAATAAAAAAATTTCATTATAATAAATATATTGATACCATTATTCTAATATGGATATAGAAAATATTTATGATATGAAAGAAGATATATAATTGAAATAGATCTATAAATACAATTACCTCTTCTTCAGGTACTATCACTTCGATTGAAAATATGGCCTTTTAAAGAGAGGATTATGGTTACACAAGGGGTGTGATAATGAAACATGTATGTCTTGGTAGATTATTTACAATATCTCTTTTAATCTTATAATATTTATATGATTTTTAATTCTATTTATAGAATATTATTTTACATTAAATATCCTTAATGTTTTTTAAAGACTATTCACAAAATTTTAGTTTAAAGACATCAAGATAATAATTGTGTTATAATTTGAATATTTAATTCATTAAACACAAGTAATATTGATCAATAAAAACCTTTAAATGATCTAAATTATCAAAGAAAATATCACCATTAATATTTTTAAAACTATTTACTTTTATTTCTCACCCACTTGCACTAGCCCTTCATTGGTGATGCGGAAGCATTTTATGTAATTATACCATCAAAAAAATTAAAAATAAAATTATATCATAAATCTAATTTATCATTCAAAACTTTTATCATCTAGATTCATTCATATATAATTTTTCTCTATATCCTTATCATGGAAATATAATATGTGATAGATAGTTCCATTTTTTAAGTACTCTTAACTTATAACAATATAAATATTGTAATCAAAGTAAAGTGGCACCAAATATCCATATTTTTTAATATAATATTATTATATTTGAAATAAATTCATATAATAAATTTAATGATAGTTTTTGAGAGATTTTTATACCTTATATTTTAGCTAATTAGTCATTTAACCCATTTTCCCATATACCGCAGTAATAAACTTTTACCATGGTTACTATTCATTATGAACAACAATGAAATTTACCATATTATATAATTTTAACATGTTTATCCTAAGTAAAATAACCATTTTATAGAATTCAATTTCCATAAGTGTTAAAAATTAATTTTAATACAAGATTAGCAAATAAAAATAAACTCTTTTTTGAATAATGCATGTTTTAAGTCGAAAATGATTTTATACAAAAAAAATGAATTATATTGATTCTAATTTATTTAATTGTGTTATGTTAAATAAAATTATACTTATTTTATTTTAAAAACAAACCAAAACTTAAAGGTAACCTCTGAAAATATTATTAAAAAAAGTATCAAAAATAGTTATTATTTAAAAAATAACATTAATTATATTTCAAAAATTACAAACATAGATTTATAAGTTGAAAATTATATTATAAATGAATTATATTACTTATTAAATATTTTTTTATTCTATTAATAAGTTTTCAAAAAATATTGAGTCATTATTATATTATAATAATTTCATAAAAGTGATATTATTTATAAAATCACTATATCTAACTATTCCCCAAAAATCAACTATTTTTAAAAAATCATAAACATTAACCTTATGAGAATATATAAACTATGATAATAAAAATAAATTAATTTATAATAAATTCAAATTCTGAAATAAAAAAAATATCTTTTAATTTGAAATACAAATTATAGAACAAATATTCTTTTCTTAGAATAATGAACCTTGTTAACAATAACTATTATTAAACTCATTTGAATTCCTTATTAACATTCAAAAATTAGTACTTATTTTTTATTAAGAATTCAAAAAAAATATTAGGAAAAATGTATATGTAAATTTCATAATTTTTTTACTTTTATTCATTAATGTTTATTCAATGGTTATGTTATAACGATCATATTCAAATAATAATATTTCAATTTTCATTATCATGGTTTATTTAAGATCAATGTTTCTTATAGTATAATATTTTAGAAAAAGTATTATTAAAAAATGAATTCAAAATGGAAATATTGGGGTGTTATAATATCCTCATACTATAGAATTTTATCAATTCAATTTTAATTTTTTCTCACCAAAATGAATCAATATTGACATAGTTATAATATTATATATAAATTTCATCATGATAATGAATTTTTATGTTACTAAAAATAAAACTGGTATCTCTTAAATATTTATATAACCATGTTTGTGCAATTATAAGACTCATACTTGTGAATATGATTATAGAATCATAACTTGATATTTGAGTTCTTTTTTCCACATAAAACATGATAGAAATATCTTAATATTTTTTTAGTTAATGAACTATTTACCATCAAAATAGATAATGAGAAAACCTAATTGTAATGATTGACATCATTATAAGATGGTAAAAGAAGGAAAATTTTCATTTTTTCCCTCAGGTGATTTCTAAGATGAAAACTATATTTTTTCATATAAATGAAATTGAATAATATTTATGAACACTTTTTTGGTCCCATAATAGGGTTTTTACCATATTACATGAGTTTTTTTAAAATATTATCCATTCAAATTTTCACATAATATTAAATTTTTAATTGATTAAGTATAAAATTATTCATGCACTTTCATTCAATTATATCATATGAATAGAGTGTCGTACTAAGATTTTTGGTTGATCCTGAAATGGGGGTATTTTATTAGGTGAGGTATAAAACCACTTTTGCTTCCAAGATAAAGGATGGTCATTTTAATTAGGTATGTTAAATTAAACTATTTTAAATTTATTTTATTTTATTATAATCCCCCCATTTCATTCCATAAGATGACTTGAGGGGGATTAATTCTCCCTTATATGATGGACTTACCAATAGGGAGAGGAGGAGGCACCTCAAAAATTCTTTATGGAAGTAGCAGATACTGGATTGAGGTAAAACATCTTATAGGTGAAAATTTTGACTTGAAAATTCCTCATTTTCCCCATTAGGTAATCTGATTTGTGTTTTTAATCCTTGTTCCACATATATTTTTCATTTATAATTTGTAATTCCATGTTACTAATGTTTGGGGTCCCCTGGGTATGATCTATGCTTAATCAGGGAAAATAGGTGTTTTATGAGGTTTACAGGTGTTTCTTGATCATAAAATTCAGTCACAATGCATGTGATTTGAAGAACATAGATCATGTGTACTTTCTATTATGGTAATATGGTTTTTTTAGCACTGCACCTTGTACTCAATATACAATCTATATATTGGGAGATGACCAGGTGGTCAGGTACTTAGGAAGACAACCAGTGTAAGGGGGACATTGTCATGTAGTTGTAAAGGGCCAGACCCAAGGTGTTCCCCAGACATATAGTAGTATATAGACTAACCCGATTTGTACAATAGAAATATAGTAATACACAGATAGACCATGGGTGTTACCAAACCATGTAGAAATAGAAGTCTAAGGTGGAGGTTTTTGATTACTTGTTGTGTCCATTGGGTGCACATTATGTACTGCTCCCTTATTACAAATTTGAGGGGTTTTGGTGTTTTTTCACCCCCATACAAAGAAAATGACATAATATTTGTCAATTATGATCTTTTTTATTATATAAAGTAATGGGGGAACCCTTGGGGTACTTACCATCTTCAAATATTGATTTAGGGTAAGCAATCTATAATAGAGAGGTTTTCATCATGTAATTAAATCCAGTGGTATCCTATAAATGATACATGAGATGAGACCTAGATGACATCATGATAATTGATGGAGGATATAGAATTATACTTACAAGATTAACAAAAGGTGTTATCAAGGTATAGTTCTTAGTTTTTCGGACCGAGTTGTGACTCAAGTAAGAAAAAAGATTGGTTTTTCAGGCTACCCTGGAGTGACTTGGAATGGGGATGGTGTTTTGGATATATACCTTATGATATTTTTCCTATCAAGTCCATTAGGTTGTGAGATATTTAGTATTGCTTTATGGAATCTATTAACTTATGATATTAAGGTTTCCCTGAGGGACTATTATGTTATTGCTGAACCTAAGGGGGATGTTCCCACTTATGTTTTGACCATGAGGATCCCAAGAGGGGTGGATCTATTTATTTTCTAACTTTATGCATCCCAGGTGGGAAGAATCCACTTATGAACTAACCTAGTAGATATAAAGGTGTTTCCTAGTGTTTTACTAAAAATAAATGGTTGTTTATATTTAGATATAGAGGGCTGCAGACGTCTCCTTAAAACGGAAACTGATGTGTAACCCTAATAGGGATTATATGATGATAACAAGAATGGAAATTTGTCCATACATTGATATGTTTTAATTTTTTTTAGGTTTTATTTTTTTTATTCAATTAGGGTGGTTTTATTACTATTGTTCTACCTTATTTGGGATCCAAATTCATGTGTGGGAGTTTCTACAGAGTTATGGCTCGGTGTTGGAGCTGTAATGGATATGGGGCTTGGATATAATAAGGGATAAAATGGATTGGATATTGGATTATTTTTTGGTTAAGAAATGAACTTAGAGCTTAGATGATAGTGAAGTGATAGGTCACATCCCCATAGTGTTAAGGATACAGTTTGGAGTAATCATAGATTTGGATCTCTAATTACATGTCTTCCATGGGTTATGTCCTGAGACTAGTGATGATACTTTATAGAGCAACCATCAAATTAGAGCTCCAATGATAGGGCTCCCACATGTTACATCCCAAGAGTCATGAGGAATTTTTTTTCAGTGTCTACAGATTTTGAGATCAAATGATAATGTTTTTTGGGTTATTTCCCTATAGTCCTTAGGATATTTTTTGGAGCTATCATGGATTAGGAGATCAGATGTTTGGACTATCATGGGATAGATCCTTGGTGTTGTGAGGATCTGTTAGGGATTCCATTAATTTAGATACTACATGATACATTGGAGGTATAACCTTTGAGAAATACTCAATGATACCCCGAATTTGTCCAAAGTAGGTATGGTCGATCAGGGTCACAAGCCTAAGGATCAATAATGGTTTTATTTTATTTTATTATTTTTATATTGTAGCTAGGATAGACATATTTTATGATGATAATTTTTTTACCATAGGTTATAGGTTCACTATTAGGGGTGACCTACTAAGATTCATTTCTCACTCATTTTACAAGAACCATGGTGTGAATGAAAACATTTTTTCTACTTTTACATTGATTAGAGATGCATAATAGATAAGGTTTTGGCCCATGTTTTCATGATCGAGCAGAGACAACCATGTGAAGGGTTAGGATCTTTCTAGGGAATTATTAGGAGTTTTGGAAACTAGGTATATAGTTTGTCATTGAGTATTAGTAGAGGATTTGGAACTTTTTTATTCCACTTTGTTCAATATATGTGACCATCCCTGTGAGAAATCAGTTTTTTATGATATAGAATCATCGTTTGAGTTTTATAATGCATTAAATTTTACTGTAACATGATTTTTTTTGTTTTTTCTTTTGGTGTACTCTGATGTTGATGATATTTAATTTATTTTAAAATTATATTTACCATAATATATGGGTATAGTCTCCTCACAGTACAACATAATACCACCAATACTATTTAGTAACCTCTTGCAAGAAAGGAGGAATGACTGAGGTCACATGGAAAAAATGTCTAGCTATTGTTCATAGAGTGATATGGGTTAGGGTATTAAAGGTTTATTTTTTGTGTTACTATTTTTAAAAATGTTTTTTATGAGATATAGGAATATGTGTAAGATTTTTATGGATACGATATTGGCATTTCATGAAAACCTTCAATAATAGAATTTTTTGGTTGGTAGGGCCTCTAGTTTTCTATTATGAATTTACAATGTCAGGTTTGATGATATTTTAACCATTTTTAACTCACATGGTGTTTTGATTTATTCATTTTTGGATTTATATCCCTTAGTCCATTTTCAAGATTCTAGTACTAGATTTGATTCATGGCTTGTAGAGGTTAGATGAATCTACATGTATCATGGTTTGACATGTAATATTGGCGTGACATTTAAGGGCCCTCTATTGTAATTTTTTCACTGTATATTGAGGAAAAACTACTTAAAGTATTATATAATTCTCATACAATGTTTTATAATATATGTACTCGGTGTCATTTTACTCAGCTTGGTCTTCTTTCAATTCCTTTCTTTATGATATCTAGTTATGCAAATATATAGTGAGATACTTTTTAGAGACAACTATACAATCCCTTAGTGTGTGGGACATGTAGTAGCCCTATTAGTCTTTTAAGTAATATGTTGCCTTAGTGAGAAACACCTTATGGATTTTTGTCACCCTAGTTCTGTTACATAAATACATGTAACAACATATTTAGTATTTCTTGTGAATATTGGTGTGGAATTCTAATTAATTGTGTGAATGAATTCTATTTCCCTTGACATGGATCATCTAGGATGATGTCGTTGGAAATGGTAGTAGTGACCAATGAGTTTTGATTATTGAAGGAATAGTTAATTGATGGATATTTAGTGAGAATTTGTTCCTGGTATAATTTACGTTTTTATAATGATACATTTTATGTCATGGTTTTCTACGATATAAAAAATAGGAAATCCATTAATTTATGAAATTCGAAGAGATACAACCTTTTGGATAGGTTTGATACATAGAGATCTAAATAGGTGACTCAGTTTTTAACTAGTCAGAGATTTTATGATCATCTAGGGGAACCTGTGAGGGGGTTTGGCCTTATTTTTATGGGTTCCTTTGAGTTAGGAAGCATGGATACAAGATAGATTTTGAAATTTATTCACACGAGGTTCCATCGAGGATAAGATGAAGGCATGGTGACGACTTGGGTTTTGTGAGATCAATAGAATTAGTAATATTATCTTAGAATGTGCATCATTATCAGAGTATTGGTATCATGGAGATATTTTGAAGGTAATATGGATTGAGTTCCTAGACCCATTGTTACAATGCATCTTAGTTCATGGGTGGGAGCATGGATGATTTCTTGTGACCTATAATGGATTCAAGTGGTGGATAAAAATTTATTTAACCATGGAAAACTGAAGTGATTGATGTATTAGGGGATTTCTAGGGGTTATATAGCCTATTGTAACTAACCATATTTAGGACCATGTTAATATTTTTTAAGTTATGTCAACAATATGTTCTTAGTGTATAACTCAGGCGATTGTGAAATCCTATGAAAGGTCTTTGGGAATCACTCTTTTTTTAGGAGGGGAGTGGTGGTTGGTATTGTATGATGGGAAATTACTTGTTTCATGAGGCCATGTGTGTGTCCTTTATGCACCATTTTGGTTAGACCATGTTTAGGTTCATTGTGTTTTTCAGGTTTCTAAGAAAAACCCAAATGGTGTAGCTATAGTGGACCTATTGGGGTCAACAATCAAGGAGTATTGTATAGAAATAATTTTGGTGGGTATAAATCCATTGAATATTAGAGGACATGATCATAAATTTATGTTATATATTTATTATAGAGTTTTTCTATTTCTGGTGATCCTGGAATGGGTGGTTGGTGCTTTAATTATAATGCTCAATCCTGATAGGATTGGCCATGTTTACTAATCACATTTCAAAATTTATAGAGAATTAACTATGGGGTTTTCTTTCTCAGATATAGGAAGAAAATAAGGACACTTATATAGTGTGGAAATTACATAGGTAGTGGTTGAATGTCTCTCATATTGGAAGAGTTGTGGATGTTGTTCAACCAGTCATCAGATGGTTGAGAATGTATGGATTATGTAAATGATCGAAGTGAAAGTATGTTTGTTGGTTTTCCACTGATACATCTTGAGAAAAATAAGTGTTATGGTGGGGATTTTGTAATGAACTTTATCATTATGAGTTGAAAAAAATCAGGATAATTTTGAATTATTCGTCTCATGTTTCTTCGAAGGGGAAAAACTAATTTATACTATGATATGGTCTTAGAAGATTTTTTGACAACTCTGTCATTCCCATAATTGGGTGTTCACCCTATGATAGAAGTTTGGTGAAAAAATTATCTATTTTAGTTTTCATATAATATTTATTATTTTATTAACAAAATATTAATTTATTCAATCACTTTAATTTAGTGATATCATTTTAATGAATTTTAAATTCATATTTCACTCCATAGTTGAGTATAGAACATGGGGTAGTTATTAAGGAAGGGGTAAGCCCACTTCTGTTTCTAGGCCTCATAATAAGAATTTTAATTAGGTGTTTAAAATTAAATTAAATTAATTTTAGAATATTACCCCCCACACATTTCTCTCCTATACAGGACAAAAGGGGGATTGATTATCCCTTATGAAATATCCAAACCAATTGGGGAGGTGTAGGGGTCACCACCAGACACATCATTGGTGGTGATTGAGACCATATCAATGTGAAAAATCTTTTTGGTTGGGATTTAGAACTAAAAATTTGATGTTTTCACAAATAGGTAATCTATTTTCGAGTTTTAACCACTTATCCTCATGTATTGTTTTTCTAATTATTGAATCCTTGGTAGGACTACTGAGTACTTCATTGGAAAATCTACAATTAAGCAGGAAATAACAGTTATTCTGCGTGGTTCTTATGGGTTTCTAATCGGAAACCCTAAACAAACAATGTTTTTTTTCAGAATTCACATCACATTTTATTTATATTTGTTGAAGATGATGTTTATGAAACTACACACCATGTGTTCTGTCTATTTGGAGAATATTAATCTTTCATAACAGCAGGTCATGTAATCACTCTACACACTATGTATTGGTACATGACCATGTGGATGGGTACTTGGGAAGACTCCACCTATAAATGAGACATGTCCTTGTGGTAGTACATGGCCAGACCATAGGTGATCCGTTTTCATTTATTAGTATACGTCTACACCCCATGTGTGAACATTCTAGGTATTAGTACACATCTAGACCCCATGTGTGCCCTTTCCATATACAAGTACATGGCTAGGGTGGAGGTTTTGGAGTACATGTCATATACTCATGGTACATGTTGTGTAATGATGCCTTGTTTCCCACTTTAGGTTATTTGGTTTTTTTTCACCATAGATCCAAAATTGTACATAATAGGATTCTATTATTAGTTTTTCCCTATATAATGTGATGGTGTAACCCTTGGGGTATTTCGAGGACATATAAGAGGTGATTCAGGGAGAGAGAGCTATGTCGAAGAGTTTTTTCACCATTAATTGAATCTAGTGGTTTCATGAGAGTGATAAATTTGACTAGACCAAGATAAAAGTAGTGAGAATGGTTGGAGGATTTCATATAGGATCACCAAAGTCCTCATTAGGTTTCAACATGAGTTAGTCTCTATTAAGTGGGATAGGGTTTAAACTTAAGAAAGAAAATGGATGGGTGTCAACTCTAACCAAGAGTGACTTGAAAAAAGGATGGGATCGATGCCATATCCCTTTTGATATTTTTCATAATATTCATGTTAGATTGTGAGATGTTAAATAATGTTTTGTGTGATGTATTACCATAAGAGACGGGAACTGGTCTGAGAGACTACTCTATGAGCGAGGATACCAAGAGGGATACCTCAGATTGTTTTCTAACCATGAGGATTCCAATAGGGATGTCTAGATAAAGTTTTTGACTTAAATTATCCTATGATGGATTCCTAAACTTATGAGATAACTTAGTGGATCCTACGGTTTCCCCAATGTTGGACTAACCCTAATCGGGGGAATGTGTCTAGGTAGAGAGGGTTATAGGTGTGACATTAGAACCATAACCAATGTGTAAGACTCATTTGTTTAAGATAATGATTATTAGAATGGGAGTTCATCCATCCAATGATATGATTTATTTTGTTTTCTTTATAATGAAAGATAAATTCTTTTTTTGGTGAATTTGTGATATTGTTGGGTTCCCATGTTTTGGATTTGGATTTTCATATGGGCGCTTACATGGAATTGGAATTCAATGCTAGATCCACCATGGATTGGTGGCTCTGATATAGTAGGGGATTCCATAGATTTGGAGTATAGAATATATTTTTCATGTAACATGGACTTGGATATTGGATTATAGGGATATCATGTGTTATGTCCTTAGATTTAAGAGGGTACAGTTTGGATCTATCATTGATTTTGAGCTCGGATGAGAGGGTTGTCACGAGTTACATCACTAGAGTCTTGAGGATACTACATAGAGATTCTGAGTATTTGGAGATTTTATGATACAATTAACAAATATTATGCACCTTAATGTTGTCGGATATTATTTTGATCATCCATGGATTTTGTACTTAGGTGATAAATTTGATACGGGTTTCCTAATCGGAGTCATAAAAATATTGCTTGGAGTTGCCTTGTTTTAGGAGCTCAAAATTTTGGACTGTCTTGGGATGAATCCCTATAGTCATGAGGATTGGTTGGGGCTAACATGGATTTGAATCCTGTATACTACATTAGAGACATGAACTTCAATACATATCCAGAGACACCTCAACACTATCCAAATTAGTTATCATCGATCATGTCCATCGACCTTATGATCAACAATGGTTTTATTTTATTTAACCCTAGTTGTTTCTAAACTAGGATGAGAATATATCATGATAATAAACTTATAAAATAAGGTTATAGATTCGCCATTGGTGGTGTCCAACTAATTTTCATTTCTCACCCCTATAAGTACACTTTGGTGTGCATGAAGACCTTATGTCCCCTTTCAGATTGAGCATACATGGATTATGAATATGATGGAGGCCAATGATTTCAGATTGAGAAGATTCACTCATTTGGAGTCTTAGGCTCATGTTTGAGCAATTTGGTAGTCAAGGATACTAGGTATGTGTATTTTCATGGAGTATATGTGGATCCTTTTGTATTTATTTTCTTTCATTTTGTTTTTATATCTATTAGGCCCATTGGTTGACTAGTTTTTATATGTTTTAGCATGAACGTTTGATTTGTATGATTCATATTATTTTATTATAGGATGAATTTAATATTAATTATTTATATATAATTTAATGTTGATGATTTTTTTATTTATTTTTTGGTGTTTAAAAAAACTGATTTGGGGTTATAGTCTCCTCATAGTGCAACCTTAGACCCCACTAATAGTCGGAATCCTCTGGAATCTGAGGAGGTAAATCTAAGGACACTTGGAGAACCATTATAGTTATTATTCATATATTTAGTCATTATATAATGTTACACTGCATAATTCATTTCTTTCATTTCCATAAGTTAAATTTAATCATTTTGTTTTCTTTCAAGAATTTTTCCTCCCCTGATTCATATTATATGATAATTATCCATGAGTATTTTTTCATTCCTAAAGCACTAAAATTAAGCTTTAATAGATTTTAATATCTGCAAAGGAATTAAGGTTATTCCTACTTTTTATATCCATTAAACAAAACCAAATTGGATAATGTAAGTTAAAATAATATCCAAAGTGAATAAACCTTAATGTGGAGAAATAATAAAATAATATTTAAAGACTTAACAAAATCTCCCAAAGTTCAAATTAAATCATTCCATAGATGACTAAACATAATATTCTTCAAAATTTTCTAGAACAAAATTGAAACCCAAATATTAGAATTCTTTGATCCCATATATTTCCAAAATCATTTTAATATTAATCTCTTAGAAAAATTAAACACAAATAAAGTATCATAACAAAAATATATATTCCTTAGTCATATGTTCTCCAAAATATACTATGTTTTCCCAAAAATAATATAAAATTTCAATAAAAAAACAAAAAAAATATTCTTCCAAAATGTTACTTGATCATTATTCCTCAAATAATATCAACCATTCTTGACATAAAATTTCATATTATCTAAAAAAATCCATTCACCATATTCCTAAAATGTTCCAAAAAATATGTAAACCAATTATCCTATTTAACCATAATGACCACAAAATCAATGATCACATTATCCAAAATGGTTTTCCTTACTTTATGGACATTATCCACAACATAAAATATTCTTCACAAATAAACTTCATTATCAATAATTTGTTTAATATAAGGGTATTATATACATCAATTTTTTATTAAAACCCAATATAGTGAAATTATTCAAACATAACATTAATTAGATAATCACAAATTTAAAATTTATTACCCATGGTAATATTAAACTATGTACCCAAAATTATTTAATACATTACCCCAATTAGATCAATTTTAAATAACATATCATCCTAAAAAGTTTAATTCTTTTATTATTCCAAAAAAAACCTAGACATCATCTCTAAAATATATAATCGACCCCCTTGGAATAAATATTACATAAGTCCTTAAAATAGGTATCTGTGATTTTGAACTTATGATCATCCTTAAATTTATCATCCCTTTAAATAATATACCACTACATCATAAACCTTGAAACCATATATACAGAAACATCAATCATAAAAATTATAATATAACCCATTAACATAGATTTTCTCATCTTATTCCATAATACTACCTTATTACAACAAAAAATATAAATAATGTCTTATGATTAATAAATATCAATTCAATCATGTTTGATACATTAATCATAAGGAATACAATTTAAAATAATTTAAACCTTTTCTATTTTATTCAAAATTTCATCATCTTCATTATATTAGAATAAGAGATTTCATCCTAGGGAATAAATTCTCTGAATATCCATACTCAAAAAAATAATAAGATATAATTTATACCTTGGTAAGGACTCAAACCCCGTTGATTGGTTAGATAAAATCTTCATTTTCCCTTAACATTTCATTGCTCTAAGCCCACATTTACCACATGTGAAACAAATTATTGTTCCTTAGAGACTTTTCCTTAGGTGTTTATTTGTGCATTCTAGACATGTAGAAAGTAGAATCTTTTAAAATTCATGATATTTATCACCTAAAAATCTATGAAACTCCATTTTATATAACATAGCGTAATAGGAAATTCACTTAGGCTAGGTTTTTGAATCATAACTCGATATAGTTGTTTATTCATAATGAAAATATTTTTCACTCTAGATCATGTCCCATTTGATTTGTTATTTTAAAAACTAAAATAGTTTCCTTTACATCAGTTTAAGACATTGTTTCAAAATGATCCATTCATTTACTAAATAATAAAATGTTTAGTATGAGTATATAAATTAAAATCATAAAAAACCACATTATGAAAATTTTAAATTCAAGGACATCCATACACATGTCATTTTCAATTCTATATTTTTAATTCTATGAATAATAACCATAATTACCCATAATATACAAAACATTATGATTATAGATGTCCCCAAACTCTTGATCCCAAATTATAATGTTAACCCATGAATTTTTGTCTCTAAATAACTTTCTAAACTAAAATTTTTCCTAAAACATTTTTTAACAACCATAATTCCCTAAAAAAGTGTACCTAGATCTAGTGATAAAATAAAACATTTTAAAAGTTGTATTTGATAAAAACTGAATAAAATAAAATGTTAACTTCTATAATGATAATTAAAATAAAAGTTACATGGTCAGTTACATCACATAAACCATTTTGGTTTTATGTTTTAAATAATTTGGTAAAAGGTTACCAAAAAAGTGTATCATTCTACTTCATGTACATTATTTCCTTCAAAAAAGGTTCTTATATTACAATCCTCTTTCATTTGTGAATAATTTTATTTTTTATATACATTTAACCATTAAACCTCCTATAATTTCTTTACATCCTTATGACATAAAAAAAATTTAAACAAATTATTGGGAAAAGTAAAACTAAATAACAGATATACAAAGAAAATAATCCCATTAATCCAATTAAAATTACTGAAAACACATAAATAAGTTTTATTTTTTACATAATAAACATTAATATCTGTATAATCACTTAATTTTCAAGTAAATATTTTTCCAATGTTTTTCATAAAAATTTTCATAAGCAATCATGAATGGAAAAAATATTAATTTATAAGGGTTTATTTAAAACATGAAAACATTTACTTGACAATAAACCATTCACCTTTAAAAAAGCATAAACTCTTTTTTAAATCATATTCTCATTTTAGTATATTAAAAAATAAAAATAATTCATAAAAAAAATCATTGAAAACATGAAAATTAAATTTATCCAATGAAAATGTATATAATCTCCAAGAAAATAATAATTTATTTTATAATGCTGTAATTAATAATGAAAATAATATTAATTTTAGATCCATAAAAATAATGATATAACCATTAAGGGATCATAATAAGACATCATGATCCTTTTGTAAATGTCTAATCTAAGATATTATAAATTTTTGGGTAGACATACACCAAAAAATACATGTTTTGTTTTGTATCCTAAGATAAATTAGTGAATATAAGGGATATATATAATTGGACCCCACCCAACACTAATAATATGAAACATAAATATTTATTCATAAAATAAAATAAATTTATTAGTTATATTTCTTGAAATTATAACATAGATAATAATGATTATACATTTTACAAAACATTATAATTTTTATAAATATATTTATGGAATGAAATAACATTGACATGAAAGATAAAGAATTTAAAACATTTAAAACAATGTTTTAATGAAAAACCACTTACCTTAATACCCAACTCAATTTATTCATTCTCTAACCTCTTAAATAATAAAATTTCATTAATTATTTGATTTAATTAGAAAATTTTTAATCATAAATCCCATTATATTATTTTTTACATCATTTATTATGTTGTTTTTTTATTTACTAAATCATTATATCTCACATTAGTCATTTTGGAGTCCTTCAGTTCATGATTTTTAAAATGAATTTGATTGGATAAATGGAATCAAAATGTGTTTATGGTTCCAAGAAAATTTTATCACACCCATTTTTATACATTTAATATACATTTATAAAAATCCATGTAAAATGGTTATGAAATGTAAAAAACATCATTTCTTGGAGATGGTATTCTGTAAGTACACATGAATAGAGTTCTCATTTTTCTAACACATAAAAAAGAAATGAAGTAGATAAAAGGTTTACTTTTAAAAGTTAATTATGAAAATATATTATAATATATATTCTTGAAATATATCCTTATGGACATTCATGTATAGTGGAAATGAAAAACATATCACATTACTTTCTGGAGGTGGTAGTTCAATCGTATGCACGAGCGACATTATCAATTTCGAACGAATGGTAAGGTAAGTATATAGATGATATTTTATCTTTTAAGAATAAAAATAATGTCATAAAAATTATATATATTCAATAAATAAATACTTATAATTTTTTTTGTGAGGGAGTGAGAAAAAATAAAATATATCACTTTATAGAGATGATAGTCTGTACTTGTTCAAGGGAGATGTTATCATTTTTTATTATATTTAATGGAGATAAAAAAGGTTTCACCATTAAAATAATAAAATTTAATTATATTAAATATATTTATTTACTTATTTTAGTATGGTTATATAACATTTGGATGTTTTTTAAGAGTAAATATTCATGACATTGAATGATAAAGATTATTACCTCTTTTTGAGTAAAATATTTTTCATCGGACTTAAGGCCTTTGGAAGATGGTATTATGGTCACTCTAGGGTTTTAGGAATGTGGTATGGGATTTTTGGAGAGGTATTTTTGAATTTATTTAAGATTAAAATAACTCATATGTTCTTTTTAATGGTTATATTAAGTACCTTTTCATAGGAAAAACAAATGATATTTTTGAAAATATATTGTTTTTACGGGACTTCAAAGCCATTTTAAAATTTTAATGTGGCTCAAAAATGAATCATGTTACCCATGTTTAACCATTTCCCATTATCTTATCCTTTTATAACATTTATATTATCTTTAAATAAATTTCTAAAATATTATTTATTAATAAATATCGTTAAAGTCATTTTCCAGACTATTCACATAAATTAAATTTAACAATATCAAAATAAAAATGGTGTTTGAGTTTGAATATTTTAAAAATTATTTACATTTTATTTTGATCTATAAATATCATTATAGAGTATATTTTACCCAAATCATATAATATTTATTATTTTTAGATTTATTTTATTTTATTTTTGACCCACTCACACAAGTGCTTAATTGGGAGTACATAGGTATTCTAGGTAAATATATCATGACCATATATATATATATATATATCATAAATATAATTTATTCATCATACATTTTTTATCTTCTAGATTCATTCATATATTATTTTTATCAATATCCTTATCATGAATGTACAATGAATGATAGAGAGTGACATTTTTTAATAACCAATAACTGAAATCAAGATAAAGGTCATAATAAAAGGAATGTGGCATCCAACTGAAATATTTTCAATTATAGGATGGTTATGGACGAAATAAACTCAAAAAGTGAGATACATTCTAGCGTTTGATATATATTTTAAGCCTTATCCAATTATTTTGACCCCATTTTACCCATTTTACCCTTTATCTTGGTGATAAACATTTACCACAGTTACCATTCAATATGAAAAAAGTAAAATTCACTATATTACCTAATTTAATAATTCAAACATAAAATATGGAATCCATTTTTAAGATTCAATTTATATAAGTGTTCATAAATACTTTTAAAATATGTTTTAAAAATACAATTAAAACACATTTTTATAAAAAAGTTTATCTTAATAATTTAGAATATTTCATACCATAATCATGTATAATGTTCATTCCCCTTGAATTAATTGGATAATGTTATATCATATGAAACTTATTTGACTTAATAATAAGAACAATATTGAAATAAACCTTGTAAAAAATTGATTAAAAGAGAATTATCGAAAATAGATTTTATTTGAATAAAAATAATATTTTAATTAAAAAATGGAAAACATAAATTTTAATGTTCATTATTATATTTTTAAATTAATTATATTACATATAAAGTATATAGTTGGTCTATAAAATGGTTTTATAAACACTCAATCCCCTTGAAATAGCCTTAACTCCCATTGATTTCATCTAATGTGAATATGCTTTTAATACCCTTGGAAATATTGACATCATTTTCAACTATTTATATGATTTAAGAAGAAAGAATCAGTTA
This sequence comes from Viscum album, assembly GCA_963277665.1. Lineage (NCBI taxonomy): Eukaryota > Viridiplantae > Streptophyta > Magnoliopsida > Santalales > Viscaceae > Viscum > Viscum album. The sequence continues at coordinate 445,196,103 of OY728136.1, read as the reverse complement.
ATAAGGGATTACACTTATGTATCATGGTTTTCAGCTGAGTTACCATAAAAATAATTCTCATATCATGGGTACTCTTACATATCACTCGATGAACCTTGATACTTGTAAAATTATAGTATCTTATGTATCAACTCGTCTCTTCTATGGAAAAATTAAAATACATTTGTATCTACTGTTTCAATGATTTAACCTATACATGTCAATTTTTATGGCCTAGAAATTCTTCTCCAATCAATAATGTATTAAACTACTGCAAATCATCTAGATCATCTGATAACATTTATTTATCAACCTTGGCATCTTACATATAATCCAAGGACCCTTATGTATCCTATGAATCAATCTGTTTACCAATATATTTGTAGGGATTTTGTATATTACTATATAATATGTCTTTATCAAATGTTATCTTCACAAGACTAAAATTCCATTTCTTCTATTTCCCCCCTAAAATACACAAGACACCAAAAAAATCTATTTCGTGTTATTTCCATCCATTCAACAATAAAACTATAAAATTAGTCATAATAAAAAATAAAAAAAATAAAATTGTTACTAAATATATATATATATATATATATATATTAGTTTTATAATGGGATAAACCAATGAGAACATAGGCTCCATGGTGGTAGTAAGGGACTCTTTTCAGAACATAGAGATGTCCCTATAAACTTTTGGGGTATCTATCCAAGTACTTGATTTAGTAGTGATATTAAATGAATCTACATATTCATTTAAAGGAGGAACCTAAACTCTCCTAGTATATTATCTCATGAGCTATCTCCATAGCTTCTCTAAGGGTTCTCAGCTACACTTCCTACTTTTCCTACGCACTCGATTGATTTTTTATTTTTATTCCTCTTTCTCACTCATGGACCACTTTTCTTGGAATTGAATATATCTTATGATATTTATTATTCCAATGGATCCATGAGTTTTATTTTTTCATACCATATCTATAATATTAGTCTAATCATGTCCTTCCCCTAGATTCTTTTGTGTTTTTTGGGGATATTTTCAAGGGATTCATAAGCACTCAAGTCTGCCTTATTGGCCTTACCTATATTGCTCTACCACCATACTTGGTATGGTGTGGTGGAATGTATTGAGAATTTTGGATACTTTCTATGTATGTGACTATAGGAAAATACCGACATCAGTGTTACCTTTTTTGGCATGGAATTGTATCCATTTTTTCTTCCTATACCCTTTCTATCCTCAACCACTATGCAAGTCCCTATCATTTTCAAGTGTGATGGTGTTTTATGTGGATTTGGAATTATGTAGATAGATGTGTATGGGGAAATATAATGCATTATTATCTTCTCGTTCATTCTGTTTGATGTTTCATGTTCATAGTTCACCTTAAAAAAGGGTAATTTAGTAATTATTATTTATTTTTTTATTATTTTATTATGGTGTTGTTTGGATTTGGTTCTAGATGGTGTTCCTTTTTGGGGGTGACTAGTTTATTTTTTATCCTACTCCAAACAGATATCGATGATCTAGGGTTTTGATTGCATACTCAATATGGATTTTTGTTATTCTATTGCTAAAGTCTATCCATTTCATATTGGTTTTGGTCTATTAACTGTTCAAAATTGGATGCTAAATCAAGTGATGTTGGTGGATACATGATAAAATATTATAAAAAAATTCTACTATGGATCATTCTGTTTGGGTTCATTGTTTCACACCTGGTGCTCAATGTATGTATGATCAAAATAATATAGTTTCTATTTTTTAGTGCTGGTAAACACAGAAGAATCTACTGGGTCATAGATTTTAAAATTTTTATTTCAAGAGTGACATAACTTTGTTATCTCCAGTTATCTAAGCCCTAGTAAAGGATTGATAATCATGCTAACATTTAATCAAGCACAAAAATATAAAAAAAATATTTACCTCATTCAAAATAAGGGAACGTTCTACTACAACACATCACTAGAGACCTTTTATTGAACTTTCTATGATTAAATATATCTATATCATACAAAAATAATTTAAAAGTACAAAGGTACAAGTATTTCCAAAAACTAAGTCCCAATATAGAGGCCTGATAATTAATTTTATGTCCTGATGATCACCCCAAATCCCTTCCATTGACATGTGAAGGTTTTCATGGATTGATCAGGTATAAGGAGTTTTCCTCCCTCTAGGATGTGGAAATAAATATATATGATCTCTCAAATTGTATGGAATGAGATGTAACTTGTAAATTAGATCCCACTTTCTAATATAGAGAATGTTAAGTAGCAAAAAATGGTTCTCACCCCCATTAAAATAACACATACTAGATAAGAAATAAATTACATGTTATAAACAACAAAATATGTCATAACATCATTTATATTTTTTTATCACTTTATTGTAATATATTATACATATATTATGTGATAAAATATAGTAGTTAAATTCACTCATAATTCCCAAGAATATTAAAAGAAACCCGTATATAAAATTATGTTTTTTTTGAATTATATTTTTCCATGTATAGACTTATTTTAAATATATTAATCTCCAATTATAATATACTCAAACAATAAAGAATTTATTTATTTTATGGTGATCATTTATTATCAAACACATATAGAACCACAAGTTGTGGCACACCACATTATATATTTGTATTCAGCGAAATATGGTAGATTTTTTAATACACTATTGTGTGTAACCCAATAAGAACATATCATGATAGTAGTGAATGTTATTTATATACTATTAGAAGAGTCTAGAAAACCATCAAGACCCCCTAAGGATATAAGTAAAATTCATTGCAATGTCATCATCTACAATAAACACAATCAATGACATATATTCTCTTTAAATTTTGATATCTCTTAAATAATGATACACAACATGTGTAATCATCCATACTTTCATTATTATTTTTGACCCGACTGGATGAATTGCCTTCTTATACCAATATAATGGATTTAATAATGATACTACCATCATGATAAACTAGGCCTAAGATATAACTTCCTTTTAGAAATGGAAATTTATATCTTGATTAGTCAATCAATTCCATACCACAAATTTCACACCCAGCATAAGATACCATGCAAAAAAATTAATTCCATAGTTTTCAAATTGTATTAAAGTATGAAATAAAGTATTATAAACTGATAATAATATCAAATCTGTTGGCCATTACATGTGTTTCTAGATAGGAAACCCTAATAATACCTTCAACATGAAGTGTTCCTATTGACATGTTAGTCCTCATGATCTCATATACTTAATATCTAAAATCATGAAATTAATGAATGATGTTCAATGATTATTGTAAAGACCCATAAAATTCAAGGGAAATTTTTTCTTAATTTTCTTTGGGATTTTACAAGAACGCAGTTTCTGACGGAACCTAATTCCGAGGCCCGGTGTGCCCGGAATCTTTTTCCGAAGTTTAGCTCGGGTACGTTCAGTGAACGAACGACCGGGTTTTTCTAACTTTTGAATCGGTGCTCATAATCAAATTTTGAGGGCACCGATGGAATCGTAGCGCCCGTTTTTTCTTAGAAACACCTTTTCCGGAGTTGCGTTTGCTCGAGTGTGGTTTTTTATTTTTGGGGTTAAGTTAAGAAATAAAATAAAAGTGGTACAACCGATTTTTATTTTATTTTGGCTTAACTTAAGTTACGTTGATGTTGTGGGACTCACAATATCCTACCCACTTGGTAGGATATTTGTGAGGTGGGTCCCACACAAACCCCACCGTTTCTTTTCTTCATAAATCCCCCTCCTTTAATTAAGTAATGCACCCGCACCCCCTATTAATGAAGTCAACCATTGCGTTTATTCTGGTTAAGAAACGCCTCATTAATGTGGTGGTTTAAGCATTGCAATTAACTCACTTAATTGTTTCTTTCGTTTTTGAATTTCAAAACGCAAGTCTTGTGAAATAAAAATAAGAAAACTATTATTTTTATTAGGCTGGTGGTGTTGAGAGGCTAGGGAGTTCTCACTCAGGCTCTTGAAGATCTTCTCTTCCTCACGAAGAACGCCAAGAACGCAAAAAATGCAAAGAACGCCGGATCCTCGGAAATCAACGACGCTTCTTCCGCAACGCTCCTTCCGTGACGCTTCTTCCGCGACGCTCCTTCCGCGACACTTCTTCCGCGATGCGACGATCCCCCTTCTGCGACGCCTTCTTCTGTGACGTGCTTTTCCGCGACGAACCCTCGCTCGATGATGCTTGAGGTAGGGGTTTTGATTCAATTATATCTTTGTGATTTATACCCACGACATATGTTTAAAATTTGTCGGAATCCTTTTTAAACCGCTAACGCAGTGGGTGCGGACAAACAAACAATTCCGAACCCACCATCTCTTAGTTCTTGGTGTGCGGATTGGTGGGCGACGATGAAGCAGGCCGCACGGGCGTTGTGAGGTCCTCGTAGTGAAGAACTGGTCCCGGGTGGGCCGTTGGCGAAGACGGCAGGCAAATCCGACCACCGGGGCTCGTCCGGTGGTCCGCGGAGCACTCCACTGGTGCGCCTCGCCGGCACAGCGGCAGGAGGCGGCGGCTGGCACCGGCCGGCCGCCAGGAGGTGGCGGCGCCCAGCGCGCCGCCGGGATGGGCCGCCGCGGCGGCAGGCCGCTGGTCCCGCGACCGCGCGGGACCGAAGGAGGCGGGACGCGGTGCTCGGCCGCGTCCATTGACAAGAAGCGTCCCCCCTTGGGGGCCGCGGTTACGAAACGGGGGGCAGCCCCCCCCCCCCCACCATCCGCTCGGCCGAACGGCCGAGCCACCTGGCTGGCGCCAGTGTGCCAGCGCGCCGGGCCGGCTGCCCAGGCCGGTCCGCCAGGCCAGGTCGGGCCGCGCCAGCCGGCCCGGGCCGCGCCCAAGCGGGCCGGACCCAAACCCGGGATGGGTCGACCCGATTTGGGCCGACCCAGAGGGTATCGAGCCTGGTCGGACCAGGCCCGAACCCCCTATTACCGGACTGTTTCAGTCTGTTGCTCATAACTTGGGCTGCGGACCTCCGATCGACGCACCTTCAGCTGTGATGCGATCCTCGGATTGAGAGGGTCATTTAGGTATATTACACTCAAGGTTTCGGAGTACTTTGGGTTCAGCCGGGTTGGTTCGTACACGAAACCAACCGGGCCCTCGGAGCGGAAACGCTTATAACTTGAGTTCCGGAAGTCCGATTGATGTGCCATCGACTTTGTTGGATTCCTCTAAGTGAGACGGACCTTTTGGCTTACTCCGCTCGAGGTTTGGACACAGTTGGTGTACGGTCGGGTTGGTTTTGACTTAAAAACCAACTGGGCCTCTGGGACGAAAAAGCTAATAACTCTCAGACCGGGCGTCCGATTGACGCGCCGTCTGTGACTTTGAGTTCCTATTGACGATACGGAACTTTTGGATACATCAAATTTGGACTTTGTGTCAGTTGATGTATCATCCCTTTGGCTCGTGGAGCAGACCCTCCCGAACGAGCTTGCTGTGTGCCGGAACCCTAGAGCTGGCTGCGACTGTGACGACGATGATGACTGTACAGAAATCCTCCATGGATTCAACGGTGACGACTACAACACTTAGCGATCCTACGTGGATCAGTGCTACCAATCTTGTGTGGGTCAGCGCTCAGCGGTCCTGTGTGGGCCAGTGCCTACAGATCTTGTGTGGGTCCGATCCTGTGTGGGTCATTGCGGGGGTTAGTACCTATCGATCATGTGTGGGTCTGACGGCTTAGATGAATTAGTGGCTATATCTTATCATCTCTATCGTCATACGAAGGAGTATACCTGTTTGAGTTGCATCTTGACTTTCAATCCTTATCTTCGATAAGAATGACTTGATATCCTGTGTGTATTACGTTTTGCTTTCCTGTGTGGATTGGGTTGTGTTTTCCTGTGTGGACTGGGTCGTACTTGGGCTCGGATGTTGGAGCTGAACAAGAATTGATGACTTAGGTATATGTATGGGCATATACCTAAGTAGTGTCAGATGTTACTTCGTGATTGTATCTTCCTTTGTGGATTATCCTTTGTGGATTCTGGGAGACCTTCGGGGGTCTCGGGGTCCTTACTGAGTAGCTTATACTCACCCCTGCACGGGCTATGCCCGCACTACGTTGTGTTGGTTGCAGACGACGAATAGCGCTGATCGTGGTAGAGGCACGAGGAGTAGGTCGGTACCCAGAGGTGGACCACTGGGTAGGGCGTACTTGGAGCAGACGGCTAGACCTGAGGAGCTATGGAGGCTATCTGTACCCACACTTCAGGTGGGACTTCCAGTGGACGGCTCGAGGTTGCGGCTTTACTTTCTGTTATTGTTTTTCCTTTCCAGTTGTACTTTACTTTCAGTTTGGGTTCGTATTCTGGCCCACTTACTTTTCCGCACTTACTGTTGTACCCAGTTTTTACTTCTGCTTGCTTGCTCTGTGGTGTTTGTTTACTTTACATAGGCAATGCCTTCCCTTTTTACCAGGAATTACGCCTTGGTGCTAGTCGCCAGCCCCTGGCCTATGGAAGGCGGGCTTGGGGTAGTCACGGCACGGGCCCTGAGGACGGGTCGTGACACTTATAATCCCCCAACACCTACTTCTCAAACATCATGTGTTTCCTATTGGAATGATGTATCTATACAATAGGATATATATTTATGATTATGATATTTATATTTCAAGGTTCACATTATATCTGAGGAATTTCTATAACCAATTGATATGACATATAATCTATGTATATTACCATAAACATAGTGGATGCAGAATTATCAACACTATTTTGGTATGTTAAAAACATGTATATATTTAACTATATAAATGTAATATAAATCAATTCACATGGATGATTTGGGTATGGTTCACCCACTTTCATCACTCTCACTTACATTAGATTCATCTAATAATATGTCTGAATGCACTAGATATCAAATAAGAATCATGATTCTATTGAGATATGGATGTAGTCAATGGGTCTTCAAAATTATCCTCTATAACTACTCTGATAACTATGATTTTACCTCTCTTTATAAAATCACAAAAGAGATGAAACTTTAAAAGTATGTTTTTTGTCCTATGGTGTGAATTGGGATCCTTGGAAAGCACCACTGTTACACTATTATCTCAATAATCTAGAACATTTTCAATAGTACTAGGTAGACAACCAATTAATGATACAAATATGTGTATCCAAATCACCACCTTAACTGCATCATGAGCTATGATATACATATATTATACTATTTAAATAGTGACTACATATTTCTTTGAGCTTATGCATCTCCCTATAACATCATTTTAAAAAACAAAATATCCTACCTGTGATTTTAGATCACCATGTTCTATTTGAAAAATAGCATCTGTGTATCCCCTTAATACTAGTTCCTCATATAATCCATACACTAAGAACATATCCTTTTTTACATCTCTTTAATTTAGGATAGTTTTTATAGGTTTCCAATACCACTCTCCTAGATTATCATGATATCTTCCAACCTTGATTAAATAAAAAGAAACATAAAACCTTGTACATAGAATATTTAACATTATAAATGCACTATTTAATCATAAGGGGATCTACTCATTATTTAAATCCCCTCTTCTGTTTATGTAAATGATTTCTTGAAGATATCAATACCATGTTACCTTGGAAACAATTCTCTCTTCGATTATTCCAGATTTTTATTTCTCGATACACTATCAATATATGTAATTTTAATTTTCCCTGGAATACTTTGAGTATATATCAATAGGTATTGATACCAATGATTTACTCTACTTCATTGATGTCTTTCATAGAGAAGCATTATTTTAACCACGTCTTAACTAACTATGTGACTTTCAAATCATTTCCAATATTTAATATTTCATAAAAATATAATACAACAAAAATTATGGAATTATCACTAATATTACTATAAGAACAAGTATTTATTTATTTCTTGATGAAATAAAATAATATTATGGACACAAAAAATAGACATTTAATGATCATGATGACCATTTTAAACCATTTAATCAATCTCTGTAGATTTTTTATAATATTTATACTATTTGACATAATAAAACCTTTAGTTTAAGTCATATAGACATCTTCAAACAACACAGAATTTAGAAAAATATTTTCAAAATCCATTTTCCAAATCTCATAATCATGAAAGGATACGATTTCACATATTATTTTAAAGGATTTTAGCATCCCTAATGGTAAGAATGTTTCATGAAATTATATTCCTCAACATTTTTTGAAACCTTTACCTACTATTCTTGGCTTATATGTATTTACATTACCATCCAAGTCCAATTTTTTATTGAATTCCCATTGGGTTTTACATCATCTTGAGGATATAACAAAATCTAAACACGATTTTGGTACATTCACTCTATCTAAGAATTCATATATTATTTACATTTAACACTATACTTTCCTTATACTACTTCTCTATAGTCATGAGTTTCATCTTTCTTAAGGTGTAAATTGTCAGTAGACTCGGTAAAAAGAAAACCATAATGCATTATTTCTCTAACCAATAGAGTTCACTTACGTTGTACTTATGTACTGGAAATTTCTTTATCTCCCACTTTCTCTTGTGATGTTTGTTCCTGTACCAAATCTTATTCATCTAGGGAGCCAAAATTATCAAATATAATCATTATCCCACAATTTCCATTGGAAATGTGTTCCCTTTATATAAAAATAGAATTTATTTCTAAAATTAATTTTAATCAAAAGTTTTATATAGGTAATATCCTTTGGTTTTTAGGGTAACTTATTACGATTCACTTTGTGCTTCAGGATACTGATTTTTGACTATGAATAGTATAAAAAATCATCACATTAGCCTACACATTTGTAAGAAAGACTAGGTTTCATTCAATTACACATTTCATAAAAAATATCATCTATTACTTTAGTTGGTACTCATTTAAGTGTTTATTCCACTATCTACATTGTGTATCTCTATAAGAATAATGGAGGTGTTTTTTGACTCATCATTGATCTGACCATGTCTAGTAAGGTATGATTCCTTATTCCACTAACACTATCCCTTTTAGCTATCTAAGGGAGAGTGATATGGGATACTAACACATATTCCTTTAAGTGACCAATGATATATTGTCTTAGATACTTTTCACATAAATCTGAGTATAGTTCCTCAATCTTCCTACCAATATGGTATTCAAAGTCATGTTTTTATTCCATAAATATGTAAAAGGAATAAGTCTTATACCTCTTTAGGCAGATATATCCATACCTACATTATTCACCAATAAAATTAATGAAGTATAAATCCCACCCCTTCAATCTTCTAGAATACTTTCAAATATGTTATTTTGAATCAATAAAAACTATTTAGTAGATCTTTATCCTTTCCCAGAGAAGGGAGTGTTGGTCATTTTGACTTATAAACAAGCATGACATGAATCCAGGGGGTTTCAACTCAATTGAGTCTAAAACACATTCTTGGCCTACTTTCTAAAAATGATTCCTATTTAAATGAACAAAAATGAAGTTCTATAGGCATGTTTTATATGATTCATTGTCACCAGTTATTTCATTTACTACCATTAATGGGTTTTCATGATCAATTATATATAATAAATTGTTTTTATGTTTCACACCATAACATATGGAATCATTATAAAAGAGAAAAAATGTATTTACAAACTTGAAATAATATCCCATGGTGTCAAAACATGACATTTTGAATATGTTTATTGTAAATGAAGATACATAATAAAAATTATTTAACATAAGAACCTAAATACTATAAAGATTTAAATGACAATCTACCTCTACCAAGGATATTAGTATCAATCCATTTGTGGTTGGGAGATCCACCAAACCCTTTTTAATCTTCTATAATCTAATTATTTTTTATATATGAATAAAAATGTGTGAGTCAAATGTTGTATCCAATATGTAACTTGTAGATAAATACATATTGAATTCAATGATAAAAATACCTAAAATAAAAGGATCAACTTTCTTTGCTTTACCACCCTTGAAATTATTCTTTATGTGACCTTTATTTCTTCATTGAAATTAGAAAGCCTCCCGCTCATTTTCATCTAACTATAGCTTTGGATTTTTTTCAAGGATAACACATCAATGTCTCTGGCTTGGGCTTATCTATAGACCACTTAGCATTTTCCATTCTCTTATTTTCCACCACAAGGACTGAAGAATTTGAATTCTTCATATATTTATAATATTTTAGAAGTAATGATAATAGATATGGGAGAGACTTTGTAATATTTTTTTTCATATTTTTATTAATAATAGAATTTTTGAAGCATGGTGGTAAAGGGGAAAGAATGAGGTCTGTTTTTAGTTTAGGGTTAAGTTTAAACCCAAGGTCTTTATGTCTCATAATGTACCCGATCATCTTGATTACTTGAGGTCTTATTTTATTCCCTTCTAATTTCCTACAAAAATACAGTGAACTTGATATCTCATATCTTTCGTACCTTTCTTGATCCTCATATAACTCTTGGAGATGAGTAATCATGTTATAGTAATATTCATCCTCGTCCATTTTTTGTTGTTGATTGGAAATCGAGGATCACATGATATGTTGTACATCTAGTGTATCCTCAAAATTCAACTTATAATTATTTTTATCCACCTCAATTTCTCCCATAGGAGGCCCAATAAGAAGTATGGAATCCCATATATAAGCTTTGTCACTTTTCATAGTATTATGTGCAAGCTCATGTATTACTCTGGGAAGTTATGACTAGTCAGAATATTGTCTTTTTTCAAAATTGATCATAGTGATAATGTACCAATGTTTTTATTTATATTTTATCCACAACAAATAAATTTAGTAGTTATTACATTATATTGATTAAATTTCATACATTATTGATTAATTAATTAAATCATTAAATCTCTCACAATGTTTTATCGAACCCTATTATACCTCACTTCTAGATTTGGAATCCTTAGATTCTTGATTATTCTTGTGGAAAGGACCCTTGAAACATCTCCTTATTGAAAATATTATGACTAAAACAATACTCATTGAGTTTCAACGTAGGTACTAGACTAGCCAACCAAATTGACTCATAACACCTTGAATTGTTGAGGGAAGTCTCAATATCTCAGAATCAAAACATCATTTCCATCAATAATTTTCCTATAAAGTGGTAGAAATCTAGAAATAGATTCTTCATTGGTAGCATATTTTTTAATGTTAACCCATTAGTCTGATAAGAACTCCCCATTAGTAGGTAGCACCATGAACTAAGGATGATAAACACCTAGTACACCTAGTTTTTTCAAATTTAATTGACAGAAGATGTTAGAACATAATATTATGTTGAGGGAATATTTATTTTTCATTGAATTTAATAATTTTTAATTGAATATTTTCATTCTATGTTGTTTCTCTCGGAAGTGAATATGCGTTAATAGAAAAACATTCATTGCTTCTTTAGTAGTTTTAATATTTTAATTATCTAATTATTATTTTATGTGTTATCAGAAACATGCACATTCCAAAAATTAATAAAAACTTTACTAAATCAATTAAATTATCAAGCTAATCATGATCATTTTTTATTGTTTGGTCTGTTAAAATTCAATGGATCAACCATGACCTATGGGTATAATACACGAATTGTTATAGACTCGTATCGGACCTCAAACTCCATTTGAATGTTTCCAAATCTCATATGGGATACAACCTTGTATAATAATGGTACACATCTTGCAGTGTCATAATAATAATAATATATATATATATATACTTGTGTGCAAGAATGGGGGACATAGTAAGTCAAAATTACATATAGAAATAGTAGGGAAGGATGCAATGGCCCTTATTCAAAAAAATGAAAGATAGTTCACAATCAATCATAAATAAATTAAATATTTAAATAATTGCACATATTTGTAATAATTAATTAAATAAAAAAACCATACAAAAAGGTCACCTAATGATTCGGACCAATCAACTAGTATATTAAATAAGAAATAAAATATAATTGTGATATTTTTTGTCACGACCCGTCCCAGTGGGGCCCATGCTGTGACTCCCCAAGCCCGCCTCCAATAGGCCAGGGGCTAGTGACTAGCACCGATTAGGCATAACTAACATGGGAGGCATTACCAATGTACATATACACACGCACACATCTTTAAGCCCACAAAATGTTGAAATGTAAAACACTAAGGAATAAAGTGCATGCATACAACTAAACCCCAACCAACAGAGTATGATGAAAGGTAGAGTACTAAAAAGTAAACTGGGCCAGAATACAAGCCCACCAAAAACAAATAAACAAGAGTCTTAAAACTGCAAAGTCCAACCTATAAGCACAAAAGTTACTGGGGATGCTGCTCGTAACCGTAGGAACACCTCGGCCTATAGAGAACTCAGAAATCTCGATCATGTCCTGGTCCGCCCTAGACTCTGTCAAAAGGCTGCTCATCTACACAAGACACCAGATGTGCTGGAAAAGCCCGTGCAGGGGTGAGTATAACAATACTCAGTAGAGGACCCCGAAAACCACAAAGCAGTACATAAAGTAAAGGTACAATCAGCTATGCATAGTATATGTCTACAAAACATACAGAACAAACTAGATATACTCAAAACCCAAACCCATGGTCTAGAGACAAGTCACACAACCGCATACCCCCGATAGGAATTCTGTTCGAAGATTCCGTGATGCACTCGTTCCGGGAGAACACACTCCAAGAGTCTTATAGCTCTGATGACGTATATCTGAGAAGTTCTGTTCATCGGGAACCGTCACGAAAGGTAGCTACACTCATTACAGAAGACACACTCATGAGTGGAAAGGTTATATTAGATATAAACACTCATTACAGGAGACACACTCTTGAGTGGGAAAGATCACGATACACAGATGAGGATCACTGCTAGGGTCATGGCGGATACCGCGACTCATCCGGATTCACCAGTTAGGTGATACACTATCTAGGTAGAGGATCAACGCCCGGTAGAGTTGGTCATGTCGATGCATGACTCTACCTAGGGTCAGGAATGGATAGAGGATCTTGATCCGGGCCTCTCGGATGGATTCATGACTCTATCACAGAAAGTCCTGCTGAAGGGATCATACTCCTGAGTGGGAAATGGTGCCTAACCTTTAGGGGAACGAGAAGAAGGGGCACTAACCCAAACAAAATATGTCCAAGTCATGGTGAACAAGAGTACCATGTTGTTTTCCAAAAATTACACGGTGTGTAGAAAAGATACACGCCGTGTTGTCTGACCCCGGGTTCTGCCCGTGTACAACGGCCCATGTCAAAGGATGGTCGTGTAGAAAAAACTAAGTACAAGGCATGTAGTATGGCGTACACGCCATTTCTGGGTAATTAGGGTTGGCTACATGTACTCTGGCCATGTGCCCGTACATGGTCATCAACTCGTGTACTCCAACCCGTGTAATCGCCACACGGGGTGACCCGCGTTACTGGCCTCGCCTGGCCGTGTGACAGAGTACATGGTCGTGTACTCCCTCCCATGCCCATGTATCCTCTAGATACACACCGAGCTCCATGTAGCCGCCTCTGCCATGCTGTACATGTCGTGCTGCCTGAATCCGTGTAGCTCATCCTATGTCCGTGTACTACCCAAAGTACACGCCGAGTTTCGGGGGAAGTCTAACACGCCGTGTCACCGGGGTCACACGCCGTGTGATTCTTCACTGACCCCTGAAACCCTATTCGCCTCCAGTACTACACGGCTTGTTCTTCGGAAGTACACGCTGTGTATTCTGGAAATTTCCAGAAACGCGGACCTCCACCGTCGTGCCTCTGGTGATGATTTGTTCGTCGATCCGGCCGTTTGATTGCCACAAAACCTTCAGGTGTTGGTCGCCCCATCACCATGAAGCCGCTTATGGTGTTTTCGAACCTCTGATCGGCTCCAAAAATGTGTTTTGATCTTCCCGCACGAAGAACTCTCGAAGAATTCCCTTTCCCGATCTGGTCCGATTCATCACCCGAAATCGTCTCTACACCTCCACAAGGTCATTGCGGTGTCGAACCTTTAATTTGAGATTATTGCGTCACAGAACATATGCACAACGATTCATTGTTCGTCGCCTCGCGAAGAACGCGAAGAACGCGCGAGAAAATAATGGGGGAGGAAATCCAATAAACAAATCGTGGAATGAACCTCCACCTTCATTCTTCATGGCGTTGATCCGCTCCCATTAATAGGTTTAGACGGAGCAGAGATCAACATAAATAAAAGCATGGATTAATTCCCCAAAATCATCCCAAAGAAAACCCTCCCGTAAGAACGTACGAATCCGCAGATCAACTTGTTCGTAGTTGATCCGCGGTCTTCCTTTAAACTCAAAAACGGGGAAAAGAAATTGAAATAACAAACCCCTACCTCCAACCAATTGAAGACCGATCATCATGACGTGTCCACCGAAGGGAGTCGTCAAAATACAAGGGGCGTCGATTTGTCACGTCATCGTCATCCGCCAATGCGTCCTCCTCCGCCCAAGCTCCAAGAGAAATCTGTCTCTCTCTCAACTCGCAGGGTTATGAGGATAACCCTGTAAATTTTCCATAAGCATGTATTTATAGGGGAGGATTAGTTCACTGCTCAAAAAAAGGAAACATTTTAAAATAATAAAATAAATTATTAATTTATTTTATTCCTTCTAAAGTGCTTCCCTTTTTAAAACGCCCAAAATTAAACTTCGCAGCCGACCTACTTCGGTCGAGGTTAGAACCATTCTTAGGTAAAGTCGTCGTCCCGGACACAACGGTTCCATCAGATTTTAAATCTGAGAACCCGTTTGGGAACTACCACAACTGTGCGCGAGTTCTGGCTCACTTAAGTAAAAAAAAGTTCAAACCACCATTCCGGGATCACTGGACCTCGGAATGATGTGCCGTCTTCGCACCCGGTATCGAAATAATTCCATATAAAATTTAAAATAATAAACAGAAAAATCCGAGACATTACATTCTCCCCACCTTGGGGCTTTACATCCCTGAAAATCCAAAACAAGGGCTACTCAAAAAGATGTGGGTACTAGGACGAATCTGGGCCTCCCGCTCTCACGTGCTCTCCTGAAGATTCTCGTGCTGCCACCGGACGTGCACCAAGGGAATTTCTCGCCCATGAAGGATCCTCTCCTGCCGATCCTCGATCTCCACTGGGTACTCGGCAATGGTCACTCCATCCTCGATGTCTAGCTCGCCCTAGTCGATGACGTGTGATGGGTCGTGCACGTACCTCCCCAGTTGCGACACGTGGAAGCCATCATGTACCCGATGCAACTGAGGCGGTAGAGCAAGGTGGTATGCCACCTCACCAACTCTGCACTGAATCTAGAAAGTTCCGATGAACCTCGGAGATAGCTTGCCGCCTCGGCCAAATCTCCACAACCCTCGTCGAGGTGAGACCCAAAGAAAGACGTGGTCTCCCTCTTCGAACTTCAGAGGTCTCCGTCGTCTGTCAGCATAAGACTTATGCCGGCTCTGTGCAGTCTTCATCCGCTCCCAGATGATCTACACCTTCTCTGGGGTGGCTCGCACTAACTCTGGACCCATGAGTACTGACTCTCTGCGGTTGGTCCAGCAAAGTGGTGACCGACAGGGTCTCCCATACAAGGCCTCGAACGGTGTCATACCAATGGTGGAGAGGTAGCTGTTGTTATATGAAAACTCCACCAGTGGTAGGTGGTCCTCCCAACTACAACCAAAGTCCAAGATACAGGCTCACAACATATCCTCCAGAACCTGAATGGTCCTCTCCGTCTGACCATCAGTCTGGGGATGAAATGTTGTGTTCAAGCGTAGCTGAGTCCCAAAAGCCTCATGAAATCCCTTCCACAATCGGGACGTGAAGCGGGCATCTCAATCTGAGACTATAGTCGAGGTGACTCCATGAAGCCGGACTATCTCCTGCACGTAGAGGTGTCCCATGATCTCTACGGAACTCTTCTCACTGATAGCTAAGAAGTGCGCCGACTTGGTGACTTGGTCAACGATCACCCAGATGGAATCATGCCCCTTGGATGTCTGTGGTAAGACTATCATGAATTCCATCGATATTCCATCCCACTTCCACTCTGGAACTTCCAGGGGGTGATCTAATCCCGCTGGAACCTGGTGCTCAGCCTTCACCTGCTGGCATGTGAGGCATCGAGAAACGAACTCTGCTACTGCCTTCTTCATGCCTGACCACCAGAACTGTCATCGGAGATCCTGGTATATCATTTCCACCTCGGGATGTACCACCAAAGGGGATGTATGAAACTCCCTCAGGATCTCCTCTTGGAACGCCATTGGTACAACAGTGCGTCCTCTGAAAAGAAGTATGTGCTCCTCATCTTGTGAATATCCATCAGGAGCATGTCCTGTGGATAAATGAGCACGTAAAGCCACACAGTCAACATCCCCAAGTTGTGCCTCCCTAACTCGCTGTAAGAGTAGAGGGGTGACAACCATCAACTATAGGTAATTTGTATCCTCTCCATCCATGAAGGATAACTGTAATGTGACTAACTGTTGTGTTGCCTTACTCAACAGCTGTGAGCTTGACCTTCTGCTAAGAGCATCCTCCACCTTTTTCCCCTTTCCAGGAGTATATATGATTTGAAAATCATAGTCCTGGAGGAACTCTAGCCATCATCTCTACCACAGATTCAGATCTTTTTGCAAAAATATGTACTTGAGGCTCTTGTGGTCAGAGTAGATGATAAACCGCTCACCCATAAAGTAGTGTCTCCACATCTTCAATGCGAATAGTACCACTGTCAACTCGAGATCATGGGTCACATAGTTCTACTCATGTGGCCTAAGCTAGTGTGAACTATAATCAATCACTGCATGTCGCTGCATCAGGATATCGCCGATCCCTGTCCCTGATTCGTCGCAGAAAACTACGTACTCAACACCCTCCTCCAGCAATCTCAAGACTGGGGCACTCGTCAAACTCTACCTCAACTGCTCGAAAGCCTGCTGGCACTTCTCCGTCCACATGAAGGGCTGCCCCTACCTGGTCAAGGCCATCATTGGTGCTGATATCTGGGAGAAATTAGGAATGAATCTCCGGTAATATCCTACCAACCTAAGGAAGCTTCGTACCTCCGTCACGCTCCGAGGTGGCTCCCATGCTAACATAGCCTCCACCTTGGCGGGTCCACAGCTAATCCATCTGCTGAGATGACATGTCCCAGAAAGTGGACCTCCTGAATCCAGAACTGGCACTTTGAGAGCTTCCCATAAAGCTGTTTCTCCCGAAGTACGTCTAAAACCATCCGTAGGTGTCTCGCATTCTCCTCTTCTAATGTCAAGTACACGGGGATGTCATCGATGAAGACCACTATGAACCGGTCCAAGTATGGCTAGAAGATCCAGTTTATCAGTCCCATGAACACTGCAGGGGCGTTCTTCATTCCAAAAGGCATAACCAAGAACTCATAGTGACCGTAGCGACATCTGAAATCCGTATTCGGTATATCCTCATCCAGCACTCGTAAATGGTGATAGCCTGACCGATGTTCAACCTTCGAGAACCATTGTGCCCCTCTTAGCTGATCGAAGAGGTCATCTATTCTTGACAGTGGATACTTGTTCTTCACCGTCACCTGGTTCAGGCTCCAAAAATCCATGCACAATCTCAGACTCTCGTCTGCCTTCTTGGAAAACAAGATTGGGGCCGCCTAGGGCGAGACGCTGGGTCTTATGAAACCCTTGATCTGTAAATACTCCAACTGCACCCTCAGCTCGTGAAGCTCTGTGGGACCCATCCGATATGCCGATGAGAAAATCAGTGTCGTCTCGGGGTGTAAGTCAATGCAGAAGTCAATTTCCCAGCGGGGAGGTAATCCTAGAACATCTTCGGGAAAGACGTCCTCATACTCTTCCACCACCATTGGGAACTGAGATCTCACAACATCTACTACTCTGAGGGTAAGGCTAGCCAACTCATGAGTGATCGGCTGCACCCTCCTATGCATGAGCCCATTTTGTGATGCATGGGTTTCCTTTTCTCCGACAAAGGAAAACCTCATTCCATCATGGCGGACACACCACACCCTTTGCCTAAAACAGTCAATCTGGGCATGGACCGAAGATAACCAATCCATACCGAGAATGATGTCGTAAGGCCTCGACGCTACCACCAAGAGGTTCCAAACGAAACTCTTGCCTCCAATGGTAATATCACACTGTCTACAAAGGTGTGTGATCGTCGAGTCTCCTCCCGTAGGTGTCTCCAAGCGTAAGGATCGAGTCAACAGTTCTACCGGAATCTCGAGGTTTTGTACAAGACATGTGGCTATAAGGGAATGACTGGAACCTGTGTCTATGAGTACGGAAGCTAAGGTAGAAAAGACACAGATCATACCTCGAATCATCCTTGGATCCCCTGGGTCGTATGCCTCGACCGCATGTAGCTGTCCCCGCCCCTGTCCCCCAGCTCCCTAAGCCTAGTGTGGACCTCCTGGGGGTGGTGGTGGAAGTAAGTCGAAGCATCTACCACCACCTACTGCTCTCCCTGCTCCTATTCCACATCCGCCACCTGGAAAGTCTGCCTGTTCCGTTCTCTGCCTCTACCATGGTGGTCCATCCACCACTTCCCTATCAGCAGCCTGACGGGTCGGGCAATCTCTAGCGAGATATCCCCTACCATCGCATGCGTAGCATCGCTTCTTCCTAGGCTGACTGGATCTAGCCTGAGAGCCCTGGACTATTGATCCCCTGTCCTGGGTCCTCCTATGATGTTTCCCACGTCTAGATCCCAATTCCTGATGTCGACTCCCTACTGCCGGGGTCTCCGCACCTGTCTGCCTGCTGCTGACTGCCGTCAGCTGCCTCTGCTCCGCCAAGAAACTCTCGATCACCAATGCCCACTCGAGCACTCCATCATAAGTCGATATGCATAGTGGCCTGACACTATCTCGGATGTCTCTTCGTAGACCTCATTAAAAGGTCTGATCTCTGAAGTACTGATCCCTGGCCATATCAATCAAGTACCTGGCGAGGTTGGTGAACCTCGATGAATAGTCAGCTACTATCATACTGCCCTGCTGGAGCTGAAGAAGCTCCTGGATGTGCACAGATCTCAACGTAACAGGGGAGAACTCCTCCCTGAAGAGTCGCTAAAACTTCGTCCATGAAAGAGTCTCCTCATCGTGAGTCTGCATGGTCAGACTCCACCATCGTCCCGCCGAACCCTGAAGAAGGCTCGCTCCTAGGACCACCATCTGGTCTGCTAGTGTCCTCACTAGACGGAAAACTCCAGTCACCCCCTCAAGCCAGTCCTCAGCCGCCTGAGGGTCGGGCTTGCCTCGAAACCTGAGGGGTATCTATCTATGAAACTCATGGAGCGCGCTGAGACTGCGCTCCTCACCGGTCGGTACTGTGGGTACCACTGGCTGCTCCACTGGTGGTGGTATAGCAGGTACACCACCTGGTGGAAACGCCTGGGGAGCTGATCCCTATATTGAAGCCTCGTCACTGAGGGTGTCATCCTTGTGATCATGCTGCTGAATCCTAGTGGGTATGCATCATGGAGGCATCCTGTAAAAAAACAAGATGTATTATGGTCGATGAGTATATCTGGATAGCTGACACAAAGGACATGGAAAACACAACCCATTCCTATATGATGCATGTACCTTTTATTTCCCCGCAACCAGTGTTTTTGTGTACCGAGTTGGAAAGAAAGTTATCAAAGTCCTGGTGTATGGATACGTCGGCTGCCTCACCAACATTGGGGTCTCTGTCCTGAAAGCCGAACCCGAAACACTCAACATTGTTTCCCCAAACCAAACGCACAGACTCTTGGTCCTAAGGTAGAACCGACCAGCTCTGATACAACTCTGTCACAACCCGTCCTAGTGGGGCCCGTGCCATGACTCCCCAAGCCTGCCTTCAATAGGTCAGGGGCTGGTGACTACCACCGAGTAGGCATAACTAACATGGGAGGCATTTCCTATGTACCTATACACACACACACACATCTCTAAGCCCACAAAATGCTGAAATGTAAAACTGTAAGGAACAAATTGAATGCATAAAACTAAACCCCAACCAACAGAGTACGATGAAAGGTAGAGTACTAAAAAGTAAACTGGGCCAGAATACAAGCCCACCAAAAACAAACAAACAAGATTCTAAAAACTGCAAAGTCCAACCTGTAAGCATGAAAGTTACTGGGACTACTGATCGTAACCGTAGGAACACCTCTGCCTATAGGGAACATAGAAATCTCGGTCCTGTCTTGGTCCGCCCTAGACTCTGTCAAAAGTCTTCTCGTCTACACAAGACACCAGACATGCGGGCAAATCCTGTGCAGGGGTGAGTATAACAATACTCAGTAGAGGACCCCGAAAACCACAAAGCAGTACACAAAGTAAAGGTACAGTCATCTATGCATAGTATATGTCTACAGAACATACAGAACAAACTAGATATACTCAAAACCCAGACCCGTGGTCTAGAGACAAGTCACACAACCGCATACCCCCGATAAGTATTTTGTTCGAAGATTCCGTGATGCACTCATTCCGGGAGAACACACTCCACGAGTCTTATAGCTCTGATGACGTCCATTCGAGAAGTGTTTTTCATCAGGAACAGTCACGAGAGGTAGCTACACTCATTATGGGAGACACACTCTTGAGTGGAAAGGTTAAGGTAGATATAAACACTCATTACAAGAGACACACTCCTGAGTGGGAAAGATCACGATACATAGATGAGGATCACTGTTAGGGCCATGGAGGATACTGTGACTCATCCAGATTCACCAGTTTTGTGATACAACAGCTAGGTAGAGGATCAACGCCCAGTAGAGTTGGTCACGTCGATGCCTGAATCTACCTAGGGTTGGGAATGGATAGAGGATCTCGATCCAGGCCTCTTGAATGGATGTCTGACTCTATCACAGAAAGTCCTGCGGAAGGGATCATACTCCTGAGTGGGAAATGGTGCCTGACCTTCAGGGGAATTAGAATAAGGGGAACTAACCCAAACAAAATATTTCCAAGGCACGGTTAACAAGAGGACCATGCCATTTTCCAAAAAGTACATGGCGTGTAGAAAAGATACATGTCGTGTTGTCTGACCCCGGGTTCTGCCCGTGTACAACGGCCCGTGTCAAAGGCTGGTCGTGTAGAAAAAAATAATTAAATGGTGTGTAGTACAGAGCACACACCATGTCTGGGTAATTGGGGTTGGCTCCGTGTACTCTGACAATGTGCCCGTACACGGTCATCAACCCGTGTACTCTAACCCGTGTAATCGCCGCACGAGGTGACCCGCGTTACTAGCCTCGTCTGGCCGTGTGATGGAGTACACGGTCGTGTACTCCATCCAGTGCCCGTGTATCCCCGAGATACACGCTGAGCTCCACTTAGCCACCTCTGTAATGTTGTACCCGTTGTACCGCCTGAAGTCGTATAGCTCATCCCGTGTCTTTGTACAACCCAGAGTACATGCTGAGTTTTAGGGGAAGTCCAACACACCGTATTACTTGGGTCACACGCCGTGTGATTCTTCCCTGACCCCCGAAACTCTAGTTGTCTCCAGTACTACACGGCGTGTTCTTCGGAAGTACACGCCGTGTATTCTGGAAATTTCCAGAAACGCGGACCTCCATCGTTGTGCCTTCGGTGATGATCTGTTCGTCGATTCAGTCGTACGATTGCCACGAAACCTTCATGTTTTGGTTGCCCCATCACCACGAATCTACTTCTGGTGTTTTCGGACCTCTGATCGGCTCTGAAAACGTGTTTTGATCTTCCCGCACGAAGAATGCTCGAAGAACTCCCTTTCCCGATCCGGTCTGATTCATCATCTGCCATCGTCGCCACACCTCCAAAAGGTCGTTGTGGTGTCAAACCTTTGATTTGGGATCGTTGCATCATGGAATGGATGCGCAACGATCCGTTGTTCGTCGCCCCGCGAAGAACGCGAAGAACGCGCGAGAAAATAATGGGGCAGGAAATCCAACAAACAAATCGAGGAACGAACCTTCGTCGTTGTTCGTCACGGAGTTGATCCACTCCCCTTAATAGGTTTAAATGGATCAGAGATCAACATAAATAGAAGTATGGATTAATTCCCCAAAATCATCCCAAAGAAAACCCTCCCACAAGAATGTACGAATCTGTGGATCAACTTGTTCATGGTTGATCTGCGTTCATCATTTAAACTCAAAAACTGGGAAAAGAAATTGAAATAACAAACCCCTACCTCTAACCGGTTGAAGAGAGATCATCACAACGTGTCCACCAAAGGGTTTCGTCAAAATCTGAGGGGCGTCGATTGCTCACGTCGTCGTCGTCCGCCAACGCGTCTTCCTCCGCCCAAGCTCCAAGAGAAATCTCTCTCTCTCACAACTCGCAGGGTTATGAGGATAACCCTGCGAATTTTCTATAAGCATGTATTTATAGGGGAGTATTAGGTCGCTTCTCAAAAAAAGGAAATTTTTTAAAATAATAAAATAAATTATTAATTTATTTTATTCCTTATAAAGTGATTCCCTTTTTAAAACTCCCAAAATTAAACTTCGCAGCCGACCTACGTCGGTCGATGTTAGAACCGTTCATAGGTAAAGTCGTCGTCCCAGACGCAATGGTGCCCTTAGATTTTTAATCCAGGCACTCGTTTGGGAACTACCACAACCGCACGTGAGTGCCGACTCACTTAACTAAAAAAAGTTCAAATCACCATTCCGGGCTCACTGGACCTCAGAATGATGTGCCTTATTCACGCTCAGTCTCGAAATAATTCCATATAAAATTTAAAATAATAAACGGAAAAATCCGAGACATTACATTTTTAATTCGAGTTCATTTAAATAATTTAAATGAATTATTTTATTTCTAATAATTTATTTTTGTTTGATACCAAAATTGATATATTTTTTATTACTCAAATTTAAATAATTTGACAAATATTTACATTATTAAATATAATTTTTTATTAATTTTATGGATCTTGTAAAAATTTCTAGGTCCCTAGAACTCATCCATGCCTATTGCTGGCCAGACAGAACCTACCCAAGTCTGTTTTGGGTTGGGTAAACCCCACACATGACCATTTCGTGTTGATTAGAACATATAAAGGGGGGTTTTACCTTTAGAATAACCATGTAGGGTGGTTCTGGGTGTGTCTGGTTGTTGTAGGGTAGGTGTGATTCTAGCAGACCCAAAGTAGGTCGTAGGACATCCCAATCGGTGTAGGGGAGCCATAATGAATATAGGGGGTCGATAACGGAAGGGAAGGTGTAGATGTGTTGTGATATGGAATAAGAGATTGGTTGTTGCTGAATATGGAGTATGATAGTGTACCATGGGTAGTCTAAGTGATTGGAGGAGAAGATGGCGTCGAGAGACCATTAGAGCATAATGTCGTGACCGTGGGAGGGGGATAAAATCGGGTAGCGTTGATTCTCACAAAGTCTATGGTGGTGTGAGTTGGATGAAGGAGGTCAAATGTGGGGAGGAGCACATCCATGGATCCAGATGGTTGTGAGGATGATGATGAGGCATATGCATAGTGGTGTAGCATCCCTTGTGAAAATTGTTTTTTTTTCATCTTCCACTGTAAGATGCCTATAAAAGGGATTTTTATTTTATTGTTAAAATTATAATGAAAACATGGCCCACCCCACCTTCCATTTTTCATTTTTTTCTCATTCAAACAATTAAAAAAACTTTTAAAGATTACATTTTAATTTTTTATCAGTTCCACCATTGGTAGAATTTGTTACCTCAATCCAGAACAATTCTAGCCACCAAATTACAATCAGATTCCATGGTTTCATCAGAAAGTAATAAAAACCCAGTTTTAGTTGTATATATATATGTTTTTTTGTGTGTGTATGTGTGATGTTCAAAATAATATACCTATGACAACTACATTCAATTAGAATTAATTTTTTTTCATATGATTGTAACGTGGTTGTCCGATATTAGAATGATGTGTGGTTAGATCCATTGGTAATGAAATGAAACCCACTTATTAAACATAAAGAAAATATAAATTTCCAAGATTAAAAAATTTATGTTCTCTATATGATACTAATTTTTTGTATTTTGGTGAATAGAATAAGCCATTGGACTGGGGATTTAAAAAAACACTACGAAAACATAAATTCATCATTTTCATTGATTGAAGACTGAGGAAAGTCTAAAAATAAATCATGATGTAATTTAAGAAAAAATATAAATGATTTTTTACCTCATTAAAATCATGGGAGCGCTCAATCATATCTCATACCTAGACACCATTGGTCATGGGATATTTGTTAAAATCCCTCTAGATAATCCAAAAAATCTTTAATAGTTTGTAGGTACACTTATCATCAGAATCACGGTGATAATGCAGAGGTCCAAGGATTCCTTCTACATCCTAATGATCAACACAACAACCTTCCTTTGCTCTATTAAGGTGTTCTTGGATATATCAATTAGAAGGATGATTTCACTATCTAAGATATAGGAATAAAGTGAGAGGAGCACTCAAATTTTATGGAATGAAAAGTCCCTAAAAATTTAGCTCCCTCTTGATTATATAGTGGATGCTAAATGACCAGAAAGGGTCCCCCACCCCTTGAATAAATGACACCGACTAATGGAGATTAAATGATATGTTATGAAAAACAAAATGTGTAATAAATTCAAATATATTTATATCACTTTCTTTTAAAATATAATAAATATATAATGTGATAAAATAGAGTCATTAAATATTCTCATAATTTCCACAAATATTAAACGAGACATGAATATTGAAATAATATTCATTTGTATAATATTTTTCCTAAAATTCAATTAACTAATTTTGAACAAATTTAAAATTATATACATGAATAATAATAAATTTATTTATCCATTGGTGATTTTTTGTTCTTGAACGCATATTGGACCCCATAGTGGGGACCAACATGTCATATAATCTTATTCATCAAAACAGGGAAGAATTTTTAATATGTTATTGTGTGTGACCCTCTAGGACCTTATCTCGATATAATTGAATTATATACATAGACTTGGAGAGGGGTCTAGTAACCCATCAAGTCCCCTAAAGAGATAATAAATTATCATTGGAATGACATACTTTCCTATAGACACGTGATGGGTAATATAATATTTTTTCTTCAAATATATCATAAAGCTGGATACATATATTGGGTAATCATCCATACATGATTTATTATTAGTTGCCCTAATTGGATGGATATAACATCTCCTATCATTTCTATGGATTTAATAAAGGTTCTACCATCCTGATAAACTATTCCCAAGATATAACTTCCTTTCATAAGTAAAAAATTCTATCTTGATTATCCAATAAAGGCCATACGTCCAATGACACACCCAACATAAGCTACCTCTCTATGACATTGATTCCTTTTTTTTTGAATCAATGTACATAATCAAATAGTTTAAACTAATAATATTCTCATAAAAGGATATTATTACACATGTTCATAGATAAGAACTACTGATAAAACCTGAAACACGTGGTATTCTTATTAGTGGGTCAGTCTATATGATCTCATCTAATATTGATCACTAAGTGAATCATCATAAGAAGAAGTATCAATGCTTTTGATCCCCTAAAACATGATGGTAAAACATCATCCTCATCCTATCAGTATGATATATTTAAACCATAGTAAATAAGATTAACATTATTTTCATAGTATCTCAATGTTCCCATTATATTCTGGTAACATCTATAACAATATTATACAACATGTAATCTAATGAAAATAACATAAAAATAGTGGTAATAGAAGTATCAACACTATGCTGGTAAGTTAAACACTTGTATATATCAATCTTTATACATGTTATGGTAATCAGAGTATATAAATGATTGGGGTCGAGGACACTCACTTCCATCAATGTATTCATGGGTTTTTTTCACTGATATATGTTTATAGTACCTTGGATAAAAAAGAATAAACTATTATCATTCATGGATATTGGTGGAGGGTATAGATTTTGGTACTTCTATGATCTATATCAAAAATAAATATTGAATTTTGGTATATTTTGGTCAATGTAATTATTTCTAGTTTGGTAAAAAAACTGATGTTTAATATTGGATTTCCAGTTTATTCATATAGTAGATGTCTTCTCTGGACTGGATCTTGGCACTTATGTGGTTACTATATAACAAAAAAATAGGGTTTAAAATCCCAAAAATAATTCCTTTAGATTGAAATCATATAAGTTTTAAAATGAAAATATATTATAAATGGTAAACTCTTTGATCATAAAATATATGGTGTCAATGTATACATGTGAATAAATTATATGAATTATGTTCATTGGACAACCATTTTCCTTCATATGATTTTCCATGGTGAATCTATTAGCAGGAACTCGATGACTAGTTAATTTTGATGTTTTTTGGTTCATGTGTTAGATATACTATGTTTTTGGATGGGGAAAGAACCAATTAAATCCTTCATAGACACCTCTCGTTGTATCATATATTTGGTGGACTAATTTTCCACTAGAGGGACCCCTAACTCCTCAACACCCCCAATAAATTTACATAA
Source organism: Viscum album (assembly GCA_963277665.1). Lineage (NCBI taxonomy): Eukaryota > Viridiplantae > Streptophyta > Magnoliopsida > Santalales > Viscaceae > Viscum > Viscum album. The sequence continues at coordinate 445,169,603 of OY728136.1, read as the reverse complement.
TTTTATCTATTGAGGATGTGAAATTGAGTGTTTTTATATTAAATTAATAATAATTATTATTATTTATTTTATTTTATTTATTTTTTATTCATGAAAATTGTTTAAATTCTCTTTGTTATTATTATTCCCAATATTGTTTAAATTATTTTTATCATGTGTTCCTTTATCTAGGTATTGGGACATTGTATTTTTCTAGTTCATTTGGAATTAATTAGTGTCTTATTGGCATTGTTTTTTTCGTTCTCATTCCTCACTTGAAATTCTTGCATGCCATCCCCTAGACATTGATTAATAAAATATTCCTTTTAATCTGGTCATTCACTTATATGACTTATCTCCACAACCATTCACCTTTCTATTCATAAATCCTAAAATGACATACTCTGATTATCCACCATCACATCACCATTTTCATTGTTTTGGAGAAATTAATGACCCATTCACTAGTTCCCCTTTGGTTGGAATTTTCATCACTTTGATCCTCCTACATCTTGATCTAGTGAGGTGGAAACTTAACTCATACCAATCATTTGGCTTTTTCAAATTAGTAAATTCATCATGTATTCCTCATCGGAAACCTATAATGTGCTATTTGTGGTGAATATTTATGACGATTTTCATTACTAATGAATATTTTGGACATGTTCTTTGATCTATAGGTTTCCAGAGACATGTGTACCATTCCATGTGAGATGCAATGCACTAATGATATCCTCTTCAAAGACCAAAATATCAAGTCATAGAGAATGAAGAGATCTAGATTTGGGGAGAGCTATTCTGTCTAGATATGTAAGATTTCTCAATCTTATGATAATTTATGTTTGAAGATAAACTTATGTTAGTTTTCTTTCTTCATTCACAACTATAAAACATGCCTTTAATAGTGTTTAAATTTATCAGCTCTAGAAAAATACACTCATAAAGACACTCTTTATCAGTGCTAAAAAAAGAAATGATAAAGGGAAGCATTTAAGAGTGTTTTTTAGGGCTGATAAAAGAGAACCTTCATACATGCTTTATTTTAGCATTGATAAAGGGAACTGTTTATTAGTGATAAAAATAAATCATTGATAAATGTCCATAATAAAATATAATAGTTAAACAATTATTTATTAAATAATTTCATTAATTAAATAATTATTTTTAAAAAGAAGTAAATTGAATATACATATATATAAATTTTAAAAATTAATAAATAGTATATATTAAATATATAGACATGCTAAATGAGAAAAATAAAATAATTTAATAGATTAAATTTTAAAATGAGTAAATTAATAAAAATATTAAACATTTTATTAATTAAATAATTATTGATAAAAATGAATAAATTTAATATATATTTATATAAATTATACATATTAATAAATATTATATATTAAATATAGATATATAAAATTAATTGATTGTAATAATTAAATAAAAAAATAAAAAATCAATAAATTACGAAATTATTTACCAATTTATCAATGAAACAAGTATTAATAAAAATGAATTAGTAATATATATATATACAAATTATAAATAGTAATAAATAATATATATTAAATATATATAAAATAATAATAAAATTTTATTTAAAAACATATTAATTTTATATTCAATTTTGATGTTGTTTGATTTTTCAATTTAACATATATCAAAAATCATGTGTTACATTGATTTAACACACACATATATATATGTAATTAATTCATTTTTATTTACAAACTCACAAAAAAACTTATTGCGGAAATATATAGAGTCACCCACACCTAATATTTATGTAATTTATTAAAATTTTAGTATATTTTATAATTTCATTATAATATGATACATTTAATATATTATGTTTTTAATCATTCAATTTTATTTATTTATTTTTAATACTATTAAAGTTAGGGTATTCATTTTTACTATTTTAATATTTTTTATTTAATTTTTCAATTTGATCATTTTCTATTATTTATTTATATATATTTATTTTCTATCTTATAATATTTTCAATATGTATTCATCATTACTTCAATATATATATATCCTTATTTTTTTAATATTTTATATTTAAATAATAAAACATATCCATTTTTTCAATATTTTTAAAGTGTACTCATTTTCAATTTTTCAATTTCACTCATTTTAAATGTGCATGTATTTATGATTTTATATCCACTAATAATGTTAATAATATATTTGTAAAAAAATAATTATAAGTAAATATGTTTATAAATGTATCTTTACTATATTTATAAATTTATAGATCTATAATTATTATAAATAAATAATTTTTTTTAAAATAAGTATTTATATAATTATAAATAAATATTTATATATATATATACTTAAAAAATTATAATAAATTTATTCAAATAAATATAATTATAAATCCTTTATTAGTACTAAATTTTAGTGCTGATAAAATGGGTATTTATCAGCACTGTTAAAAAAATTATTTTTTAACACTAAATTGTTAGCACTGATAATTATGTCTTTTATCAACACTTTTTAGCGCAAACAAATATCAAGCTTAATCAATGCTAAAAAAGCACCGATAAATATTCCTTTTATCAGTGTTTATCAATTTAATGCTGATAAAGTGGATCTATATTATAAGCCCCCGGCCTTAAACCTTACTTAATCTTGAGTTATTACAAGATTACACATTGAGGGTCTTTTTAGGTTTATAGTTTTAGAGAATTAGATCATAAAACTTGAATTACATTCCACATTTAAACAAATTGGTTAAAATAAAAGATAGTATTCATTTTTTCCCATCAACGGAAACATATTTAAAATAAAACATGTATTCTTTCTTGACACTTCCTTGACACTATCATCACATCATGTACCTTTCCCTTGACCTGTGAAAATCATTTCAAAAACATGGGATGAGCATAAAAATCTCAGTAAGGGATATAAAAATATAGAAAGGAAACATGAGTACATGTATACATAAGGATCAATGAAATCATACTTTACTCATAAAACATAATCACTTTAACATACCCCATCAAATCATGAATAAATCATAGAAATCATAAGACATAAAGGTAACTTGAGGCATTCATAACATTCTTACGTAGGGAGTAACCCTCTTGGTTACGTTTGGAATAACCATCATAGTATATTCCCTAATTCTATTCAGAGAAACCTTAACGTTTCACTCCTTCATGTTACCCAATGCATTGGAGAGCTATATCGGGCTCACCCGCCCTTAGTTTATCACGGAACCACCCATCTTCATAATAATTCCCAAGAACCTCAACATAATCGTATCACATAAAACATGCATAAAGGAAACATAACATTTCCACCTTTAAATCACAAGATATCAATACAACACATTGATATAAAAACATTATGAAAACCATTTTCAATACAAAAATAAAAGAAAAGTAAAACATGGTATTTATTTTTCTTTTAAAAAAAAGGCATGGCGTGTAGAGGAAGCCGAAACTCAAATAATGGTCATGGCGGCTGAGAAGTCGTTGTCGCCGCATACGTACGACAAAAACATTCCCTTTTTTCGTTTAGTAAACACTTCGTATAAAAAAGATTTATTTTGAATAAACTTAAAAGTCAAAGGGGTTTATACACCATATAAAAGAAGGTTGTGTATAAAACAAAATATGCCTCAATGAAAGGAGATTGAGACGAAGTCCCATACCTCGGGTCTGACTTGACTCGATCGTTCTTTAATCTCCTGAATAATAAACATGAGTTAATTTCTACTTGTTTAAGAACCTTTTTCAAGTTCATTATTCCTTTTATATCACTTATTTCCATGTCATGAACACTATGTAATTATTTAAGTTAATAACGGTCGTTTTAACGATCATTGGTACTTGAGTCAAAAATAAACCCTTTATAATTACAAGTTTTTCATGTATCCATTATATCCATAATGGTATTAATGATGTAGATATCATATATATCATATATATCCAGTACATGCATGCATTTATAATATTACATAACATTTAGAGGTAAGAAATGAAATGCACCGTTCATGGAAACGGTAAGTCGTACGTACGCATGAACGCTGCTTCCATTTCTATTTCATATTTTATGAAATGGAATCATAATGATATAAAGGTATATTATAATTCCAGTGTAATATCATATATAAGATTATAACTCCATCCTTTATACGTCCCACATATGGTATTAACGAATCAAATCACTTTGAGGGGGCGGTAGTCCGCACTTCCTTAAATGAAGATATCGCGTTTACCCATAATAGAAACCATAAAGGTATGCCCAAAATGAAAAATACAGAAGCTTAAGGAAAACATAATCATATTATATATCATATATAAATATAGTTTCATCTTAATGGCCACCTTTTAAGGTTTTAAAAGAATGTTGAACAATCATCCTTTCGGGAGGCAGAAATTCGCCATCCACGGAAACAGTATGTTCTTTAACCATTAGATGTAGGTGTGTGTAAGTGTAGCCCTAATCCTTCTTATAACAACATACTAGTATATGTAAGATACTGTTGTTGTTACAAAATAAATGAATAAAAAGATTTTAGGGGGTTGGAGAAGCAAAATAAAACAAAAGAACACAAGTGAAGACATTACCTTAAAATCGGGTAACTCCCTTTGGTTTGAGCTCAAAGGGTTCCTTGGGAAGACTTCGGCCAAAGTGAGGCTTCAAGGAGTAAAAGAGGGAAGTGTAGAGACAAAATGGGTAGGGGTTGGCCGAGCCAAAGGCTTTGGAAATGTGGGTAAGGAGGTAAAGGTGGGGGCATTTTATAAGAGGAGAGGGGGGGCACTCTTAGAAAGTAAAGAAATGTTACTTTATTTTAAAATGAGTTTCGGATTCAAAAGGTCCCACATTGATATAATTATAGGGTAAGGTGATAAGGGTTCTAAATACACCCATACAATAGGTTTTGGACATTTTTAGGTCATAGATTTTACATTATCGTTTCATTTTATTTAAATCCTTTATTAATGAGGTAATCATTGCATCATCATGATGTCATAAATAATTTAATTTATTTAATGTATAAAATTTATAAAAAAAATATCATGATGTAGGAAATATTTTTAGATTTCTAATGAATGTTTATAGTCAAAAATCTGACTTTTATAACCCCATTTAAAAATTGTTTTAGTAAAACAACTCATGTTTGTGTCATTTTAATTTTAACATTAAATAAAAAGATATTAATGTCATTTTCCTAACAAAGTGGCTCCATGGGGTCCCCAAGTTGACCCATGGCTTGTCTTGGTCGGCCATGACACATCCAATAATGGTAGGACATGTGTCTAGGTATTTTCATTTTATTATAATATCATTTTTTCCTTAAATTGCACTAATTACCTCTAATCGCGATTAAGAACTTAAAAGTTACTATTCACCAAAAAATTATTTTAATCTCATTGAACCACATTTTACTTCTTAATGAAAACCATGTATGTCGGATTTTTGGAAATCAAATCACAGAAGTGGAAAAGTTTCATTTAAACGAAAAATCAGTTTCTTTAACTACCACTTAGTGGTTTCACTATTCATCAAAACTTGAAGTTTTTCAAAAAAATACCAAAACTTCACCCTAAGCTATATTTGATATTTTGAATTCAAAAATGATGTCTATTTTACAAAATTCAAATCATATAAGTTACATTAATTAATTTAATAATTAATTCCCGATGTCATGACAAATAGCGTGTTTTTATGAAACAATAAGTATCAAAAGATTGACACTAGTTTAAGTCCAATTTCAAAGTGAAATTGATTCCAATGACCACCATTGGATTAAATGGTAAAAATATATTCTAATTTCACTTAAAAACCAATTCAAAATATAATATAATCATATAAATAAATTAAATTAAAAAGAGGTTTTGAATTAAAATACAACATTTTTCACTATTCATTAAAAAATGAACTTTATCGGAAAAATACCAAAAATTCACACAAAGTAAATTTTGATGTCCCAGTCATAAAGAATAAGTTTATTTTGACAAAAATAGCTTATAAAATTTTCAAAATATAGATTTAAAAATGGTTTTCCATCAAAAGGCAGTAAAACAATCTTTTAAAAATATTAGTGTATTCCATGATTAAGATTGGATTCATTCTCATTTTAAGCCTCTAAAACACTATCTAATTCACTAATAGACATAGATAAAAATATCTATTATTCATTACTTACTTGGTATGTTTCATCCTTCCCCCATTTAGAAAATTGCATCCCCGCAATTTATTTACTTATCGAATAAATGGGGGTATTTATCCCTCATTGCATTTTCAGATTCCCATGTTGCCTCTTCCATCATGTGGTTTTTCCACAAAACGTTTACCTGATTAATCACCTTATTCCGTAACACTTGCTCCCTGTGGTCAAGAATCTGGACTGGTTGTTCCTCATAAGATAGGTTCTCTTCCAGCTGAACTACCTCTGGACTCAAAACATGAGATGGATCTGGCATGTACTTTCTCAGCATCGAAACATGAAAAACATTGTGTACCTGAGATAAACTCGGAGGTAAAGCCACCCGGTATGCAACTGATCCAACTCTCTCCAAAATTTCATATGGTCCAATGAACCTTGGACTCAGCTTTCCTTTCTTACCAAATTGAATCACACTTTTCCATGGTGAGACTTTAAGAAAAACATGATCACCTACCTCAAAAGATAGATCCTTCCTCCTGTTGTCCGTATAACTCTTCTGCCTGCTCTGAGCTGTTCTCATGTGTTTCTATATCATCTGAACTTTTTCTGCCAACTCTTATACCAATTCTGGTCCCATTAGATTTCTTTCACCCACTTCATCCCAAAAAGCTGGAGTTCGACACCGCTTCCCATATAATGCCTCAAATGGTGCAATCTGTATACTGGAATGAAAACTGTTATTATATGAAAATTCAACCAAATAAAGATGTTGGTCCCAACTTCCCTGATAATCCATAGAGAAAGAACGTAGCATATCCTCCAATGTCTGAATTGTTCGTTCTAACTGCCCATCTGATTGAGGATGAAAAGTTGTACTAAAATTTAATTCAGTACCCAACGACTTCTGAAGGCCTTTCCAAAAGTTAGAAGTGAACCTGGGATCACGGTCAGATACAATGGAGAGGGGAACTCCATGTAACCTGACTATCTCTTTAAGATACAAATGGGAAAGTTGATCTAGGGAAAAAGTATCTCATATAGCAAGGAAATGAGAAGATTTAGTCAAGCGATCAACAATAACCCAGATTGCATTATTACCTCGAGGGGTCTTCGGCAATCCCACAACAAAGTCCATGGATATATTCTCCCATTTCCACTCTGGAACTGGTAAAGGCTGAAGCATCACTTTCGGTAACTACCGCTCTGCTTTAACCTGTTGACATGTCAAACACTTCACAGTAAAATCAGCAATATCTCTTTTCATTCCATCCCACCAATAATACTTCCGCAGATCTCTGTACATCTTAGTACTGCCAGGATGAACTGAAAATGGAGAACTATGAGCTTCACATAACAACTCTCCCTTCAACTGTGAATCACAAGGCACACACAATCTCTTCCCAAATCTCAAAACTCAATCATTATCAATGTTGAATTCAGGAAACTTACCTTTCTGAACCATCTCTACCTTTTTCTGCAACTCACTGTCTTGCTTCTGTGCTTGCTTGATTCTGTCTGATAGAGAATATTTCACTGATACCTGAAACAAAACAGAAGAACATCCTGCACCAACAACTTCTATGCCAAATTTCATCAAATCCTTAACCAAAGGATCACATTCCAAATGCAACATTGCTAATGAAGCATTACTTTTTCGACTCAAAACATCAGCCACTTTATTTGCTTTTCCCGGATGGTAATTAATTGTACAATCATAATCCTTGATTAATTCTAGTCATCTCCTTTGTCTCATGTTCAATTCTTTCTGAGTGAATATATACTTTAAACTTTTGTGATCGGTATATATTTCACACTTTACTCCATACAAATGATGCCTCCAAATTTTTAAAGCAAAAACAACAACAGCTAATTACAAATCATGTGTAGGGTAATTTACCTCATGAGTTTTCAACTGTCATGAAGCATAAGCAATTACCTGATCATTCTGCATTAGGACACAACCAATTCCTTTTAATGAAGCATCATTGTAGATAACAAACTCCCCATTCCTGGAAGGTAGTGTCAAAACTGGAGCATTCACCAATCTTCTTTTCAATTTCTGAAAACAATCATCACATTCTTTTGTCCAGATAAACTTAACACCCTTCCGAGTTAGCTTAGTCATTGGACTAGATAACCGTGAAAAATTTCTAACAAACCTTTGGTAATAGCCTGCCAAACCAAGGAAACTACGAATCTCTGTTACATTTTTGGGTCTTGGCCATTCTTCAACAACCTTTGTTTTTGCAGGATCAACGGTTATCCCATCTTTAGAAATAATGTGACCAAGGAAAGAAATTTGTTGCAACCAAAACTCACACTTTCTGAATTTACCATACAATTTATTTTCTTTTAAGGTTTTCAAAATAACCCTTAAATGTCTTTCATGCTCCTCTTTACTTTTAGAAAACACAAAAATATCATCAATGAAAACCACCACAAACTTATCCAAGAACTCATGGAAAATTCTATTCATTAAGTCCATGAATACAGCAGGTGAATTGGTTAGCACAAAAGGAATTACTACAAATTCATAATGGCCATATCTTGTACGAAATGCAGTCTTCGAAACATCTTCTTCCTTTACCTTCAGCTGATGGTACCTCAATCTCAGGTCAATCTTTGAAAAAAACTGAGCTCCCTGGAGCTGATCAAACAAATCATCGATATGAGGAAAAGGATATTTGTTCTTAATAGTGATGTTATTCAAGGCTCTATAATCAATGAAAAGTCTCATAGAACCATCTTTCTTTTTAACAAATAAAACAGGAGCACCCCATGGTGATGTGCTAGGTCGAATGAAACCTTTCTCTAATAAATCTTCCAATTTCTCCTTCAACTCTAAAAGTTGAATTTGAGCCATTTGATAAGGGGGTTTTGAAATTGCCTTAGCATCAGGAACTAAGTCAACAGTAAATTCGACTTCCCGGTCTGGTATTATTCCAGGCAACTCATCAGGAAAAACATCAGGATACTCATTTACCACTGGCACATCATTAATCTGAACAGTTCCCTTGTTTTCAACAATATGTGCAAGGTAACATTCATTTCCATCTTTTACAAGTTTCTTGGCCTCTTGATAAGTTATCAACAGTAAGGGTTTATTCCTGTACACAAACTGAAAGTCTTTATGAAAAGAAACTTCTTTAGATCTACAGTCAATCTTAGCATGGTAAATAGAGAGCCAATCCATACTCAGGATAACATCAAACTCTACTAGAGGTAAAACAATAAGTTTTGCAAGTAGGTTCTTTCCACAGATAAGGATAGGAAGATTCTTATAAATTATTTTTGCCTCAACATTTCCCCCATTTGTTTTTACCACAAGTTCAGGATTCATTTCTTGAGATGGTATTCCCATTTTACTAGAAAAGGTTTCAGAGATGAAAGAATGTGTAGACCCCGAATCAAACAACACACTGGCATAATCTGAAAAAACAAACAAAGTACCTGATATAACTTTATTTGATGGCCCGACATCTGCTGAAGTAGTTACAAAGGATTTCACCAACCCTTTCTTCTTTTAGTCTAACTGCTTCCCATCACTCAAGCTCTTTGTCGGACACTCATTTGCATAGTGACCCATCTCATTGCACTTAAAACATTTCACTAACTGTAAATCAAATTTGGACTTACCATCACCTTGATCTTTTTCAGTGAAATCACGAGCCTTATGTCCCATCTTACCACATCGGTAGCACTTTCCAGAATTCAGAAGACATTTCCCAGCATGCCTTTTACCACATTTATCAAAAATTGGAAACTTAGTTTTCTTACCATCAGACTTTTTTGAAGAATTCTTCCCTTTCTCCTGCCACCTCGGTCTCTTCTTCTGCTGGTTGTTATAGAACACTTGATCATCGGCAAACTCCATTTCCACCTTCTCAGCACATCGAACAAGCTTTTCATAACTTTTAAACTCATGAGAAGCTAATGCCCTTCGATATTTTGGTTTTAATCCTGAGTAAAAATGATTGATTTTACTATCAAGGTCTCAGATAAAATTTGGAGCATACCTTGCCAATCGAGTGAACCTCTCTTCATAGGCAGCCACTGAGTCTTCCTCTTTCCTCAATTCCAAGAATTGTTTTTCCATCCTAAGTCGAACAGCCTTAGGAAAATACTTCTCAAGAAACATACCTTTTAATTCATCCCAGTCAAGAGCATCAATCTCATCAGCATCCCTGATATTTTTAACCATCTACCACCACTGATCTGCCTCACCCTCCAAACGGTAAATAGCAAGACTAACCTTTTGATTTTCTGAACAACCCATGACATCGAAAATCTTATCCAGTGCTTTAATCCACCCTTCAGCTGACATAGGGTCAGATGATTCTCTGAATGATGGGGGGTGTTTCCTCATGAAATGTTCCACCACTGACATGTTCCTCTGCGGTTGATCTGGCTGATCTCGTGTATGGATACCACCACCATTTATCACTTGAATCAACTACGCCATTACTGCAACAAACTGTTCAGTTCCAATTCTGGTCATCTCAGGATGCTGATTCGGAAGGTTATTTCCTTCTGTATGCCTTCCTAGTACTTCTTCCCTATTTCCTCTACGGAAAACCATTCTAAACAAATATGTCTTAGATGAAGCAACATGGTAATATTCAAATGCTATATCATTTCAAAAAAATATTTTTGGATAATCATTTAATAGAATTCTAACTCCTAAAGTTATCTAAACCGACATCTGATACCAACTATAAGGCCCCGACCTTAAACCTTACTTAATCTTGAGTTATTATAAGATTACACATTAAGGATCTTTTCAGGTTTAGAGTTTTAGAGAATTAGATTATAAAACTTGCATTACATTCCACATTTAAACAAAGTGGTTACAATAAAAGATAGTATTCATTTTTTCCCATCAACGGAAACTTATTTAAAATAAAACATGGATTCTTTCTTGACACTTCCTTGACATTATCATCACATCATGTACCTCTCCCTTGACCTGTGAAAATCATTTCAAAAACTTGGGATGAGCATAAAAAGCTCAGTAAGGGATATAAAAATATAGAAAGGAAACATGAGTACATGTATACATAAGGATCAATGAAATCATACTTTACTCATAAATCATAAGAACTTTAACATACCCCATAAAATCATGAATAAATCATAGAAATCATAAGACATAAAGGTAACTTGAGGCATTCATAACATTCTTCCGTAGGGAGTAACCCTCTTGGTTACGTTTGGAATACCCATCATAGTATATTCCCTAAATCTCTTCGGAGAAAACTTAACGTTTCACTCCTTCACGTTACCCAATGCATTGGAGAGCTATATCGGGCTCACCCACCCTTAGTTTATCACGGAACCACCCGTCTTCATAATAATGCCCAAGAACCTCAACATAATCGTATCACATAAAACATGCATAAAGGAAACATAACATTTCCACCTTTCAATCACAAGATATCAATACAACACATTGATATAAAAACATTATGAAAACCATTTTCAATACCAAAATAAAAGAAAAGTAAAACATGGTATTTATTTTTCTTTTAAAAAAATGTATGGCGTGTAGAGGAAGCCGAAACTCAAATAATGGTCACGGCGGTGGAGAAGTCGTTGTCACCGCATACGTACGACAAAAACATTCCCTTTTCTCGTTTAGTAAACGCTTCGTATAAAAAATATTCCTTTTGAATAAACGTAAAAGTAAAAGGGGTTTATACACCGTATAAAAGAAGGTTGTGTATAAAACAAAATATGCCTCAATGAAAGGAGATTGAGACGAAGTCCCATACCTCGGGTCCAACTTGACTCAATCATTCTTTAATCTCCTGAATAATAAACTTGAGTTAATTTATACTTGTTTAAGAACCTTTTTCAAGTTCATTATTCCTTTTATATCACTTATTTCCATGTCATGAACACTATGTAATTATTTAAGTTAATAATGGTCGTTTTAACGATCATTGGTACTTGAGTCAAAAATAAACCCTTTATAATTACAAGTTGTTCATGTATCCATTATATCCATAATGGTATTAATGATGTAGATATCATATATATCATATATATCCAGTAAATTCATGCATTTATAATATTACACAACATTTAGAGGTAAGAAATGAAATGCACCGTTCATGGAGACGGTAAGCCGTACGTACGCATGAACGCTGCTTCCATTTCTATTTCATATTTTATGAAATGGAATCATAATTATATAAAGGTATATTATAATTCCAGTGTAATATAATATATAATATCATAACTCCATCCTTTATACGTCCCATATATGGTATTAACGAATCAAATCACTTTTAGGGGGCGGTAGTCCGCACTTCCTTAAATGAAGATATCGCGTTTACCCATAATGGAAACCATAAAGGTATGCCCAAAATGAAAAATACAGAAGCTTAAAGAAAACATAATAATATTATATATCATATATAAATATAGTGTCATCTTAATGTCCACCTTTTAAGGTGTTAAAATAATTTTGAACAATCATCGTTTCGGGAGGCAGAAATTCGCCATCCACGGAAACAGTATGTTCTGTAACCATTAGATATAGGTGTGTGTCAGTGTAGCTCGAATCCTTCTTATAACAACATCATAGTATATGGAAGATACTTTTTTTGTTACAAAAGAAATGAATAAAAAGATTTTAGGTGGTTGGAGAATCAAAATAAAACAAAAGAACACAAGTGAAGACATTACCTTAAAATCGGGTAACTCCCTTTGGTTTGAGCTCAAAGGCTTCCTTGGGAAGACTTATGCCCAAAGTGAGGCTTCAATGAGTAATAGAGGGAAGTGGAGAGACAAAATGGGCAGGGTTTGGCCGAGCCAAAGGCTTTGGAAGTGTGGGTAAGGAGGTAGAGGTGGGGGCCTTTTATAAGAGGAGAGGAGGGGCACTCTTGGAAAGTAAAGAAATGTTACTTTATTTTAAAATGAGTTTCGGATTAAAAAGGTATCACATTGATATAATTCGAGGGTAAGGTGATAAGGGTTCTAAATCCACCCATCCAATAGGTTTTTTACATGTTTAGGTCATAGATTTTACATTATCTTTTCATTTTATTTAAATCCTTTATTAATGAGGTAATCGTTGCATCATCATGATGTCATAAATAATTTAATTTATTTAATGTCTAAAAATTATAAAAAAAATATCATGATGTAGGAAATCATTTTATATTTCTAATGAATATTTATAGTCAAAACTCTGACTTGTATAACCTCATTTAAAAATTGTTTTAGTAAAACAACTCATGTTTGTGTCATTTTAATTTTAACATTAAATAAAAAGATATTAATGTCATTTTCCTAAAGAAGTGGCTCCATGGGGTCCCCAAGTTGACCCATGGATTGTCTTGGTTGGCCATGACACATCCAATAAGGGTAGGACATGTTTCTAGGTATTTTCATTTTATTATAATATCATTTTTTCATTAAATTGAACTAATTACCTCTAATCGCGATTAAGAACTTAAAAGTTACTATTCACCAAAAAATTATTTTAATCTCATTGAACCACATTTTACTTCTTAATGACAACCATGTATGTTCTATTTTTGAAAATCAAATCACAGAAGTGGCAAAGTTTCATTTAAACGAAAAATCAGTTTCTTTAACTACCACTTAGTGGTTTCACTATTCATCAAAAATTGAAGTTTTTCAGAAAAATACCAAAACTTCACCCTAAGATATATTTGATATTCTGAATTCAAAAATGATGTCTATTTTACAAAATTCAAATCATATAAGTTAAATTAATTAATTTAATAATTAATTCCCGCTGTCATGACAAATAGCATGTTTTTATGAAACAATAAGTATCAAAAGATTGACACTAGTTTAAGTCCAATTTCAAAGTGAAATTGATTCCAATGACCACCATTGGATTAAATGGTAAAAATATATTCTAATTTCACTTCAAAACCAATTCAAAAGATAATCTAATCATATAAATAAATTAGATTAAAAAGAGGTTTTGAATTAAAATACAACATTTTTCACTATTCATTAAAAAATGAACTTTATCGAAAAAATACCAAAAATTCACACAAAGTAAATTTTGATGTCCCAATCATAAAGAATAAGTTTATTTTGACAAAAATAGCTTATAAAATTTTCAAAACATAGATTTAAAAATGGTTTGCCATCAAAAGGCAGTAAAACAATCTTTTAAAAATATTAGTGTATTCTATGCTTAAGATTAGATTTATTCTCATTTTAAGCCTCTAAAACACTATCTAATTCACTAATAGACATAGATAAAAATATTTATTATTCATTACTTACATGGGATGCTAAATATATCATTTCTTTTCTGAAAGAACTATTAAAAGTGTGCCCGATCTATTCAAAATAACCCTAACCACAACTTAGTCACTCTCCATTCTCATGCTCTCGGAGAACTCCTCTAATTTTGATGCGACTCCTCTAGGTTACCTTAGAAAAATCTAGGCTAGAATCCAATATATGTTATTTTCTGCTTTTCCCCTATCGTTTTTTTATTTTTTCCTTTACACTATTTTTATTTTTTCACTGTTCATAACCATGAAGAACCGTATGTCTCATCTCCTAACCACTGAAATAAAATGAGTGGTGCTATTTCATATTTTTTCCTCCACATACAATAGTTTCAAAGAAATTGAAGGATGTTTTCATATGGAAATGTTAGTTAACGTATGTGCATGGGAATATATGGATAAATAAAATAGATTGTGCACTGCATTATACTGGAAATGTAATGTTATCTATATCCCTTATCATTGACATAAGTTTTTAGTGACCGAGAAGTGTGTATGAGGTGATGTGTTGACTTGAATTGGGAAATATTTGAGTATACTAGGTTAAAAATGTTACAAAATAAAATTACAATGAATCTAGGGATATTGGTATTGATTATATACAAAAGAAAAAACTTTCCAGACATAAGAAGTAATCCATAAATATGTCTAGATAGCATAATTATATTGGACACTTGAGTTACCAAATGATTTCAAGGTTGTTTTTTATTTTTTCCTTGACCTTTCTTCTTGAGTCTTGTGCCTCTTATTTTGTAGTTTATAGGTAGAAATCAGTAATAATATATGAAATTTCACGTTCTTATGTGTCTTTGATCACTTTTTTTCATGAATCTATTATAAATTTATATTAATAGAAGCATGGATAATAAATAAATAGCACATTCTTATTTAATTATTAGTGATTATTAGGTTTAAAAAACGTATTAATTGATTGAGTTTATTTAGTAACCCCATTTATTAGTACTATTAATTGGTTGTTTCATACTAATATTGAAAATAATTCTTATGAAAACTTTTTAATTATATTTATGGTATGAAAAGACCAATTAAAAATGAAATGAATGAGAGATAGGAGAAGGGGGTTCACATTTAATATAGATTATTTTGTGCATATTCATGAAAGATAATTTTTTTTAAGGGAAAAATTATGTGAATCTATACATTAATATAGAATATGTCACCACTCTGACCCCTATATCTCTATAGGAATGAGCCAATGATCATCCTATATATGATAGAACTTATATTGATTCTCATGACTTAGAGGTATTTATAGATATACTTCAACCTATGTGGTATAATTATCAATGACCATAAAATATAGTATTTATAGTTCCCCTATTATTTTATGATAATATATCATAATAATAAATTTTTGATTGTATTAAATATATTGATTTCATTTATAAGAGTAAAAAAATTCTAGATCAATACATTGCATAAGTAAAAAAATTAACCCTTTAAAGGGATGTATGTTATTGGAGGATCATATGGTGGATTAAAAAAATATCCAAAATTTGAAGATGAGGAATCCTTTAATAGATAGAAGTGATGTTAAATGTAGGTGGTGGTGAGATTTATATTTTCAAGACTATTGGAGGGTATATATTCCAATTCCTCTTCAATTTGGGGGGGTCTTTTTGAGTGCATCCATCAGTGTAGATTCCTAGGACCCTTTAATTATTATTTTCTATTTGATGTGAAACACTTATATTGATGTGGTCAGTTGGAGAACCTCTAATAGTCATTTTTATCTATTCCTTATAAGCATGGTAATTAGATATGATTGGTAGAGTATTTATGGCTGAGTAGCCCAGAGATGATTCTAGAAAGGGTTATTCTATAGTGATAGGTACAATCCTAGTATATTAAAATTTCTTTTATGGCATTAGGACACATAATATTTATATTCTATATTTATGAGTATATTATATTTCATCTTGGATTGAGATTAGAACTTATTCATAATGTTATTAACATAAAAATTCTCTATAAGTAAACATATTGCAAAATAGTAATCAGTGTTAATTTTATTTATAATTATAATATATATATATATATATATCTCACTCCCTTTCCTATAACAACACAATTCCTCCCCTACTCTATAAACTCCTTCCAACTTCATACGGGACCACTATGAACTGCATTTCCATCCACTATTCTAAAAGAAGCATACAACACATAACATCCATAACCAACCTAAAAAACATTTCATTAAAAAATAACATGTGTTTCTCAAATGAGGATGTGTAAATAAGGATTCATTTTGGTAAGATAAATATACAATACAATACAATCCCTGCATAAATTTCCACAATTCCTTGCATCTTTAATGAAAATTTTTACTATATTGAACAACAATTTAATACTTCAATACTATTTTGAAAATCACCTTAACTATCTTTATTTATTTTATATTTAGATTATTGATTTACTTACATCTCTTGATGATGGATTGGACCCCCTTTTTCAAAATAGGCTTTCTCTCATCATTGTGGATCCAATGTTCCTTGATGTCATACCTCTCGATTAGATTGTATTCATTATCGCCATCAAATATGCTACCATGTCTTGAATACCTCATCTCCCAACTCATTATTCAAATATTTTTGCCTTTTTTCCTCCTCATTTACAATTTTCTATGAACAAAAAAAATGACACTAATAAATTAATCAAAATACAATGAATGATTTTATTGGTTTCTTGATATGCATTTTCTGATATGACTCCCTCAGTTACTTTTTAAAACACTTCATCAAAAATTTACTTCTATTTTGATTAAAACCCCATTTGATCCTATTATAAATCCATAGTTAATCATACTTGGATGTGATTACTACTATGATGAGTCATCTAATATGACTCTCTAAGGTATTCTTCCCACAATGAGTAGTGCTATCTGACCCTATTTTTTACTTCATCTTTAGGATACGTTCTCTTGACATCTTGGAGAAATGGCCAGTTGTCAAGCTCTCCCATCCACCTCAAATCAATACAACCAAAAGTTTGTGTCTCTTCTAATCCCTGTAGAAAAAAGAAACATTTCATAGGAAGTGGAAGAAAATGGTTGTTCGTGAGTGGAATTAAATGCAAGGGAGTGGAATTTATTTGGATTGAATGTTCATTACTTAAATTTTGTAATGTAATATATTATAATTAATAATTAAAATTTCATTTAAGTTATTTTTTAACTTCACTGGAAACTTTAATTTCATCTCCCTGATAGTTATTATTTCATTTTGTTTCTTGAGGCTCATCACCCATATCTTCTATGTTTATTAAACTAATCTGAGCAGTAGTCATCCAAAATGATCCCCAGTACATGGTATGGGATGAATTTTTTGTTAGATTAGTTCAAGAAACATAGGTGGTTGTCCAAAAAATATGGGAGATAAATGTCAAATAACAAAATTCAATAATAACTGTTTGGGAGGTATGTCATCGAGAAACTTTTGAACCACAATGATGGGAGGGAGGATAGCTTGAAAGAGGGAGTCCAATACATCATCAAGATATGGAAGACAATCATCATTCAAGGAAGGATTAAATAAACACAATGAATTTTATTTTTACTGGGGTATTTAAGTATTATATCTCTGTTCAAAATAGTAACAATTTTCATGAAATATTCATGAAAATGTTGAATTTTATAAATGAAGTGTATTGTATTGTAGTTATTAAAGACTAATTAAATGTTTGAATTCACATGTAGAAAATTCCATATACACATGATGATGTTACTAATATTGAGAAAGAACTGATTGTTGACGATGAAACTAAAAAATTATTAGGGGATCAACAAAATGGTGATGAAAAAACAATGACGCAACATCACAATGTTGAATAAAATTATTAGGGTAAGAAATGATGGTGTAAAATTTGAGGTTTATTGTAATCAATGAGACCAACCTATTCACCCCAAAAATTAAATGTTCATTAGTTATATTGAAGTCACAATGAGGATGAATGTGTCAATTAATATTGATTCATGGTTCCACATCTAACCTATAACAAAGGAAAACCTCTGAAAATTAATAATAGAAATGTTAAAATATACATTCTCTGTTTTACTAAAAAATTATATACTAAAATTTTGATTTAATTTTCATTATTCATTCTTAACATAATTTATTTGTGAATATTTCTGTAAGAAATTTGTCTTAATTTCCCCTGGAAAATCCCATAGAGGTTTTTGGATGCTTCTTAACAATTTATATCTTAGAGATGATGAGGGGAAAATAAAACCCCACCGACCACTTAGTTATCAATAAATTATAAATAGAAAACATATAATTCTTTCATAAATCATTTTAATGTGAAATAATTGTAGGTTCATTCCAGTCAATAATATATTATTTTACACTATTTATTTTATCCAACTTGATTAAAAATTGTTAATTTATGGAACCTAAAATGAATTCTGAAAATAAATAATGTGCATAAAAACCAAAATACCCCTATCAAAAAGCAATGATAGGGTATTCTATATTAGAGAATAAATTTTTATATATTTTAAATAAATAATAAAAGTTTAATTATGTGATATAAAACAACACATCTTCATTTTTTTATATGTATATTGACGAATCAAAATCTAAACCCACTTCCATCCCACATCATGTTCTATGAAGGAGGCTCATGTATATAAGGAGGGTAAATTTCTTGATGAAAACATAAAAAAGTATAGGAATCATTTGTAAGTTTGACATAATTATAGTTATTTATGATTTATACCAATATTACCTAAAAATATTTATTTATGTTCATATTTTTTATATGGTTTAGACACAAAAATCAGCAACGATAGTACCAGAAGAAAAACTACTTTCAGTAGCTTTGAAGAGGCCTAAACAATATGGTTGCATTAGAGGATTAGGTTTTTGAGTCTCTCCTATAACATATTTCAAGAAGATAAAACAACATTAAGATATATATAATATGGTGATATGATTGTAGACACAAATAGACTCACTACAAGATATTATTGTGCGGTCTGGTTTGGCATAATAAAGTATAAGATACGATAAAAGTGAACAGGAGGTGGAGAAAAAAATCCCCACATAAACCAAATGATCCCAATAGCTTTGAGTCTATTCATTCTCCCCAACAACATACCTTACCTGGGGTAATCAATTTTTTCATTACACTTTCACCTAAATGTGAATAAAAAAACTTTTGATAACTTTATATTACGAAAATTTTGTAGGGTATAGTTATATGTGATTTTTATCTATCAACACCCATGTACCAAAATATTGAAATGGGAATAGTGTATAATATCCCTAGAGACCTGATACACAATCAAGACCTACCAGAAGATAATATGAAAGTGGGTATTGAGGTAGCCTATGATCCTACTTCTATGTTGCCTATTATACTTGATGGTCCAGTTATTACAAAGGCTAAACTACCATTGAAGATTTAATTGCATGACCATCTAATTTATATAGATACATGAGGTACATCTGTAAAAAAAATTCATATGAAAAACTTGTAACAATTGATAAAAAAAGGTAGTGAGGTACGTTATTATAGATAGATGAAGTAGTGTAGAAACAGAAGGCTGAATCAAGAAAATATAGTCAATTGACTAAGAAAACAAAATGACCTTTCGAGAGTACCTTATCCCTACCAATTCCATATATTCATTTATTATCAAAAAAACGTCATGCAGAGAACACATTTAAAGAAAAAACTATGCCTTATAATGAATATGAAGAAAAAATTTATGGATATTCCTCATACACATAATTGGTCTCGAGACTCTAACTAGGATTCACAAGAAATAGTGGTTGGGCGTATTAGTTGTGAATACTTATATAAGATATATTTTCAAAATACGCCTATCCAAATTGTGAGATAATATGTTTATTAATCTTAATATCTATTCATATTTTTTACAAGATATTATATCAAAACTATATAAAGGGAAGATCGTGTGAAGTATGATTTGGATTCATTAATCCATGTATCATTTCAACGCTAGAAAATACTTTGAATGAGTAAGCAATTAAGAAGAAATAAGATGAGTTACTTGAAAATTTTAATAAAAAAAATTAAACGATAGACTCTTTTTGATACCTACAATGAAATGGTAATTCTATAAAATCTAATCACAAGAAACTATTTTTTTACTTTTTTTCATTACATATTTTTGTTTTGTTTTTTAAGAAGAATTGGATGCTGATAGCAATCAATATGGACACCCTGAATATATATATTTTTCATCCAATGCACAGAATTGAAACCAACTGACCACACATGATGTGTATTGTGAATATTTAATAAACTAAAGTAAACATTTTATAGATAAACATTGAATTATATGTTCATCATATGTTTTAATAAAAAATAATTTTGATAGGGAGGTTGCTCAATATAGGATAGATTAAGGCATGAAGTTATTTTCTACAGGTATACAACTTGTGGATTACAGAAATTGAATCAAATTAAGGTATATATAGAAACATTTAACTATTAAAAAATATCAATTTTTTAACTAATTTTGTTGAAAGATTATGTAGTGTCTAAAACAAGATAATGTCATCGATTTTGGATATTATGTTTTCAAATTTATGAGAGAAATAATAAATAATGAAAATACTAGTATCCCATAATTGGTAATTTGGGAAGGTAATTAAAATTTAATTAAATATATTTCATAGTTAGTTATTTTTCAATAATTTCTTAGTGCTATCCAGATTTCTGATAACCTATTAAATCAAAATAAGAAATAAATTTGTTCAAAGACGATTAGGCAATGTACTTTTTGTCAAAATGCACGATGACAACAAATTTAGGTGATTACCTACGATGTTTTTTTATCTAGTAAGGGTTATGAACATAGAGAGATATTTGGGGTGTAAATAATTAGTTCCATAATGATTATATAATATTTTTTATCTCTTTATCAAGGAGAATTTCAATAGAGAAAGTCAATTTGTTTATAATAATTGACTTGAAAATAATAAAATTGTTGGGAAATCACTGAGGCAGAGGTAGAGGCGGAGGTGGTGGCAAAGGCGGAGCCAAATGCAATGGTGGAGGTAGAGTCGGAGTCGTAGATTAATGTGGAAGAGGAGTTAGAGGAAAAGAAATAGGTGGAGAACAATGGAGAGGATGATAAGAAGCGATATCTTGAAAACAAAAAAATTAATTGGAAATGAAGTAGAATGAGGATTATACCATGATTGTGTTTAAGAATAATTTTTTAAAAGTGCACAAAACACTATTCACTTAAGAGAAGATCTATTTTGAAAGTGTTTTAGGTTAATTATTGAAATAATGTTTTCACAACTTGTTTAAGTGATTTTATAAAGGGTAGTAATCCACCTGTAAGATCGTTTTGTGTTAGAAGCATCTATTTCTCCACTAGTGTTATTAAAGAAACATCTTTTAAAATCCCAATCATCAAATAGGTATATAATCCGAAATAATTGTATGAATAAATATGTTTGTAGTAAACTATCAAAGTCATAAGGTGTATAAAAGAACTATTGGAGGAAAACCAACATTGATATATAATGGTCATGGGGGAGGGCTAGTGTCAAAATTTCAATTAACAGTTTAAAATCGACATTTTAATACAAAAAAGTGTCACTCACTAAAAACTAAAAAAACACCCTTATATTTTCTTAATAGTTTAGGAAAACAATTCATAATTCATTTGTGACGTGTATGAATCTGTCTCATGTCAAACCCACACACGATGCCATCTGTATGACACAAAGTGCATGTTTCCAGTTTAAAATGTCATTTTATAAAAAATCACAAGTGGCATACTTAAAATAGAGGAAACACATTTTGATCATTTTTACACATCAGGACAATGATTTATAAGTCTTTTGGGTCTTATAGGAATCAGACCCACCTCTCTCCAATGCACAGTGTGACTAGTATGAATCCATGTGCATATTTTTATTCAAAATTGACATTAATTTTAGTAAAAAAATAGACATACAAAAAATTTAGAAAACTCATTCATATTGTTGGTACATTAAAAAATAATCCATAAGTAATTTTTGATGTATAAGAATCATCCGGTCCAGAATTCGACACACAGTGTGACCGGTATGACTCATAGTGCCAGTTATTAATTAAAAATTGACATTTTAATACAAAAAAGTGATACTCTTTGAGAACAGAGAAAACACAGTAAGATTATCTTGATAATTTGGGAAAAAAATTCATAATTCATATGTTATGTATATGAATCAGTCTAATTTCAAACCCACGCATGATGCCACTCGTATGGCTCAAAGTGCATGTTTCCAGTTTAAAATGTCATTTTAGTAAAAAAACACCAGTGGCGTACTAAAAACTAATGAAACACATTATTATTATTTTAATACTGTAGGAAAAATATCCATAAGTCATTTGGGAGATTTAAAAATAATTCTTTCCTCAATCTGACGCATGGTGTGACCATTATTACTCGTAGTGCTTTTTTATTAAAAATTGACTTTATGTTTAGTGAAAAAACAACTGACATACTCAAAAAAAACACATTCATATTGTATTGTTACATTAGGTAAATGATCTATAATTCATTTTTGGCATGTTGGAATCAGCCACAACTCAATCTGATGCATGGTGTGACTGGTATAACTCAAAGTGTCTGTTATCAGTTTAAAATTGATATTTTAATACAAAAAAATGTAATTCACTGAATACCAAGAAAACACACTCATATTGTCTTGATAATTTTTTACAATGATTCATAATTCATTTTTATGTTTATAAATTAGTCTCGTGTCAAACCCACACATGATGACACCTGTATGACTCAAAGTACATGTTTGTAGTCTAAAATGTCATTTTAGTAAAAAACACAAGTGGCATACTCCAAACTAAGGAAATGAATTTTGATTATTTTTGATACTTTATTAAAATGATCCATGAGTAATTTGGGATGTGTATAAATAATCCGTACCTCAATAAGACACATAGTTTGATCGGTATGACTCTAAGTGCATCTTTTTAAACAAAATTGACATTAATTATAGTGAAAAAACAAATGGCATAATAAAACCCAATAAAACACATTATAATTGTTTTTCTACATTATAAAAATTATCCATAAATTATTTTTGATGTGTTGTAATCAACCTCACCTTAATATGATGCACATTTTGACCTGTATGACATTAAGTGCCTTTTATTAGTTTAAAATTGACATTAATATACAAAAAGTGTAAGTCACTAAAAATTAAGAAAACATGATTGGATTTCTTTTATAATTTGGTAAAATGATTCATAATTCCTTTGTGATGTGTATTGATCAGTCTCATATCATTCCTACACACGATGCGTCCTATATGTCTCAAAGTGTGTGTTTCTAGTTTGAAATGACATTTAATAAAAAACACACATGGTGCACTCAATACCATGGAAAAAAATTCTGATTGTTTTTATAATTTATTACACTGATCCATGAGTCATATGGGATTTTTAAAAGGTAGTATCACCTTAATCCGATCCACGGTGTGACCAATATGACTCCATGTGCGTCTTTTTATTAAAAATTGTCATTAATTTCAGTGAAAAACCAACTAACCTACTCAAAATTGGGAAAACACATTCAGATTATTTTGGTAAATTGTGCCAATAATCTATATGTCATTTTTCATGTATAGGAATCATCTTCACCTCAAACTGACACATGGTGTGATCGGTATAACTCCAATTGTTTCTTTTTATTCAAGATTGGCATTAATTTTTTTGTGAAAAAACAACTAACATACTTAAAACCAAGAAAACACATTTTGATTGTTTAGGTACATTTAGAAAATGATCCATATGTCATTTTTGACTTATAGGAATCATATACAGCTCAATATGATACATGTTGTGACCGACACAACTGCAATTGCATCTTTTTATTCAAAACTGACATTAATTTTAATAAAACAAAACAACTGACATACTCAAAACTGAGAAAACACGTTCTTATTATTTTGATACTTTAGGAAATCAATACATATTTAATTTTTGAATTGATGGAATCAGTCACACCTCAATTCAACCCATTGTGTGACAGGAATGACTCAAAATGTTCCTTTTTATTCACAATATACATTAATTTTAGAAAAAACAACAATTGAAAAACTCTATAATAGTATTTTTTTTTTATTGTATTTTTGTTTGAAATGTTATTTCATTTAAGTTTAGTATTTGTATCTTATTTTGGCAGTTCTTTGGTGATGCAGTGTGTTGTTACAGCACACTTCACTTGTTTCCAGTGCTATAGTATGTTGTAGCATCACACTATAGTTTTCACCTTTATTGCTGCTAATATGCATTGACAAAGACAACCTTTAACAAATATTGTATAAAGAACCGATAAAAGAATATTTTATTAGTGATTTTGAAGATCCGATAAAGGGATCATTTATTAGTTCTTTTTAATGTTCCATAAAGGAATATTTATTAGCACTTCTAAAAGTTATTATATATGGTCTCCTTATCAGCACCAAAAACACACACCGATAATGTAACGTCCCGGACCCGGGTGCCACTCAACGAGTGCCCCGAACCCGGTTCGCCACGTAACCTCAAGCGCATTTCCCCAAACGCCAGAGGCTGTCGAATAGTAGCGAGGGCCCAGGTCTGGTAGTGGGGAAACTATGCCCTCATTTGTCAAAGTGTAGCGCAGCGGAATTGAAATAAAACATACAACAAACAGCGGAAGCAGTAAACCATACACAAGGAAATGGGTATAACCAAAAGTGTATAAATAATGATGCTACATGTCTCAAGTTCTAAGAAAACAGCCAGAACATGTTATACATCAATACAGTACTGTAAACAGCAGAGTACAGCAAAACAAAGCAAACAGCTGGCAGCGGCATCGCGAGCCTAGGCTCGGTCCCATGCCCTCCTACTCCACAGCAACAGTCAAGTACCTGTATAGGGACTCTTGCCCCTATCCACTCCTGCAGAAATGTAATCTATTTGGGCTGAAAAGCATGACCCGAACAGGGTGTGAGAAATATATCTCAGTAGGCACCCACCAAAGGCTCGTGCCCAACTGCATGTAAGCATGCAACAACAGTGTGCAGTAGTAAAATGAAATAAAGTAAGCAGTACTCAAAAGTAACTAACTACCAGTTATATTTCCATTTTATTATTCATTTAATCATTTAACTTAGTAACATTCTGTGCTCAACAGCACCAAGCCCTCAGGCCAACCAGAAGCTTGCCCTTAGGCTAAAATAGTAAACCACGCCCTCAGGCTTGCCCTCAGGCCATACAGAATCCAACCCATAGGTATTACCCTCAGGTGTAATAGAAATTCTCACCCTCAGGCATACGAAGTGTCGCCCTCAGGCACAGAAGTCAATCCCTCAGGCACGAAAGGTTTCCCTCAGGCGAAATAAAACGTCGCCGCCGGCTAAAACAGTTACGCCCTCAGGCTAATCACAACAATGCCCTCAGGCCAAACAGGTAACCGGGTCATTCCCAACATATCAAAATGCAGTAAACAAGCAATTCCTCTCAAGGCAATTCTATAATTTCTACATTAAAGGCATACCCTCAGGTATCCAGGCCAAACGGCTAAACAGAGGAACGCACCCCTCGGGATGGTCCTGGATCCAAGCAACGATCCTAAACAGCATTTTTACAACATTATTTAATTACCTATACAGTTCTAGGTAGTTAAATTAGTCACGGCCTCAGCCTCACGACACCCCAACATGGGTTCGTGGCACAAAAACGCACAAAAACTCACAACAGTTGGAAAATAAACACAAAGCCACCTACCTTATTCGCTAACGAACATTATACCCGAACGCCGACTCTAAAAACACCCAAGAATGGCGTAGATCTGACAAAGAACGAAACTCATTCAAATGTAAATAACTTACGTTAGGGAAAGAATTGGTAAGAATGGTACCAGGAGAGGATAGGGCTTCCCCGTGCGGTTCCAACGAGATCGTCCGAGGCAGAAACCGATTCCAGACGAACCCCTGGCAGATCTTCAAAGGTTTGGCCGTCCTCCTTGGCTCCAAAACGGCTCAAACGCCTCCTCTGCCAAATGAGGAGGCTACTGCATGTTTTAAGCCGAAAAAACAAAGTACACGGCGTGTACTTCTGAGTACACGGCGTGTACTTCTTTCATTTAACTGTTCATTTGGTGGCACTTCCACAATGTTCATCCATCGACATGAGTACACGGAATGTACTCTCGAGTACATGGTGTGAACTGTCGCCCAGCTGGCAGTGACTTCACCGCCTTACTATTCAAGCCTGCCGACTGACTACACGGAATGTAAGTACCACTACATGGCATGTAGTTGGTTCCTAAACCCCTCATCGTCAGCAAGGCTACATGCCCCGTGTACTTGTCCCAACACGGCCAAAACTACACGGAGTGTGGAAAAGTACATGGCGTGTAGTTCCAAAATTTAGGATTTTTCCTCATTTTCCATATTTTCTCAAAAACACTTAAGGAAAAGGAAAAAGAAGAAGACCGTACCTCAAAGATAAGAACCGGGTTATTACAAACTTCCCCCCTTATAGCAATTCGTCCTTGAATTGCCCTTCCAAGGGTGGCGAAGTTAAAGCTCAGAATAGCTCTGTCCACTGAGCACGTACGTCAGCCTCCTGCTCCCAGGTCTCGTCCTCCACTCGGCCATGCTGCCATAGCACCCGTACGAGAGGAACTGACCAGCCTTAGAGAACCTTCGTGCTCCTGTCAACGATACGGATCGAATGCTCCTCAAAGGACGCATCATGTTGAAGCTCAACCTCCTCTGGCTGAAAGGTGTGAGATGGGTCTGAATAGTAGCGACGTAACTGAGACACGTGGAAGACGTCGTGCATGGCTCGGTACTTCTGCGGTAATTGCAACCAATAGGAAACCAGCCCGACCCTCTCTAGAATCTCAAATGGCCCCACATACCTCGGTGAAAGCTTACCTTGCCTCCTGATCTGCTTGTGTCTCAGCCTCGGCGAATCACGTAGAAAAACCTGATCCCCGACCATGAACTCCAAAGGTCGTCTGCGGCGATCAGCGTAAGACTTATGACGAGACTGCGTGATAGCCATCCGCTTCCGAATCAACTGGACCTGCTCAGATGTCTCCTTCACTAGATGTGCCCCCAGTAAAGCTGCCTCACCTGCCTCCAACCAGCACAAAGGTGATCGGCATGGACTACCATATAAAACCTCGTATGGTGTCATCTCAATAGTTTCCTGAAAACTATTGTTATAGGCAAACTCGACTAAGGGTATATGATTCTCCCAAGAGCCCCCAAAGTCTAGTACGCATGTACGCAGCATGTCCTCTAGAACCTGTATTGTCCGCTCTGACTGGCCATCTGTCTGAGGGTGGTATGCTGTGCTCAGAAGCACCTGTGTACCCAGAGCCCTCTGAAAACCCTACCAGAAACGAGACGTAAAGCGGGAGTCCCTATCTAAAACGATATAACGAGGGACCCCATGAAGATGTAAGATCTCTCGGATATACATCCTTCCAAGATCATCCACACCGAAGGTCTCCTTGATTGGCAAGAAGTGAGCTACCTTTGTGAGTCTATCCACAACAACCCACACGACGTCATTACCTCGAGGTGACCTTGGCAATCCCGTCATGAAATCCATCACGACATCATCCCATTTCCACTCTGGAATGGGCAACTGCTGTAACAGCCCAGCTGGCCTCTGGTGCTCTGCCTTCACCCGCTGACAGGTGGAACACCTTGTAACAAAACCAGCTATCTCTCTCTTCATACCCGGCCACTAGTACTAATGTCTCAAGTCTCGGTACATCTTGGTAACCTCGGGATGAACTTCCCAAGATAAATCATGAAACTCCTGCATTATCTCCTCACGTATATCCCTTGGAACCCATACTCGTCCATGGAAAAGCAAAACCTCATCATCGCCTATCGTCCAACCGGGAGGAGGGTCCTCACTTGACACCGACTCCCGTAGAACTAAGCCTTCTGAATCAGATAGCTGCCTCATCCTCACTCTGTCCAGGATGGTAGAAGTCATACCTAACGAGGAAAGATAAGTCTGCCCCTGACTGTCATGTACCTCCAGATGCATCTCAGAGAACAAAGCCATGAGCTTCCACTCACCACTGGCCTCTTACACTGCCTGTATCTGAGTCTTCCTGCTCAGTGCATCAGCTACTGCATTACCTTTACCAGGTGTATAGGCAATCTCAAAATCAAAGGACTGTAGGTACTCAACCCACCTTCTCTGCCTCAGATTCAGGTCACGCTGAGTAAAGATATACTTGAGAATTTTGTGGTCGGTGAAGACCATGAAATGCTCTCCCAACAGATAGTGTCTCCAACAGCGCAACGCATGAACCACTACAGCCAACTCAAGATCATGCGTCGGGTAATTCCTCTCATGTGGCCTCAACTACCGAGACCCGTACGCAACAACTCGGTCGCCCTACATCAAAACGGCTCCCAGCCCAATCCCTGATGCATCACAGTAAACTGTATAGCTCTTCCCCTACTCTGGGAGTATCAGGATCGGTGCTGATGTCAACCTTCCCTTCAGGTCCTGAAAAGCTGCCTCATAAGCTTCTGACCAAACGAACTTCACACCCTTCTTAGTCAGACCTGTCAACGGTGCTGCTAAGTGGGAGAAGTCCTGTATGAAGCATCTGTAGTAACCAGCCAGCCCTAAGAAACTCCGTATCTCAAACACGTTCTTAGGCTGCTCCCAGGAAACTACTGCTCTCACCTTATCTGGGTCTACTGCAACTCCTGCCTCTGAGATAATGTGACCCAGGAAGTGAATCTGGTCCATCCAAAAAGTGGAACTTTGAGAGCTTAGCATATAGCTGATGCTCTCTTAGTGTACTCAATACGATCTCAATATGGGTGGCATGGTCGTGTCGAGTGTGAGAGTAAACCAAGATGTCGTCCATGAATACTACCACAAAAGAATCAAGATATGGATGGAACACATGATTCATCAGATCCATGAAAACCGCTAGCGCGTTCGTGAGTCCGAACGGCATAACCGTATACTCATATAGACCATACCTACTCCTGAAAGTTGTGAGAGGTATACCAGATGGTCTCACGCACAGATAATGATATACGGATCTCAAGTCAATCTTTGAGAACACTCGTACTCCCCGAAGCTGATCAAACAGATCATCAATTCTCGGCAAGGGATATCGGTTCTTAACCGTCAACTGGTTCAGCTTCCGATAATCCACACAAAGTCTGAGGGTATCGTCCGCCTTTTTCACAAAAAGGTCCAGAGAACCCCAAGGAGAAGTACTGGGTCAGATAAATCCCTTTGCCTGCAACTCCTCTAACTGCCTCTTGAGCTCCTGTAGCTCTGGAGTGGCCATCCTATAAGGAGGAATGGACACCGGTGCTGCTCCTAGCACTAGCTCAATAGAGAAATCCACCTCACGCACTGGAGGTAGACCTGAAAAGTCTTCAGGGAAGACATCCCTGAAACGATCGACAACTGGAGGGAAATCCGTCTGACAAGTCCCCTGATCATCCAGATATAATCTCGCAACCTGGGCTGTGACTCCACCTCGCCCATGATGCTCTGGTCCAGCTCGACTCGCCTGAACATCCCATTCTCCCTTGTATAAAAACTCTCCGCCCTCTGGTGACGTGAAACGCACCCTGTGACGATAGCAGTCTACAAAGGCTCGGAAGGGAACCAACCAGTCCATCCCGAGAATGACGTCATAACCCATCATCTCCAAGACATAGAGGTCCCAAAGGAAGTGACACCCTCCAACCTCAAGGGGAACTCCTTACACTGATTCACACCAGTCGTTCTAGTCCCCAACGGAGTGTCTAGCGTCAAGATATCCGAAGAAGAAGAAACACCGAGCCCAAGGCTCTCCACAATGGGTACAGATATGAAACTATGTGTAGCTCCCGTATCAAAAAGTACTGAAGACAAGACAAAAGCTACTAGAATAGTACCTCTGACTGTTGAAGGTCCGGGATCCTACTCCTGCTGGATCTGTTGCACTGCATATGCCTGCCTAGTGTCGCAGCCCTGCGACACAACCTGGATACCCTGAGCTGTCCCACCCTGCTGCCTCTACGATCCTGGTGTCTGGCTACCACGGCCACGACCACCATCTCTGCCTGCACCCCCTGACGTATTCCAGTTCCCTGACTGGTAAGAAGCCACTGGTCCTGCTCCCGCACGCGGAGTCTGTACAGAACCCCTCTCACTAGCCACTGGCAGAAACGCCCTACAAAAGCACTGCAGATGACCCATCTTGCCGCAAGCTCAGCACTCAACAGGGTCTCGTGGACACTGCGGCCTCTTGTGCCCCTCTCTGCCACACTGGTAGCACCTGATCGGGCCACCTGAAGAAGTTGCCTGGCTGGTACTGCTACCCTGAGAGAAATCCATCTGTCTCTTCCTCTTGCCCGTAGAAATAGTACCAGTAATTGGTGCTGGACCACCCTGGCTCACACCACAAGCTTCCCGCGGGTTCCTCTCAGAAATCAGTGCCTGGTTTACAATCGCATGTATAGTAGGCAACCTGAAAACATTCACCAGTGCTCAGATGTCATACCGAAGACCATCCTCAAAACGCCTGGCTCTCAACGTCTCACCACCCACCAGCACGGGTGCAAAATGATGAAGCTCTGTAAAACGAGCAGAATAGTCCATCACCGACATAGCGCCCTGCTGCAGATTCATGAACTCTCGAGCTCTATCTGCCCTCAGCGTCTCGAGAAAGAATAAGTCATAGAATACTGCCTGAAAATCTTCCCACGCCATGTCTCTGTGATGCTCTGACTGGGTAGTAACATCCCACCACCTCTTGGCGGAATCACGCAGCATGTAAGTCGCGAGCTTGACCCTCTGCCCTAGAGGCGTCTCAAGATGCTCGAAAATAGTCTGCATCGATCCTAGCCAAGACTCTGCAGCCCGTGGTCCACCATCCCCTGAAAACATAGGCGGATGCTGCTGCTGAATGATACGAGTCAGCTTGGTCATAGATGTGGCAGCCTGCGGTGCTCCCTAAAAGGTCTGCATGAACCGCATAAAGCCTTCACGGAACTGTGTCTCCGCGCATGTGGCTGGTATAACGGCTGGCACCGCATCTGGCTCTGCTGGAGGATCAACTGGTAGCCCATGGCCCACCATCTCTGGAGTATAATCGTCGCCGCTCTCCTGGCGAACAACTCACAGTCGTCTAGGTGGCATGACACTACAAGGTCAAAAGCACGCCTCAGATTCAAGATCATTAAAACTGAAAGCGAAGGAACCACAAGGGAACAAGAGGAAGAAGGAATTTCAAAATTTGCAAAACAATACTACACGGCGTGTACAATGACTACACGACGTGTGCTTGACTTTCCTTCCCCTGCCCGGGTCCTTCTACACGGCTGAGCCACACGGCTTCTGTCGAACAAAACTACACGGCGTGTAAATAATCTACATGGCGTGTATGGCGTTATTTTCCAACTGCCCGTGTCGTCTGTGACACGGCCGACTACTCGGCTTACAACTACACGGTGTGTTACACCCGCACACGGCGTGTACACCATCCTGTTTCCCAGCCACACGGATAACTCCACACGGTCTGTCCTCGGACAAGACTACACGGTGTGTCCCACAGGTACACGGCGTGTTCAGGGAAAGGTGACACCGGCCTGTGTTGTTAGTTACACGTCCGAGTCCCCAGGTCACACTACACGGCGTGTCTTTTATTGACACGGTGTGTTCTGTCAAGGAGTTCACCGACCCATGTTTTTAGTGACACGGACGGACTCTGGGTCACACTACACCGTGTGCACAAAAACTACACGGCGTGTTTTACCCAAGCTCTTCCCTACCCCGTGTCGCCGTCCACATGGTTTGTGACACGGGAAGAGACTACACGACGTGTACTCAGGGTACACGGCGTGTACTCAACAAGTTAATTTTTCTTCCCGAACAGAAGAACACACACGGCGTGTATGAGGTCCTACACGACGTGTATTCTGGGTTTTCCGGACAGTATGCCTCAGAAACTTCCCCGGAACCCAGAAAATACTGAAACTAACACCTAAGTGTCAAATTCCGACCCGTGGGGGCCCATACTCCCCACGAATCAAAGTTTGACATCTTATATGTGTTATAACTAATAACCAGTCGATGATCAACCAAATTCCGGTCAATGGGGGCCCATACTCCCCAAAAAACCAAAGTTTGGCGTCCATTCTATAAACAAGCTCAAACAAAAATACCATATCACAAGGCACGTATTTATCAAGCAGCTATCACAACAGCATGCTTTACTAGCACAACAACATGCAAATTCTAATGCACCTACATGGCATGGAAACTATGCATGGCATGTGATTTCTAGCATGTGCCTATATGATGCATGAGACGGCATACCCTCATCTCATCGGGTTGTAACTAAATAGAACCCACAGATAAAATATAAACAGCACAATCCAAGTGCATCACCCAACGGTGAAAACATATCAACCGTAAAATTGCAAAATTAAAAGAATGCAAAATACGAGGTAGACTGGCTTTTCCCTGTACACGGGTTAGCTACGCCCGAGCACAGCTTATTACCAACTACCGTTCCATCCTATCCCTGACTACGGCTCCAAATAGTAAGTCAAAAAAAAGAACCGCCTCTGATACCACTTTGTAACGTCCTGGACCCAGGTTCCACTCAACGGGTGCCCCGAACCCGGTTTTCCACGTAACCTCAAGTGTATTTCCCCAAACGCCAGAGGCCGCCGACTAGCAGCGAGGGCCCAGGTCTGATAGTGGGGAAACTATGCCCTCATTTGTCAAAGTGTAGTGCAACAGAATTGAAATAAAACATACAACAAACAACGGAAGCAGTAAACCATACACAAGGCAATGGATATAACCAACAACAGTGTATAAATAATGATGATACATGTCTCAAGTTCTAAGAAAACAACCAGAACATGTTATACATCAATACAGTACTGTAAACAGCAGAGTACAGCAAAACAAAGCAAACAGCTGGCAGCGGCATTGCGAGCCTAGGCTCGGTCTCATGCCCTCCTACTCCACAGCAACAGTCAAGTACCTGTATAAGGACTCTTGCCCCTATCCACACCTGCAGAAATGTAATCTGATTGGGCTGAAAAGCATGACCCAAACAGGGTGTGAGAAATATATCTCAGTAGGCACCCACCAAAGGCCCGTGCCCAACTGCGTGTAAGCATGCAACAACAGTGTGCAGTAGTAAAATGCAATAAAGTAAGCAGTACTCAAAAGTAACTAACTACCAGTTATATTGCCATTTTATTATTCATTTAATCATTTAACTTAGTAACATTCTGTGCTCAACAGCACCAAGCCCTCAGGCCAACCAGAAGCTTTCCCTCAGGCTAAAATAGTAAACGACGCCCTCAGGCTTGCCCTCAGGTCATACAGAATCCAACCCGCAGTTATTTCCCTCAGGCGTAACAGAAATTCTCACCCTCAGGCATACGAAGTGTCTCCCTCAGGCATAGAAGTCAAGCCCTCAGGCACGAAAGGTTGCCCTCAGGCGAAATACAACGTCGCCGCCGGCTAAAACAGTCACGCCCTCAGGCTAAACAGGTAACTGGGCCATGCCCAACATATCAAAATGCAGTAAACAAGCAATTCTTCTCAAGGCAATTCTACAATTTCTACATTAAAGGCATACCCTCAGGTATCCTGGCCAAACGGCTAAACAGAGGAACACACCCCTCGGGATGGTCCTGGATCCAAGCAACGATCCCAAACAGCATTTTTACAACATTATTTAATTACCTATACAGTTCTAGGTAGTTAAATTAGCCACGACCTCAGCCTCATGACACCCCAACATGGTTTCGTGGCACAAAAACGCACGATAGTTGGAAAATAAACACAAAGCCACCTACCTTATTCGCTAACGAACGTTATACCCGAACGCTGACTCCAGAAACGCCCAAGAACGGCGTAGATCTGACAAAGAACGAAAACTATTCAAATGTAAATAACTTACGTTAGGGAAAGAATTGGTAAGAATGGTACCAGGAGAGGAGAGGGCTTACCCGTGCGGTTCCAACGAGATCGTCCGAGGCGGAAATCGATTCCAGACGAACCCCCGGCGGATCTTTAAAGGTTAGGCCGTCCTCCTTGGCTCCAAAACGGCTCAAACGCCTCCTCTGTCAAATGAGGAGGCTACTGCCTGTTTTAAGCCGAAAAAACAAAGTACACGGTGTGTACTTTTGAGTACACGGCGTGTACTTCTTTCATTTAACTGTTCATTTGGCGGCACCGCCACACTGTTCATCCGTCGACATGAGTACACGACATGTACTCTCGAGTACACGGCGTGTACTGTCGCCCAGCTGGCGGTGACTCCACCGCCTTACTATTCAAGCCTGCTGACTGACTACACGGCGTGTAAGTACCACTACACGGCGTGTAGTTGGTTCCTAAACCCCTCGTCGACGGCATGGCTACACGCCCCGTGTACTTGTCCCAACACGGCCAAAACTACACGGCGTGTGGAAAAGTACACGACGTGTAGTTCCAAAATTTAGGATTTTTCCCCATTTTCCATATTTTCTCAAAAACACTTAAGGAAAAGGAAAAAGAAGAAGCCCGTACCTCAAAGATAAGAACCGGGTTCTTACAGATAAATGGTGTCTTTTCTCAGTACTTTCAAAAGTGCGGATAGAAGTATTCTTTATCAAAACTATTATTTTCACTAATAAAGCTACCCTTTATCATCACTTTTTAGCACTAATAATGTCCTTGGCCTTTTAACTATGCTGAGGTAGTCAGTATTGATAAAGGTAGATTCTAACATTATTAAAGGTGTGTTTTGTAGTAATGATTCTTTATTCATCGATTATATCTTTCATTTGTTTTCTTTGAGAAGATTAAAATGTGTGAATGTGGGGGGTCATGATCTTATCATACATGTAGTTCACAAATGAACTAATTCATGATAAATATTATGTTCAATCTTTACTAATTTATTCATGGGTTTTTAGGATACTTTTCTTAATTCAAATTTTAATTTTATCTTAATTATTCATTTTAATCACATCTTAATTCTCCACTTCCAATTTTATATTTTTAATTGGAATCACTATAACCAAAAATATTATATGAATTGAAATACCTAATTATAGAAGCATGCATATCCATTTAACCTTGCTATTTAATGGTGGCGTATTATTAAAATTGTCTACAAAAATGGTATTAGAGCCTTCAGATATAAATGAATTCAACATGGTCTGAAAGCAGAAAATTTACGCTGATAATGATTTAACTTATAATGAATTCAAATAAGATCTTTTCTTGTCCATTGTGGGTTGATTGATTCCTTTCAGGGACCAAATAAACCAATTGTTACCCAGACTAAATATGGGAGGACCTATACTATATACCAAGATATATCTACTAATATTCTTGTTATGTATAATAATTTTTTTCCTTTCATTAGGGGACAAGGTGGATAGAGAAGTTTCTTTGAAAATTACTACTGGTATAATTTGAATTATGTAACAGAAATGGTACATGATAGATTCACTTATTGGGATACTTATAAGAAGCATCACATACTCACATTTAAAATTAAATCTGGTGTTTCAATTAATATCCACTTAGATCAATTCAATAAAATCATGCTTGATTTATCCAATATTAATGAGACTGTTGATGATGAAAATATTGTTGTTATTCTTATAATTTCTTAATACAATTCTTACAGATCTCTTTTACAGAATGTAATGTGTGGATATGACTCTATAACCCTATATGTGGTTAAATTGTCCCCGCTCTCTCATGAATTACAGTATAAACCTAGAGTTAAGGGTGTGGTGGAGGGTCATTTTGCAAGGGGTGTTCCACAAACCAAGGGTAATAAGAAAATATATAGTAATGATAAAAACTACAAAAACCAAAAACTAATTTTTACACCCATCTATAATGATAGGGTAATTATTTTCTACAACTGTGTTATGCCTTAGAACACAATACATGAGTATAGAAAAAAACATAATACTAAATAACCAATCAACTAGTCTATTTCAGCGGATTCTTGTTATGATACCACTACTATTTTAAATTTATCTATGTATGCACTCACCCAGGAGAGAGTCTTGGATTAAGTCTACTCATTTAATATGTTTCCTTACAGGGAGTCTTTGATGTGTGAAGATGATGATGGTCGTATAATGGGAGGAGGGGGAAAACCTAAACGGAAGGACGCTGATGGATTGGAGAAGTTGAATATGGAAATAGATCGAAAGCGTTTGATGATGGATGAACATTTAAGTCACAAGGAACTGTTTGAACATTCCAATGGCAGGTCGAAAGGGGCGGGTGACACTCCTGATAGAGTTGCGATAGTGAAGAAAAACATTGCGGATGTGGTGAATTTGGCTACCACCCCCACGTTCACTACCTTTGATTTGCCTCCCCCTAGGCGGATCATCAAAAAAGGTAGGATTACTCATGTTTCCAAAAATCAAGAAGCTATATAGGAGATGGTTCATCTCTGTTGAAATTCTATTATTACAAGATTCATTGATAAAAAAGGTGATGAAATCTAGAAATTTGACGATCTCACAAAAATAATTCCTAAAATTTGTGTTTTCATTGATTTAAAAATGACATGAATGGGGTGTGGATTCTATCATGTTGTTTTCCCCTCTGACAAATTCAAGAGAAGGGCCAGGAGCTTTGGGTCACTTTCCCTGAAGCTCATATTTGTCCACATTCATGAATGGGATGTGAATTTTGATCCCGATACTGTATGGAATACTCACAGATAGGTGTGGATTCAAATCTAAAAACCGAACTGGCTATCTTGGCATTCACACATTCTTTGGTATATTGCATATATGGTTGGAAACTAGATCAGGATGGACAGGAAGACTAATAACCCATTCTACGGGCACTATGCAGGTATATTGGTTGCGGTTTACATGGATAACATCTTGGTGGAGGATGTTTTTCTAACTACTAGAGACGATTCCATCAAATTACAGATCCAGTATGAGTGTAAACCAATGTTTTGTACAAGGTTCATGTTCTTTGTGCATAAAATATCTAAATGTAACCAGGACAAAGAATGTATACTTTGCAATATGAAGGGGCACGATGTCACAAACTATAGGATGAATGAAAAGGAGAAAATCTGAAAGGGGTCTGACATCCCTGGGCCATCTAGGCTCAGCATGTCTAGAGATTATGGTGCAGCAACCCAACCTGTTTTGCTCACCACTAGTAATGAAACTATTGACAAGGATTGAACTATTATATACCAGCATATTGAAAATTTGGACGAAAATTCTTTTGGGTCGGATGGGGTGGGTTCAAACAGCTTGGCTCCCAAGCCTAGTGTGGTTCCCAAGGACTCTGTTGTACATTCATATGAGACTTCCCAGCTGCAGGAGGCTGCATCTACTGACACATCGCTTAGCCCCCACCCTATAGAGATACATCAAGAGGGATTACCAATGCAGACCTATCAAATTGGTGATACAAATGTGGGTAATGACAGTGCCCATTATTTGTTTCACCACAAGCTGAGGACAAGGGCAGTACCCCATATACAGGAGAGCATGATGAATAGATGGTTGTCTCTGAAATTGTAATTAATTATGAGCAAGGGTAAGAAGACCTAGAATTTTCACCACCTGAAGGGTGGATGTAGGATGTTCAAGATGCCCTGATTTCTGAGGATGGAAAAGAGGCAGAGCCATTCTCATAAGTCCCCAGTGAAAAAAACTAAAAAAGGACACCTTCCATAAAAAACATGCACCTATCAATTATATAAATATTTTTCCCCATTGAGTGGAAAACATTGGATTGATGATGCTGAGGATCCAGAGACCCCGATATAGTTTAGCAAAGGAGTCACAGGAGATGCTGGGATCAGTGGAGACCAAAAGTCTGAAGCTGACCCACAAGAAGGAAATGAATGTGGAAGAAAGAAAAAATTGAAAGGCCATGATAATATGGCACAAAATGAGGGGCCTATGACTAGGGGTAGGGACACCAAAATGATGAATACTTTTTATTATAA
This sequence comes from Viscum album, assembly GCA_963277665.1. Taxonomy (NCBI): domain Eukaryota; kingdom Viridiplantae; phylum Streptophyta; class Magnoliopsida; order Santalales; family Viscaceae; genus Viscum; species Viscum album. The sequence continues at coordinate 445,131,199 of OY728136.1, read as the reverse complement.
CTTCCAAGGGCTAGGGAACCCCCTAACGGAGAGGGCCCTTAGGATTTTTTTATGGCCAACAAACCAATGATCATTGGGATTGGTGAACCAAAGAAGAAGTTTAAAAGCTAGAAACACTTCAAATGGGATTCTTTGGGATATCATTTTGTGTTTAAAAATCTCCAAAATAGTGAGATGGGTCATTTATGGATGCTCAGAAATGAGAATATTCAAATGGTCACATACAGCCAAGAAAAGAATAGTACCACTACCGATTTATGCATCTTAGGTTACAAGGTGCCGGTCACCTCGGTGTATGCTTCAACATCATATATTGGAAGAAGAGAATTATGGAGAGAATTAGAAGAAATCTGTAAGAATACATCTCAAAAGTGGTAGGTGATGGGTTATTTCAACACAGTTCTATCACCTGATGAAAATAAAGGGTTTGATTTTAATAGGATAATAGTAAACGATTTTTTTAAAATGCATCAACTAGTGCAATCTGACAAAGTTTCCAATTTCTGGGGAGAATTTCACTAAGAGCAGGCACATATGGAACAGAAGACAAGAAAGCATAATAGGTAGATGTTTTTTGAAATGGGTTATAGAATAATCATGAATGGACTCTCAAGCATCGCACTACCTAAACGCCACTCTGATCAAAACCCCATTGTTGTGGACCTTCACAACACCTTAAGGTCAGCCCCGCTCCCATTTTTTTTAATAATGGCAGGGTAACCCTTCCTGGATGTAGGGAAACTATATCTGAGGCCTGAAATCTTATGAAAAATTCAAAAAGAGGCTCTTGAGGGAATGGAGTACTTAGTCATTTTCCAAGCTTGATCTATATATAAATCTTGTTGAACAGCAGCGGACTAGCATCCAAAACAACTTCCAGCATTTGGAAAAACCTTCTAGGGATGAAATACAAGCCCAAACGAAGCTTGACGACCTAGTAAACATTAATGAAATGATATAGATAAGTCACTTTAATGTGAAATGGCTATAGGAAGGTGATCGGAACTCAATGTTATTTAATAGAATCCACAAAGTAAAAAGAGTAAAGGAATGGAATCATGCCATCAGAGTAAATAGATAGATGTATTCTTCTGAAAATCATATCTTGTGGTGGGAGCAAATGCGGAAAACAGCTCCCAACGCACGAGCCGAGGATCACCGAATGAACGGACAGGTGCAAAATAATTTTTACAATGAAAAATTGATGTTCAATACGCTGCAATTAATACAAATTGAAAATGGACAGCAGCGAATAGTAGCACAACAGTGGACAGCAGCGCAAAGTAAAGAAAAACGGGAAGAAGACAAGTATTTACGTGGTTCGGAACCCTTTTGGGCCCTACTCCACGGCAAGAACACCATCACACACGCTTTATTATTAAACGCTCAAACAAAACACATTAAAAGAGGCTAACAACAGTGATAAAACCTATCAGCAGGAACAACATCTCGCAGAGCAAACACCAAACAACAATCACACAAAAAATGAACAAAGAAAAGGCGAAGGAAAACTCACAGCGCCGGACCTGTCTTGGTCCGGCTGTCCAGATCTCTTCAATAGGTAGGTTGGAGTCGAAAGCAAGACCGGAGAGCGCCGGATTGAGAGCTGCTACAGAGATCTGGTGTTGCGCTGCCTGAAATCACCCAGATCTGGAGCGTTGCGGCGGGAAAACTCCAGTCTTGAAGTGCCGCAACCGGAAACACCCTCTTTGCAACGTCGCGCCCGGAGAGGAACACACCTCAAGCGAGACGGCCGCAAGCAGTGGATGCTGGACCTAAACCGTCAAGGACGAAAGAAGGCTGGATCTAAAACAACGCACCCGGAAGGCTCCTTCTTTGAAGATGCCGATGCCTGCGAATCCTTGACTGTCAAAACGAAAACCAGGAGAAAAACTATCCTCTCGACGGTGCTGCCTGTAAGGGAAAATAAGAAGCCAAAACAACCCTAACAGCGGGTGTAACCGCATGGCAGATCGGACGGCCATGATAAAAGGGGTGGCTGAACAGATCAACGGCCAGAAATTTTGAGCATATAAAATAAATAAATAACGCATGTAAAAAAAAAAAAAAAAGAAACGGAACGGAGACATTTAATATGAAAATAAAAAATTAACTAATCTCCACCATTTTCATATAAAATTGGCGATGTTCTTGCACCTAATGTTATTCAAGAGGAGCCAAGTTCAAGATATCTAAACAATGCTTGAACTTGGATAAAGTCACAGGCTTAGTCAAACTATCGGCTGGATTTTCATCCGTGTGTATCTTAGTGACACACACTGCTCCACTTTCAATAACTTCTCTAATAAAATGAAGCCTAATGTCTATGTGCTTGGACCTACCATGACAAACTAAGATTTTAGATAGATAAAGGGCAGATTGAGAATCACAATGCACAGTAATAATGTCATTACTAATACTAAGTTCAGAAATCAAACCCTTAAGCCATATGACTTCTTTAATGGCTTCTGTCAATGCAATGTACTCGGCTTCAGTGGTCGAGAGGGCCACCACCGACTGCATATTGCACTTCCATGATATAGGTCCTCCACATGCAGTAAAGACATAACCAGTTAGTGATTTCCTAGTATCAATGTTTCCAGCATAGTCAAAATCAACATAACCAGTCACTAATTGAGATGAACTAACATTCTTACCATAGCAAATAGAAAGAGATGAAGTAGAAGAAATGTACCTCAACAACCATTTAAGAGCATGCCAATGAGGCTTGCCCGGATTTGCCATGAACCTGCACAATGTATAGATAGAAAACGCAACATCTGGTCGAGTACAAATCATAGCATACATAATACTACCCACTACATTAGCATAGGGGATTCTACTCATGTATTCAATATTAGAAGCTGTGGCAGGTGACTGGGATAAAGACAATTTAAAATGCTGACCTAAAGGAAATAATTTCCATGCCGAGAATTTGCTTAGCACAGCCTAGATCTTTCATTTCAAAATCCGAATTCATTGCATTTTCACATGGGTGATTAATTTCATGTCACTACACATGAGCAACATGTCATCTACATAAAGCAGTAAATAAAGCATGCATTTTTTGACAGATTTAAAATATACACATGCATCAAACTGACTCCTGCTGAAACCATTTTCAAGCATGAAAGAATCAAACTTCTTGTACCATTGTCTAGAAGCTTGTTTCAATCCATATAATGATTTATTAAGCAAACAAACTTGGTTAGCTTTAAATTCATGTTCAAAACCAGCAGGAGGCTTCATGTATAACTTTTCATCTAAATCACCATGCAAGAAAGCGGTTTTGACATCTAGCTGTTCTATATGCAAATCAAAATAGGCAGCAAACGCAAGAAGAATTCTTATAGAAGAATGTTTCACTACAGGAGAAAAAATTTCTAAATAATCAATTCCTTCCCTTTGAAGGAATCCTTTGGCAACAAGCCTTGATTTGAATTTAATTTTATTCCCCGCAGTATTGTCTTCTTTCGTTTTGTATATCCATTTACAGCCAATCACCTTGGCTGTAGGTGGTTTATTGACTATGGACCAAGTATGGTTCTTTCTTAGGGATTTCATCTCATCTTCCATAGCCGAAATCCAATGCTTAGAGTTGCTGTCATTGACAGCTTGATTGTAGCTTTGGGGATCTTCTCCACCAAGATCCGCCGCCACATTGAAGGCAAAGGCAACCATGTCAGCATGGCTGTACCTAGGAGGAGGTCTAAGGACTCTCCTCTGCCTATCCCTAGTGAGCTGATAACCCCTAAGGTCACTAGGAGCTCCACCATCAGGAGCATCATCAGAATCAGACCCAGATTCTGGCTCAGACTGAGAAAGGGGCACCTGAGAGGTAGAGGGAGTCTCAACAGGAGACTCACTAACACCGGGAGGATCAACCTCAAGATCCCTCTTCTCAGAAGGACCCTCACTGTCATCAGTGGGAGGCTGGACTCTAGCAGGAACAGACTCTTGAAAAACCACATCCTGGCTAATGATGCACTTTTGAAAGCCGGGTTTGTCTACCCAAAGTTTATAGTCCTTCACCCCAGTAGGATATCCTATGAAGATGCACTTGATGGCTCGGGGCTCAAGTTTATCATCCTTGACATGAGCATACGCAGTGCACCCAAACACTCTAAGATTTTCATAGGATGGGGGGTGATTGCTCCACAATTCAATCGGAGTCTTAAATTCATTGGCTGATGAGGGACACCTATTTATTAAGTAAACAGCGGTAGTGACAGCTTCTGCCCAAAAGGATTTGGGCAAGCCCGAGCATGAAAGCATGCTACGAACCCGCTCAAGAATGGTACGGTTCATATGATCAGCTAGACCATTCTGCTGAGGAGTATGACTCACGGTTCGGTGTCTCAAAATTCCCTCATTTTCACAAAATTTGATAAACTCAGTAGACAGGTATTCAAGACTATTGTCGGTTCTTAAAGCTTTCAACTTTCTCCCAGATTGATTTTCAACAGAGGCTTTCCAAATTTTAAACACCTCGAAGACGTCAGATTTATTTTTCAAAATGTAGACCCAGACTTTCCTAGAAAAGTCATCTATAAAGCTGACAAAGTAGGAGCCTCCACCATGGGAGGCAGTCCTGGCAGGTCCCCACAAATCAGAGTGAACATACTCAAGTGGGCGGCCATCTTTAAAGATGGATCTATGAAAACAGACTCTTTTTTACTTACCTATTACACAATCTTCACAAAAGGGTAAGTTACTCGGTGTAAGTTGAGTGAGCAGCCCTTGCTTGCTCAATTCCTCTAAGCCTTTAGCGCTCACATGTCCTAGCCGCTTATGCCAAAGCATAGTATTGTCATTATTAGTGACATAGGTGTTGCCCAACTACTTGATGTGTGTTCTTCCATCCAACACATATAGCCCATTCAACAAGGAGCCTCTAAGCACCGTACGAGCTCCCTTGGAGATTCTAACACAACCAGAATCAAACTTAAAGGAAAAACCTCTCTGATCTAGCACACCTAATGAGATGAGATTCCGGTGTAAATCCGGAACCCATCTCACATCCAACAAGGTGACAAGAGAATGGTCTGAGAGCTCTAGCATAACAGAGCCTCTACCCATGACGCAACATCTCTTATTGTTGCCTAGAACAACCTCTCCTTCAACTCCTTCGGTCAAACTAGAAAAAGAACTCCTATCTGGACACATATGGAAAGAACATCCCGAGTTTAACACCCACTCAGCATCAAGAGTATCATGGGACACACACAACACCTCAGCACTTTCATAGCCTTGGTCGGCAAAGAGCGAATGATTAGTAGATTCATTAGAAGGCTTACCAGATTACAATTCAGGGCATCTGGGTTTTATATGCCCAGGTTTCCCACAGTGGAAACAGATAACCCCCTTTGTTTTGGATTTAGACCGGTGTTCCTGCGACTGGCTAGGACTTTTGCTACCTTTTCTGCCTTTACCTTTCTTCTTCCCTCGAAACTCCGAACGACCCCTCACATTCAGACCCTCGGCTTCAGGCTTAACCTTAGCCTTGCTACGCAACTCACGTGAAAGCAAGGAAGACTTGACTTTCTCTAAGGTCAAGGAGTCTCTTCCATACATCATTATAGCATCCCGTCTTTTTATAACATAACTTTTCATTCCATTACACGGAACTGAGGATCTTTAAGGTTTAGTGTCTTGGAAACAAGGAACATAAAACATGAAAAAAAAACAAACAAACATTCTTCTTAAACACTTGAAAGGATTCTCCTCGTGTTCACCCTAGGCTCATTACTTCATCCCATAACCTGGGGACATACATCAAAAGGAAGGGTGAGCAGAAGGCCCAACAAGGGAAACAAGTGAAACATTTTACATATGAACTTGAGATACATCAATAAAGTCATGAAAAAAACTTTAAGGCATGAAAATGAAATCATGAGGCATATCATAATAAAAATAAAACTTTTTCATAACTTGAAGATGTGGCTACATCATTTAACATAGACAATCATGAACATATCACCAAGGTCCATCCCCAAGGTGTCATTTTAAAATTACCAAGGTTATTCACCAAGGTATCGTGAAAATTGTAATCTCTAGTGGTTACATCATTACCCAATGCATTGGAGTGCTATCAGGGCGCACCCTTAAATTTGCCTTTATTATCATGTGAGACACATATATCATCATCAAACATTTCATAAATAACCCACATAGCATAAAATAAATGGGTTTCATTTCATAATCATAACGTTTTAAAAACTGATTTAAAGACATGATCTTTACGTCACTTTAAACCCACGGAAAGGGAAAGCGGGTCTCATGTATGTAAATCCCAGAATTTAAAATGGAACATTTTGATATATATGTGAATACCCTTGTAGAAATAAGAGCTTTGAGTATTCACTTTATAACATAAAATAATTTTTGAGAAAAGAGAGAGGCATTTTGAGGGGAAAATTCTGCAGCATAACGGCTAAGTTTCGGGGTTTTAGAAAACATTGAAATGAGAGGGGACATGGGTCACCCTCTCATAAATGATCCATAAAACAGTAGGGTGAAAGAATAAGAAGGACATATGGACATGGTAATGAAATTTTAGGGACATACCATTTGAAATGAAAAACATGGAAGAAAAAAAAATTAGATTTCTCTTATGAAAATTCGGCAGCCTTACGGCGTCACTTAACTTCAAAAGAAAATGATTTGACAAGATAAAATAGGGTCCCTCATCATATGATCATAAGAGATCATTATGATAGATATAGAGATAATTATCCAACATAACAAAAAGGAACTTGAAATAATTGACATGAAAGTAGAACTTCAAAACGAGAAGGGTGAAGAACCACTTAAAAATTCGGCAGCCTAACGACGCCACTTAAAACTTCAAAATAATGAATTGAAGAGATCAAATGGGGTCTCTCATCATATGATCATAAAAGATCAGTATGATAATTTAGAGATCATACCCCAACATAATAAAAAGGAACATGAAAGACTTGAATGAAAATAGAACTTGAAAATGAGGAAGGTGAAAGAATCCCTTAAAAATTCGGCAGCCTAACGGCGCCACTTAAACATTCTTAAAACGAATTGATGAGAGCAAGGGGGGTCTCTCATCATATGAACATGAAATAGGCAGTATGATGAATATAAAAGAACATCCTCCAACATAAGAACATGGAGTATAAAAGAAATGACATAAAAGAGATTACTTGAAAAGAAAGAGAGGGGTCGGATCCCTTACATTAAAACGTGACTCTTGAAACTCAAAGGATTGGACCTTGAGGACTTGGGGGCACCTTGGGAGGACTACTTGGAAGGTAAGAAGACCATAACTTCGTTGGGGGAGAGTTGGGAGTAAAAACTAAAGGAGGAAAGGGTGGGTATTTATAGGGAAAGTGAGGGGACAAAGCATTAATGGCCAAGGGACACCTCACTAGTGGTTTTGGCAAAACCATGGGCTTGCCCATGGTATTTGCCCATGGTATTGGCCACTTGGGACACCTCACACCTTATCTTACTATTCATAATTCGAACATATTGAATATATACTTAATACATCATTTAATGATGTCATTAAACACCCGTAACTTAAAAACTATACTTTCACTATTCACCGAAAATTCAACTTTCTCAGAATAATCCCAAAATTTCACCTTAACCAAATATCAATGCTATGATTTCAAAAATGAACTCCATTTTATAAAAATATTTTTCTAAATATTTTTAATTTAATTTTTAAATAAAAACACTATTCATCGAAAATTCATTTTTTTCTGAAAAAACCCCAAAAATTACCATAACATAATATCGATGCTCTGAGTTCAAAAATAAAGTAATTTTTATAAAAATAATTTTCTAATTATTTTTAATTAAATTTTTAATTAAAAAACACTATTCACCCGAAAAAACTAATACTTGAATAATAATTAATGAAACCGTTATTTAACTATTTTATTGAGTCACATTACTTAATCAAGGTGCCTAGATTATTTTAAAACTTTCTTTAAGTGAGATTACTAATCCATTTGAACATATTACTAATCCTAATCATAAAATCACTATTCATAATTTACTATTCATCAAAAATCAAGTTGATCTTATTAGACTCTAAATTTAGTACTGAACATAATTGCAGAAGACCATTTTTTGAAAATCATTACACATTTTTAATTATTTAGGGTTTACATAAACAAATTTAAAATATCCTTTTTCTAAAATTCATCAAAAATATGCATACTATATTTTTTCGGTCATTTCAAAATTCATAAACTTCATCATAAGAAGAAATCCCAATTTTTTTTAAAACAAGGATTACACAAGGTAGTTACGGTCTCGTTACATAACCCCTTATAATACCAGCATAGGACCTAAGAGTAAGGTGTGCTAGGGTGATAGAAGCTTGGGGCGGCTCAGTCAACATTGCCCGAGTAGTAATTTCTATCAGTTTGAACTTCTCACGAAGGCGATTCCGTTCCAGCTTCACATGAAGAAGTTCGGCTTGGATTTGATCCAGAGCAAAGCCCAGTGGTGCTACCTCCTTCCCAAGCTCTGTTAGATGGGCTTCGATCGGTCCAAGACTACTAGGTGAGGCCATCAAATCTTCTTTCTATAATAATTAACCAAGATTACTTATATCAAAACATTTTGTTCACAGCGGTCATATTGACCGATGGTTATATAATAGTCAAAACCCACTGATCTCATTTTAATTATAATCATGTTTATCAAATAAAACGTTTTTGTTGAGTATAACAATAACACATAAAAATAGGAAACAAAATTTATTTAAAAATTTCGGGTCGTTACAATCTTCCCCCCTTAAGAAATTGCGTCCTCGCAATTTTAAAATTGGGTTTTGAAATTTCATTGAATGTCCCACATCGGAAAAGGAGTCAGTAAAACTATTACTTTAAAATAAATAAAGGGAAGTACAATGGTCACCCGAGTTAACCCACACTAGGGTTCCATGTAGGAAAACATGGACATGGAGGAAAAAACAAAGGGTCAAGTTCTGAGGGAGAGTGATAGAGAACATGATTAGGAGAAAGTTAACAATGAGAAAATCCCAAACTTATGATGTGTGTAAACGGTCTTTGATTACCTAGTAGGAAACGTAAACCAATAACATTTTTGTTTTACGTTTCTTTTCATAATTTTGAGGATTTCATTTACTACATAGAACGAAAACATAAGAAAATATACCTACCTTCAAGTAGAGTTTCATCCTTTAACAAGTCCCTACCAACACTAATCTTTTCTCCAAATGATGAGAATTCAAAAACACTTGGTCTCATAAAAGCACAAGAATCATCTTCTATAGAATCACATAATCTACAAAAGATTAACTATCTATTTATTCTATCTTTAAACATTATCCCAAAAACTGAAAGGTTAAGGTAAAACAACTCTTCAAAAAGAAAGAATCCCAGAGGAATGGAAACTACTTTTAAATCATCAAAGTTCCATGGTACTACCCAAATTTCATCATAGACCATTCCCTAAATAACGATCCTTAAAATTCCTCAAAACAAACCAAACTAAGATTGAAACCCAAATACAATAAGGATTTGATAACATAGTCTTTCAAAACAACTTCATTGTTCATCTCCAGACAACATCAACCACTCCTAACATCTTATAAAAAAAGTAGCTAACCTAAACATATTTTACCCAAGATAGGTTAGTCATTACCATAAGTAACCTAAATTACTATAAGTTCACCTTAAATTCATCGATTCTTCAAAATATAAGTCAACCTTACTCCTCAATTAAAATACCGTAGTAATCTATTTACCTCGATCAAATATGGTTCCCAAAATAATGAACGTCTTCCAAAATAATAATCATATTTTAATCCCCTAATCATCCCTGTCATATTAATTCTAAAATCGTCGCATTTCCTATCACATTGGTTGTCGGGACATGTTCTTCCATTTCCCACCATTAACTAAGAAGAGAAAGCATAATTAGGGGTTTAAGTACTTAGCTAATAATCATGAAAAGGAACTGAAAGCATATAAGGATAACTTGTATATGAAAGGTATACCCTAACTTGTGATATCCTAGGTTCCCATCTAGGTTATGAATGATCATATATTCTTATGTGAACCTTTATTTTATTTTATCTTTGTTCCTTTAACAATGGTTCATACCAAGCTTATGAATTAACCAAAGCATATCCCCCGAGAGTGTCGTAACCAAGAGTGCAGCAAGGCCCGTTGTCGTGTACCAGTTCCCGTTCGAGTCTAGCTCAAAGCGGTGTTTTCGGGTTTTACCCCTATGTACATATGTGCCAGAGCCACCTCTACCTGCTCGTATCCAGACAGGGATGTATTTGCTTGACAACCCCTTACTCAATACTCACCAAAATACCAGGAAGATTTCCTATATTAAACTTTTCTATAGGGTTCCTCCTAGAGTTTTCATATCCTAATTTCCACAAATAACTAGACCATCCTTTGATACCAACTATAGCATCCCGTCTTTTTATAACATAACTTTTCATTCCATTACACGGAACTGAGGATCTTTAAGGTTTAGTGTCTTGGAAACAAGGAACATAAAACATGAAAAAAAAACAAACAAACATTCTTCTTAAACACTTGAAAGGCTTCTCCTCGCGTTCACCCTAGGCTCATTACTTCATCCCATAACCTGGGGACATATATCAAAAGGAAGGGTGAGCAGAAGGCCCAGCAAGGGAAACAAGTGAAACATTTTACATATGAACTTGAGATACATCAATAAAGTTATGAAAAGAACTTTAAGGCATGAAAATGAAATCATGAGGCATATCATAATAAAAATAAAACTTTTTCATAACTTGAAGATGTGGCTACATCATTTAACATAGACAATCATGAACATATCACCAAGGTCCATCCCCAAGGTGTCATTTTAAAATTACCAAGGTTATTCACCAAGGTATCATGAAAATTGTAATCTCTAGTGGTTACATCATTACCCAATGCATTGGAGCGCTATCAGGGCACACCCTTAAATTTGCCTTTATTATCATGTGAGCCACATATATCATCATCAAACATTTCATAAATAACCCACATAGCATAAAATAAATGGGTTTCATTTCATAATCATAACGTTTTAAAAACTGCTTTAAAGACATGATCTTTACGTCACTTTAAACCCACGGAAAGGGAAAGCGGGTCTCATGTATGTAAATCCCATAATTTAAAATGGAACATTTTGATATATATGTGAATACCCTTGTAGAAATAAGAGCTTTGAGTATTTACTTTATAACATAAAATAATTTTTGAGAAAAGAGAGAGGCATTTTGAGGGGAAAATTCTGCAGCATAACGGCTAAGTTTCGGGGTTTTAGAAAACATTGAAATGAGAGGGGACATGGGTCACCCTCTCATAAATGATCCATAAAACAGTAGGGTGAAAGAATAAGAAGGACATATGGACATGGTAATGAAATTTTAGGGACATACCATTTGAAATGAAAAACATGGAAGAAAAAAAAATTAGATTTCTCTTATGAAAATTCGGCAGCCTTACGGCGTCACTTAACTTCAAAAGAAAATGATTTGACAAGATAAAATAGGGTCCCTCATCATATGATCATAAGAGATCAGTATGATAGATATAGAGATAATTACCCAACATAACAAAAAGGAACTTGAAATAATTGACATGAAAGTAGAACTTCAAAACGAGAAGGGTGAAGAACCACTTAAAAATTCGGCAGCCTAACGGCGCCACTTAAAACTTCAAAATAATGAATTGAAGCGATCAAATGGGGTCTCTCATCATATGATCATAAAAGATCAGTATGATAATTTAGAGATCATCCCCCAACATAATAAAAAGGAACATGAAAGACTTGAATGAAAATAGAACTTGAAAACGAGGAAGGTGAAAGAATCCCTTAAAAATTCGGCAGCCTAACGGCGCCACTTAAACATTCTTAAAACGAATTGATGAGAGCAAGGGGGGGTCTCTCATCATATGAACATGAAATAGGCAGTAGGATGAATATAAAAGAACATCCTCCAACATAAGAACATGGAGTATAAAAGAAATGACATAAAAGAGATTACTTGAAAAGAAAGAGAGGGGTCGGATCCCTTACCTTAAAACGTGACTCTTGAAACTCAAAGGATTGAACCTTGAGGACTTGGGGGCACCTTGGGAGGACTACTTGGAAGGTAAGAAGACCATAACTTCGTTGGGGGAGAGTTGGGAGTGAAAACTAATGGAGGAAAGGGTGGGTATTTATAGGGAAAGTGAGGGGACAAAGCATTAATGGCCAAGGGACACCTCACTAGTGGTTTTGGCAAAACCATGGGCTTGCCCATGGTATTTTCCCATGGTATTGGCCACTTGGGACACCTCAAACCTTATCTTACTATTCATAATTCGAACATATTAAATATATACTTAATACATCATTTAATGATGTCATTAAACACCCGTAACTTAAAAACTATACTTTCACTATTCACCGAAAATTCAACTTTCTCAGAATAATCCCAAAATTTCACCTTAACCAAATATCAATGCTATGATTTCAAAAATGAACTCCATTTTATAAAAATAATTTTCTAAATATTTTTAATTTAATTTTTAAATAAAAACACTATTCATCGAAAATTCATTTTTTTCAGAAAAAACCCCAAAAATTACCATAACATAATATCGATGCTCTGAGTTCAAAAATAAAGTCATTTTTATAAAAATAATTTTCTAATTATTTTTAATTAAATTTTTAATTAAAAAACACTATTCACCTGAAAAAACTAATACTTGAATAATAATTAATGAAACCGTTATTTAACTATTTTATTGAGTCACATTACTTAATCAAGGTGCCTAGATTATTTTAAAACTTTCTTTAAGTGAGATTACTAATCCATTTGGACATATTACTAATCCTAATCATAAAATCACTATTCATAATTTACTATTCATCAAAAATCAAGTTGATCTTATTAGACTCTAAATTTAGTACTGAACATAATTGCAGAAGACCATTTTTTGAAAATCATTACACATTTTTAATTATTTAGGGTTTACATAAACATATTTAAAATATCCTTTTTCTAAAATTCATCAAAAATATGCATACTATATTTATTCGGTCATTTCAAAATTCATAAACTTCATCATAAGAAGAAATCCCAATTTTTTTTAAAACAAGGATTACACAAGGTAGTTACGGTCTCGTTACATAACCCCTTATAATACCAGCATAGGACCTAAGAGTAAGGTGTGCTAGGGTGATAGAAGCTTGGGGCGGCTCAGTCAACATTGCCCGAGTAGTAATTTCTATCAGTTTGAACTTCTCACGAAGGCGATTCCGTTCCAGCTTCACATGATGAAGTTCGGCTTGGATTTGATCCAGAGCAAAGCCCAGTGGTGCTACCTCCTTCCCAAGCTCTGTTAGATGGGCTTCGATCGGTCCAAGACTACTAGGTGAGGCCATCAAATCTTCTTTCTATAATAATTAACCAAGATTACTTATATCAAAACATTTTGTTCACAGCGGTCATATTGACCGATGGTTATATAATAGTCAAAACCCACTGATCTCATTTTAATTATAATCATGTTTATCAAATAAAACGTTTTTGTTGAGTATAACAATAACACATAAAAATAGGAAACAAAATTTATTTAAAAATTTCGGGTCGTTACAATCATAGCATCAATAAGGTGTTCATATGAACTGTCTAGGGAAATTAAAAGTATAATGGCTTGGTCCTCATCTTCAATATTGACATTAATATTGGCTAGTTCTAATAAGATTTTATTGAATTCATCAAGGTGTGTCTGGATGGCCATTCCAGGACGCATCTTGAAAGTGTACAACTTGTGCTTCTTATGTAAACGGCCAATTAAAGAGGTTGTCATATAAATTTTTTCAAGCTTGGACCAAATACCAGCTGCGGAAGTCTCATATGCGACTTCCCGCAGAACTTTATCACCTAAAGACAAGGTCAAAGAGCTATGGGCTTTCATCAAAACGTCAGGAGGGACGTCTGAATAGGTCTTCACAGTCTGTCCATCAGCAGACAGACTCACATGGGGTTTCTTAGGTCTGCAGAGGGCGTCTTGCAGCCCTTGCTGGACTAACAAGGATCGCATTTTTAACCGTCACAAATTAAAATCATTATTTCCATCAAATTTTTCTATTTCATATTTTGCAGATGCCATGGTTTATTCGGAGGCTTTGATACCACTTTGTGGTGGGAGCAAATGCGGAAAACAGCTCACAACACACGAGCCGAGGATCACCGAATGAACGGACAGGTGCAAAATAATTTTTACAATGAAAAATTGATATTCAATACTCTGCAATTAATACAAATTGAAAATGGACAGCAGCGAATAGTAGCACAACAGTGGACAGCAGCGCAAAGTAAAGAAAAACAGGCAGAAGACAAGTATTTACGTGGTTCGGAACGCTTTTGGGCCCTACTCCACGGCAAGAACACCACCACACACGCTTTATTATTAAACGCTCAAACAAAACACATTACAAGAGGCTAACAACAGTGATAAAACCTATCAGCAGGAACAACATCTCGCAGAGCAAACACCAGACAACAATCACACAAAAAACGAACAAAGAAAAGGCGAAGGAAAACTCACAGCGCCGGACCTGTCTTGGTCCGGCTGTCCAGATCTTTTCAATAGGTAGGTTGGAGTCGAAAGCAAGACCGGAGAGCGCCGGATTGAGAGCTGCTACGGAGATCTGGTGTTGCGCTGCCTGAAATCACCCAGATCTGGAGCGTTGCGGCGGGAAAACTCCGGTCTTGAAGTGCCGCAACCGGAAACACCCTCTTTGCAACGTCGCGCCCGGAGAGGAACACACCTCAAGCGAGACGGCCGCAAGCAGTGGATGCTGGACCTGAACCGTCAAGGACGAAAGACGGCTGGATAAAAAACAACGCACCCGGAAGGCTCCTTCTTTGAAGATGCCGATGCCTGCGAATCCTTGACTGTCAAAACGAAAACCAGGAGAAAAACTATCCTCTCGACGGTGCTGCCTGTAAGGGAAAATAGGAAGCCAAAACAACCCTAACAGCGGGTGTAACCGCATAGCATATCGGACGGCCATGATAAAAGGGGCGGCTGAACAGATCAACGGCCAGAAAGTTTGAGCATATAAAATAAATAAAAAACGCATGTAATAAAATAAAAAAAAGAAACGGAACAGTGACATTTAATATGAAAATAAAAAATTAACATATCTCCTAGGTAGTGGTTAACTACTTTAGTAACCTCTATAATGATGATGGGCTAGACAACACATCAAATATGATTGGTAACATTATTCCCTGTATTGATGACATATATAATCAAGATCTTGTGAGGGAACTTGATAAAGGGAATTCATGAAATCCATTTTCTCTCTTAACATGGAGAGTGCTGCTAGACCTAATAAATTTTACAATAATTTTTTTATGTTTTACTGGGACATCCTCTAAGAGGACTTAAAAAATACTGTTAGAGACTTCTTTGATCACTCATTTCTACCTTAGAGAATTGACTCAAACTTCATTACGTTAATTCCAAAGAAGGATAATGCGATTGATATAAAAAATTACAGACCAATGGATATTGGTAATATTGTTCCTAAAATTATTATCAAAATATTTATATGTAGTTTGGGGGAATTTTTAAAGGATCACATCACCCCAAATCAATACGGTTTTCCCCTAGAAGATGCATTCAAAACTGTCTTTTTATAGCCTCAGAATGCATTAACATCCAGTGAAGGAAGAGAAAATAGGGGAACATTGATCTCAAGATTGACATTTCTAAGACCTTTAACGCACTCAAATGGAGTTTTCTTTTCAATATTCTTGGTATGTATGGATTATCAGACAATTTTGTGGTAATAGTTCATTGAATTTTGTCAACAGCAAGGCTGTCCATTCTTATCAGTGAAACCCCAAATGGATATTTCTAGTGTACCGGGGGTGAGGCAAGGTGACCCCCTCTCAGGGCTTATTTTTTATATTAATGAAGATTATTTGATCTGTTGCATCAATGAAATTTCTCAAGTGGGTCTTTAAACACAAATGAAATCTGGGAGGAATATACCTTCTCCCTCATGTTTTCTTTACACTGATGACATCCTTCCCTTTATTCAAGCAACAAAGAGAACCATCTCTAATATTAAAGCCCTTTTTCATCATTATGGGGATGTTTTGGGGTAGGCTATCAGCTGGGGGAAGTCATTTATTATTTTTGGTGATGACCCCTATATGGGATCATAGAACAGAATGGTCAGGAATCTTTGAGTGCGGAGAGGTTCACTTCCCTACAATTACTTGGGTGTTCCTCTTTTATGGGGAAAATTTAAGAGTCATTTTCTCAGAGGAATCAGCACTGGCATCATTAATCAACTTTCTAATTGGATAGGAAAATCCATGTCTTCAGCAGGGAGAGTCTATCTTGTGAACACCGCCATCATATCAATGTTTGTGTACTCCTTATCCCTCTACAGGTGGTCTAGAGGAATCTTGAAGGAGTTGCAAGGCATGATCAGGAATTTTATATTGACAGGATCTATGCACGAGTGGAAACTAGTTACTGTTTCCTAGATGGATTGAATTAAACCTGTCAAAATGGGGGGATATGGAATAAAAGACCTGAAAATCATCAATGATGTATTATTTTCCAAGTTCACATGGAACCTGCTTAACACCAATGATCCCACTTGTGATTTTTTAGTAAGCAGGTTCAAGGGGAAACTTATGGATGAATATCCACACTATCTTGGATCTTCAATCAAGATATCGTTTAAGGATATCATGCAAAATACTAAGTTTCTTATCCGTAAGCACTCTCATCTCAACTGTTAGAAGCCATGTTGCCTTGACAAAACCCTAAAAATATACTGATTATTCCCCCGGAACACATGCAGATTACTGTTTTTAACTTCATCCCAAACGGTACCACACTTGATTTTTTCCCTTTACTAGTTGCAATAGAGATCCAATGCACTCCCTTCATAGATGTGGACACACTATTGTGGGGGCCAGGTGAAAGTAGCCAATTCACTCCCAAAGTGTACTACAAAATGAAAAATGGAAGCTCCATCAGAATACCATCATAGATTTACTAGTTCAAATACAATTTTATACAGCCATACGGATTTACTCTCATATAGAATATATATAGAATTAAGCTTCCCACATGTGACCAACTGAGGAAAACTGGGCAATGTATCACCTCAGCATGCCCTCTATGTCTTTGTGCGGGTGAGGACATTATGCATCTATTCATTTAATGTAGCTATGAAAAAACATTGTGGTAGCACATGGGGAATATCTTCAGCCTACAGTTTCAGACAGGGAGACCTGTGGGAGCACAGCTGGACTCGTTTTGTAGTATGGGGTTGAGCGGGAAGATTTATCACTTACTGCCTGCGGCTGTTGCATCAATTTTTAATGCTGTATGGAGGGACTAAAATGTGTGTTTGTTTGACAATCAGAAGTTATACAACCATGCTGGGTTGATGTTGCTATACCGAGATGTCCATGATGCTGCCAGAATTTGGCTAGAAGCTATGAAAAATGGCATTGATGATCTCAATATTTTGAGGATTCTAGGAGTTTTAGGCAATCCAAAACAACCACTTATACTGAAATCTTTTTGATGGATACCCCCCATTGGGTGGTGCATTAAAGATAATGTAGATGGTGCAACCTCAGGTGTCTCAGGCCCATCAGGCTGTGGAGGCATTTTCCGAACATATCGTGGTTTTTTCAAAGGTTTTTTATCATTATGTTGGGATAGTCCCTGCAAATGAAGTTGAACTGTGGGAAATGAAGTATGCCCTCAAATATGTTTTCAATCGTATGTGGCATGCCCTGTGGATTGAATCGAACTCTAAGAATGTTGTAGAAGCTTTGAAATCAACTCCTACCCTAGTGGGTCAAATATATGAATCAGGTAACTCAACTGAACCTGATTGTTTCACATACATATAGAGAAGCCAACATGGTGGAAAATTATTTTTCAAAAAGAACAGTTCTTGAAGCAAGCACAATGTGGACATTGAGAGCAACCATTTTTTGTACATGTTTGGGGAATGATAACATGCGTGGAGTGGTCCACTCTAGGGTGTGCAAAGCAACTTGTGCTTTATGATATCTTGTTCCATTTACCTTTTTCTCTTAATATTTTTTTGGGACCGAGCTCATCTGGATCCTAGACATTCCTTGATTATATAGAGTCTTTCCATGATTTGGTATAAATGGTAGAGGGATATGCTTTTTAAATAAATAATAGGAGGTGTTAAGTCATGGGAAGAGGTTTTGTTTTATTATAACATGATAACAATTTTATCATTAAATTGTTTGATGTTAGGTGAGTTACTAACCTCTATATAATCATATTATCATAAAAAATTCTAGGCCAAAAGGTATTTACTTTTAGTTATAATGATGTTGCCTAAAAATATATAAAGTATATAGAACTATCATCGAGGGTTTCCTTATCAATGAACTATACTTATTGAATAAAAAGACGCATTTTTGAATGTTGGGTAAATTATATTTCACTAATAAAGATGATAATTTTTTATGACATGAAATATTGGGGAATATAATCTCCAAGGATCATGAAAAATTCAATAAAAAGGGATTGTTAACCAACATTACACCAAGTAATCTTCCTTTTATCCACTATTCTATATTGGGTAAAAATAAGATGTCCAACTTCATTAGGTCTATCTTTAAAGATAGTTTTCCATTAGAATACATTCATTCTGATTTATGGGGACCATCTGGGACCACCTCCAATGGAAGAGGATCTTATTTTATTTCCTTAAATGATTACATATCTATAATGTTTTGAATTTTCATACTCAAAAATAAATCAGATGAATTTGAAAACTTTAGAACCTAGAAAAGCCTTGTTGAAATCAGGTTAAAAGGAAAATTAAAACCATTAGAACTAAATATGGTCTATAATACCTCTCTAATTATTTCATTCAGTCCTATCAGTCTGAGGTTATTTCAAGCCATTGGGTTATTTGGGAATCCCTCTAATATAATGGAATTGGTTAATATATGAACAAAACTATCCTTGAGTGAGTATAAATCACGATTTCATGAATATTACATCCTATATCATTCTGGGAAGTGGCTTCCAATATGTAACTATACATTATTAATAGGTTCCCATCATCTTCTAATCAATTAAAAACCACAGAGTATCATTGGAATGAAAAACTACATTCTTATAATCACCAACGAGTCTTTGGTTCTACTGCATGTATCATGTCATGACTGATAATATTGAACCAAGAGATAATAAGATTGCTTTTTGGGTACCATAAAGTGTTAATGTTTAAAATTTATGGGTTGATAATCCTAGATAACATGAGTGTATAATCAATAGAGATGATGTGTTTCATGAATATGTTCTCATAGTTCTAAACACGGAACACAATATAGTGGTGATATAGCCATTCATGATGCTTCTGATGCTCAACCATCAACTGAGTTTTATTTTTTTGTTCAAACTCCATCACTGTATCTTTATTCAATGAATCTAACTAGATCTATCTCTAATTTTGATTTGGGTTCTGAAAACGAACATCCTATCAACAATTCCAATTATCAGTTGATTTGTGATAGAGAATGTAGGGTCTCTAGACCTCCTTCTCATTTTAATCAATATGACTTGGTCTCATCTTCTTTTAATGTTTCCCATATCTTATGGATGATGGCCCTCAATATTAAAATCAAGTCATTAATGGTAGATTTTCCATGTATCGGATCTATAATATGGATTATGAAATGAACCCCTTAAATAAAAATATCACATGTTCTATCATTCACAAACCTACCAGTGCAAAAGTGATGTGTTATTGTGAACTTATAAATGAATGGAGGATACTAATAATGAAACGAAATTCACGATTAATGCAATATTAGACCCCAATGGATTCTTACAGAGAGAGAGAGTGAATATACTATTTTGAAATCATTTCACAAATACGACTACTATCACCCTTTGCTTCCTATCATGATTTCCACATTGTACAATAAGATGTGAAAATAGAATCCTTTATGGGAATTTTAATGAAAAATTATTTATAAAACCTACTAATAAGGATTATAATTAATTTAAGACTATTTTTTCATTTTTAATATATATTTTTATTTTTTAAAACAAGCCTAAATAAAATGGTATAAGAAATTTCATTCTTTCATGATTAATAATTTTTTTTACTAGGATTCAATAGGATTATTGTGTTTATTACATGTCTATTAAGAAAAATATTATTTTCTTTCTATTATATGTTGATGAAATGTTGATTATATGAAATAACATGAAACTCATTAATAATTTTAAAACTCAATTGAAATGTTTTTTTGAAATGAATAATCTTGAGGAATCCAAACAGATTATTGGGATACATATCATTAAGAATAGAGAAAATAATTTTTTTAATATATCATAATATTATTATGTTTTTATAGTTCTTAAAACATGTTTTATTAATATATCAACCCTTTAAATGTTCCATTTTCACACCACATTTACATTTCATTGATAGAAATTAGCTATTGCTGCAACTAATGTAGGGTACATGTCTAAAATACCATATTCCAACATTGTTGGTATTGTTATATACTTCATGATATGAATTAAACCTGACATCACCTTTTCAATATGAACTCTTAACAATTTAATGGATAAGAAAGGAAATATAAATTGTAATTCCCTAATGTGGCATCATCAGTACATATCACACACACCATCCCTTTTCGTGTGTAATGTAAAAAAGATTGATACTGTTGATGTGATTACATGATATGTATTTATGAATTATGTAGGTAATATTGATACCATACATTTATTTACTGGATATGTATTCACTACTAGTGGAATTCTCATATCCTAAAAATGTAATATGCAATATATGGTTTCTATTTTAATAATATAATCTGAATAAATTACATTGACTGAGGATGTCAAGGAAGACTTATGTCTTAAGGGATTAGATTTCTAATATAACCATTTTAATTTAAATATTACACTTTATAATGATTGATATTTTACTCTACATTTAGAAAAAAATCTTATATTCCATGGAAAATACAAACACTTAGATATTATTTCACATTTTATAATATATGTCATTTAATCTATAATGGTATGTTTCAATAAGATACATAATGACAATAACTAATCTGATATATGGAATAAATATATGGTATTATAAAAATTAATATAATGTTCATATAGAATGAATTTTGTTATGTTCAAGTGAATATAGGTACAATAATTTCAGTAATTGTAAATAAAAGTGGTGGAGATTTGGGAATATAGGTGTTTTCATATTAACACCACCTATTATCATTGTTTCCTGATTTATTTGTATTCCTGTGCATGAATTAAAATTGTGTAAGTTATATTTATTATTATTTTTCACAATATTTTTAAAGTATTAATGGGTTGTGTTCTTTTATATGGGTTGATAGGCTTCTGTATAACCCTTTCAATTGGTCTGGTTTATTTGGACTGACTTGGGTTATCATTGGCTTGTGGTTTTTATTTTTCTGTGCCACACTATAAATCCATTTATTCCTAGTCACAGTCGATGATCTATCCACCATCTCTTTGTAATTTTTCCTTCACTAGTATGATTTATCTCTACAGTTGTTCTCATTTCTGTTTAGTAATGTTGGTGTGGTGCACTCTGATTCTCTTGCTTCTCTTATTTGATAACATTGTTTCAGGAGAATTAATAAGCCATGTATAGGCACTCCCTTGGTGACATCCACATTACCTCTGATCCTCTTCGGTCTTGCTCTGGTGTTGAAAATACCTAACTCCTTCCAGTGAGTTAGGTTCTTGAGATCAGTACTTTGACCTTTTCATCCTTTTTGGATACATATCATGAGTCATTTATTGTGGATATTTTTAATGAAATCTCCTCCCAGTGAATATGTGTATTGTTTTTCCTTGATATTAATGCTTCCAAAGACGCTCAAACCATTCCATATGAGATATAGTGAACTGATGAGATACTCTTATAAGATGAGGAAACATGTTTTTAGAGCTTGAAGAGACTAGGTTTGTTAGATAGCAATTCCCACCAACATTGTATGTTTCAAATTCTTATGATAATTTATGTTCTAAGATAAATTTATTATATTTTCTTTCTTCATTATTTATTCATGTACTGTATCTTTCATTTTTTTCTTGGATCTAAATAAATTTTGTGTGTTTTTGTGTGTGGGGTTTTTGTTTTTTTTGCATGTTGGTCCCAACCAGACCAAATCACGTTAAATCATTTGATCAATATTTAATTTTTTCTTGATTTTGTTTCCAAATCTATTTCTTGATTCAATTTTGGATTCAATTTTCGATTCAATTTTAGTTCTTTTAAATACCTCTTTAATTATTTAATTATACTCTTCTATTATTATTTTAAATCAGTGTAACAACAAACATTATTGGAATTAAAATACCTAATTAAATAAGTGTGAATATCTATAGATCATTGATTTTTTTAGAGCGTATGCCTAACATTGTTACATACAGAGGAGACACTTTTGTTGTATCCAAAAAATTCATGACATGAATTGACCCACCCAGACCCTTGCTAGGCTGGAAGTATGCTATGTGTGCCACCCTCAGCTTGCCTCAAATAGGTCATGGTCTAGAGACAAGTACCTAGAATCCATATATCACATATGGGTATCCATATCATATAATACTATTAAAAACCATACATATTTAGGAAATTATAAATTATAATGTAACCCACATATATATTCAAATCAGTTGCTTTATAACATGCATCCCTTAATGATAAATTTCTCAATTCTACAATAAAAAAAATTCTTATTACAAGGTAAAGTAACCATTGAATTAGAGAATATTGAATTGTATTTATTTTAAATATTATGTATGTCAAGCTAGTTTTAATTATACTTAAATGATAAAGATATAGAAAATATTACTACTATATATTATCTAGTATTTAAACTTTTAATATTTAATATTCAATATTGTTATCAAAGTTGAAAATAAAACTAAGAATTTATAGAGCTATTCTTATTGTGATTAAATATCACAAAGTGAATTGTGATTTGATCCAAATGAAAATTGTATAAGGTGTAGATGAGTTCAAAACCCATGTATATAGATTATATCTAAATTTTTATAGGTTTAATATGGAATCTCTCATGCTATAAATTAAAATAAGAAAACTACACCTTCTGTTACTAATTTAATTCTTATACATCCTTGATAAAATTTTGAGTGGGATTGATATAGAAACAAAAAAAAGAAAATAATTCACCCTATACTTTTGGGTAATAAAGAATAATATATTTTCTACCTGTAGAAATAAAAAATAGATGAAAACCAAGTAATGTTATTTGGTTAAAACTATTTGATTTGAGAAAAAGGGGATTATGGGAACACTCTCATGTTTATCATTGAAATTGAATGATATGATATTATGGAAAGATAAAATGTGATATATTTCATGTGGTTTATATTTTAATCCAAAATTTTACTTATTTTTATTATTTTTAATAACAAAATAACCCAATTAAATATATTTTTTCTTATAAATAGAATATCGGGAAGGGAAAAAATAAAATAATATGTTTTATATTGAATGTGGAAGTTACTGGTGAACTCAGATAAAAAGAAAAGCACTCTTGAGTAAATCTAATGATAAAGAGAGAGGGGAATAACCTATTGAATAATAGTAAGAAGAAGAATAAGAATTTGATGCATATTGTTGGAAAAAATGTAGAAACTGATATCGAAAAAAGTTAAGAGGACCTGTTATGTGTCGAGGAAGTTGAGTATTCCAAAGTTATTATGATGGATATAAATATTAAAGGAAGTATGTGGAGGAATATATGTAGGAGAAAAAGTAATCTAGTTTTTTATGAGTTGATTACCAGGAATTTTGTTGAGAGTATAGCCTTCAATGTATACTTTATACATAAACCATTCTATCTTTATTCCTAATTTTGAGTTACGTGAAATATATAAATCAATTTCAAGAATAATTGGGAAGCTATTTATAGTTGAAGATAGATTATGTTTCAAGTAGTTTTCCTAAATATCAATATGTAGTTGAATACTCTCTTTAAGGAAAAATATTATCTCTTAATGATATAATAACCAACCTATGAAGTATGAATGAACTACTTTAAAAGGTTAAATTGATGGGAAGAGAAGTTGGATTAATGCTAGTTTGAAGACAATGGGATACACTATAAGATCCATTTACTTTTGTAAAATAGTGAAGAAATTTCACCTATGTAAAATGTAGATCCATTTATTGTGTAATATGGTAAGATGGGTTTTAAGATAATCCCTATCCAACACAATTGTATTTCATTGTAATATTAATACTAGAAAATCAATGCTTTAGAAAGATTTGAACATGTAAAGGCATGGGATTCCTGTCATGGGACTGAATATTTAAAAAACAAAAACTATTGTAATACTATTTAAATTTCCCATTTCATGTGGTTCTATAATGATAAGAAAAAGGAAAAATGATCCATTTATACCCTAACAGATAATATATGTTAAAATTACAAGGGGGGATTAGAAGTATATTTTAATTTGTTAAATAGTTGACAACACCTGATTCACCCCCTACCTAGGTGTGTATGTGTAGTTCCGGTGGCACATATAATTGATATCAAATAAATGGTTTCATCTTATTGGATAAAAAGTTCTATAAAAATTGAATTAGATAACTAGGATACCCTTTGATCATTTTCAAAAAAATCATAATTAATATTTTTCTAGGATTTCATGAAGTGAAGATTTGAAATTAAAGATCCTTAGATAGAGAACCCTTTCTCCAACCTTATCAAGATAGATTTAAAGGTCTCATCGAAGGCCTTGAGAAACAGAAAAAATAAATAGGATTAGAATCATAAAAAATAATAAAATATGAGAGAGAAAACATGATTAGATAAAGGTGATTATAAGGGTAATGGTTTTTTAGTTGAATATATTGATCATCATTCCTCTTATTATTCATGTTCAAGATATGATAAAAGATGCATTGAATTTGATGAAGAATACTACTTTGAGGTTTTTTATTATTTGAAAAATGTTCCCATTAAAGCGGTAACATATAAATATAGATTCATTTAATAATTTCATGATTAGTTTTAGTTCTAAGAATATGTTGATACTGTGGTTGAAGTACATGAAAAGAAGATGATTTGTTGAAAAACACTAACATGTGTACAAAAAAGTCAATGATGAAATTGTATCACTTTAAAATAAAATAATTTTAGAGATAGAAAAATAATGGATTTGGATGAATTCGTAAAATTTGTTACTAGAAGGTTTTTATTAAACTATTATTTGAATTTAAAAATCTCCAAAAATAATAAAAAAATACTAAAACTAATCAACTAAAAATCATGGAAAATAGGGTGAATGATCTTGAAAACCACATTCATAAGTAATGTAAAATACCATAGGAGCATTTGAATCAGCTTATGAAAGATGTTTTATATAGGTTGATGTCACATAAAACCTAGAAGTACATTATAAATATGAAATTTCGAGATGTGGTGGTAAATTTGATAAATATCGATACCAACCAAGATGGAACACAAAAATATACTAAGAAAAATAATGTTGCCTCAAAAAATTATAAATTGGAATTAAATATAATAAAAAATGGTTTATTAAAATGCATGAGATCACCAGGATAATATTATACCTCAATATCATGGATTAAGGTATCCCATTACTTATTTTAATGTTCTTGTACTAAATTTTTATCAATTAAATGTGCATATTTAAATTAAAAAAACCTACAAATATGGATAAAGAATACTGAACCCATTTTCCCCCATAATTCAATTTGGGATGTAAGAATTTAAATAAAATTCACAATCAAGTTGATTTGAAAAAATCAGGGTTCCAATATAAAAATGAAAATGGTTTCAATATTGATATACCACATGCCTGATAAAAAGGAAGTGGATAATTGGAAGGTTCTTGTGCTATTTTACATTTGGGTATATGACTATGGATTATTGGCACAATTTTTTGTTGTGTAAATTGTTTGATAATCCCTAAATTATAAGGAAATTATGATGTTACAGGACAACATTCTGCAAGAAAAAAATATTTCACAGAGAATAAATAACTTGTCCATGAAAAATATATTTTATTAAATTGAAAATTTTGATGAATATTGAATCATTTAGAGAAAATGTTATGAGAAGTGTTTCCATATACAAACCCAAAACAACCCTCTTGCTAATGTGAATAGAATACCACAAAATCATGCCATAAAATATAAGAAAATTATTTAAGTATTCAGAGATAATTTATTAAATATTTTTACAAGAAACTACAAGTAATTCATTAGAGAAATAAAATCAGGCTTTTGAATAAGAAGAAAAGAAATAATTCTAATGTGGAAAGTGAGGTCACATCCTGAACCATTTTAAAATGTTCATTAACCTCAAACTAAAAGGGATAAATCTAAAATTCAAAATGAATTATTATATCTAATAAAGGGATAAAAATATTGGAATGGTGTTTAGAACCCATAGTTAATAGTATGAACAGAATCCCAAAGAGGGAAACCTAAATGATGAAAATAATGTGTGTAGAAGGTGAAAAAAGTTAGACATCTATCTATCATATGTATGATTATTTATCTTATAAAAATAATGAAATAAGTGAAATAACCAATGAAACTTTATATCAAGAACTCTTTTGTGAAAAGTTAATATACTCTCAAAATTAAACATAAATAGTTAAAGGAAGAGGGTCTAACCATACAGCCACATCAGTTGGAAAAAACAAAGAATGTTGGAGAAAGATGAATATGGTGAAATTAATTTAATTTAAAAATTTTACCTATATATTTAAACAATTAATAATGGTGAAATTAATAATGACCCCTTGCTACATATATAGGAATATATTTTAAAAAACTAGGGTAAAAAATTATTTGTGAGTATTGGATAATTTAGATATTCAATGAAAAGAATTTCCTGGTTGAGAAATAAGTCTCACCCCTATTTAGACCACTAAATTGATTATAGAAATCCAAATTATTACCATATAAATTTACTTATTATTTTATGATGTGAAGTTAAGGGTCTTGAAATAGTATAAATAATAAATGTAGTAATTTTAATATTTTTTTAAAGGTTATCCATCAAATACTATGTCAATTGGAAATATCCTCTGAATTGGTATTATACATCTTAACTGGTATCATAAAATCATTTAATAATCCATGTTTAAGAAAACTATAATAATATCCAATGAGGTAGAGAAAAAATATGACTAATCTATTAGAAATCAATCACTTTACATGAATCTATAATTTTGGACATATTTGATGAAATTGAACGTTGAGGTTTTTTTATATTTCCAATCATTTTTGACATATTTTTATTATTTTTATGATTAGGGAGTGATTATATAACCAAATGGGGATGAAATAACATTCAATTAAACGATTTTGATGTGTGTGTCCATATGATTGATGATTCTAAATATATCCTTAAAATATGTTAAATAAGGCCTAGAGAAAAAATTAGAGTTTTTATAATATTTGGGACTGTTATGGATTTTTTTGTATAAAAATTTCACTTGTATTTTAATGATATTTTTTTATCCGGTAAAAAAATTTCTAATGAGTTCATGTTACTTTTCTAATATGAATGTGAAACCTTCCTTCTCTTACGTGATTAATTAGGAACCTATGAAGTGGAAGAATAAAATAGGGGGAATAAATTTTTATGCCTTCCTGAAATGTCTAAAAAAAGGTAGAACAACTTTACATGCTTTTAATTTGTTTCAACAAGGGGGATAGAGAAGTTATATTGACACTTGAAGTAAAAAGTATTAGCAGCTAAACAAAAGGTGGATATTGAAGTTCCCTTGGATTTAAAGAATCTTACATTATATTTTTTGTTAATATAAATTATATCAATGTGTTTCTAAAATATAACAACCCCAGATTTTAAAATCTGTTTTTATTAAATTATATTATATCTCATAGTTTTTGGTATCCACAACACTGATAATAAACAATCCACAATATACAATAGAAATATTATTATTTAAATACAATAGTTATAATATATCAGTTGGTTTGGTGGGTATGAATATTAATAACCATTTTATTAGATAATTTTTTTACCATTAAAGAATTAATAATAAATCACACAATAATTATGAAATTGTTGTAAAAGAAAAGAAAATATTTTGTAGTTAAAAGATATACTTTTCTAAGAATTGATCTTTTGTAAATAACATGTTACTATACTAATAGATTAAATTAATCATTATTGATAAATGAAGATAATTAAATTTGTTTACAATATATCCAATAAAATTAATTGTCATTCAATTAATTGTTATTACTATGCATGAAATGATGATAGTGTCATTTTATACATAAAATATACATTTTCACTAGAAATTGTTTTTGTTTCATTTTTTGCGCATATATTATATTTAATTTTCAACATATTTATAAATTTTATTTCAAAAAACGAACATAATTTTTATAATTATCAGGTAAAACTTATCTTGGAGTGATTTTTTGTGACTTTTAGGAAAATATATTTTTCTAACTGAATATAAAAAATTACACTAGTTTAAAAAAATATTTTCTTTTATTTATATCATGTAATTTAAATAAAACAGTCTATTTTGGATTTAGTTTTTATATAATAGAGATCCCATTAAATAAAAAAATAGTCTAATTAATTCTATATGAATCGATATTATATTTTATTTCAGTATAAATTCATGTGTAAAGGATTATTTTTGTAAAACATGTTTTTCATTGTGTTTTCAACATTTATTTTAAAATAATTTTTTACATATCTACAAATTGAATATTTAAAAATATATTTTTTAATTTCATTTAAGAGAATCAAAAATTTTAATGCGGTAAACTTCATTTTGGTCATTAGGAATAGTAAACATGGTATATTTTTATCACCATGGTAAAAGGTAAAATGGGTTAAACTAGATTAAAAAATGTTATATAAATATCAAAATCAATTTAAAAGCTTACTTTATTTAATTTTATGATTTTATTTAAACCATCCTCATCCATTATTTGAAATTTTTTATATCTTCTTTCATTTTTATTTGATAATGACCTTTATCTTATTTTAATTAAAGAATATTTACAAAATTTCACAATGTTTTTTTAATATCTATAATATGTTTTCATATAAATAAGAACATGTTATTAAAGGTTACAAATGGTTATTTTGAATCTAAATAACTTATTTTTATGATATAATTTTTTTTAAATTTTTTCATACGGTGCAATTACATTGAAATCAAACATTATTTTGGTGAAAATCATGTGC
This sequence comes from Viscum album, assembly GCA_963277665.1. Taxonomy (NCBI): domain Eukaryota; kingdom Viridiplantae; phylum Streptophyta; class Magnoliopsida; order Santalales; family Viscaceae; genus Viscum; species Viscum album. The sequence continues at coordinate 445,101,867 of OY728136.1, read as the reverse complement.
AAGAAATTGAAAAAGAACGTAAATTATAAATAAAATTGAATGTGATATGTTTTGGATGAATTTTGGGGTTCCATGAATTTATTATATAATTATATGTTATTTTATAATTTTTTATATTAGAATTCATATATTTTTATAAATTATTTAATGTTAAATTTTTGAATAGTCTGGAAAATGAATTGAAATAGAATTTAATGTTTTAAAATTAATTTTAAATAATAAAAATCATATATTAACTCAAATTTATGTTATTTTTTAGTGTATCATGAATAGTTCATGTATTTACCACTTTTCATTTTTTATATAACTTTAATAAACCATATATGTTAAAAAAATACAACGTCTATGTTTAAACTGGGTTAACAACAGGGTTAAACAAAGATATAAGGTTTAAATTGACACAAAAAAACTCTAAATTATATTTTTTAAATTTATTTCAACCATATAATCCTTATATTTGAATATATATATATCATTGTATCCTTTTTAACATGAGTTACATGCACACACATATTAATATTTCATGTGATTACATGATTATCACCCCACCTTAATTATATAAGTTAACTAATTATCCTCTATTATTTGGACTTCATGCACCACTTATCACATATAGGGTATACCAATTTCTCTTAGAAACATTCCCCTACATTTACTAGAGGTTAAGGTATCACCAAAAGAACAACCTATAAGTCTTAATGTGTAATCCAAATGAAGTCCATCATAGAAGAGGTATAACTCTTGACCAAATTTATCATTATTATTTATTATTATACCACCTTAAAATAGTCAATAACCAAGATTATTTAATAAAAAAGTGTATCTAATATATACTGGAATGTTATTTTTTTTATGGAATTCCCTTTTTTCATATCCATTTCCTTCATCTAGGAAATTCAAATGACGTTAGTCCATACATGTAGACTACCACCTCCATGAAGTGGGATGCTTAGTTTTTCATCACTACCTCACAAGGTTTATTATTATGATGGTTTTAACGAATAGGAATTATATTCATAAAAAAATTATGATTCTATAAATTTAATATATTACTCTCTTTCTTACCCTATCATCCATTTGAAATTGATAACATCACTAGTGCGTTCATGTGGACTACTAACCCCATAATAAAATATGAATAACTTTCCATTTTTTAAATTCATAATTGGTTATACAATTTATTTAATATATATACATGATAATAATTTCATTATTAATATTTTGGAGATGATAGAATAAAAGAAGAATTACCTTGGTCAACCTATTGAAGTTTTTATTATTATGAAATAAACGTCCTCAAAACATCTTAAATGAACTTAATTGATTTAGTAACAATATAAAACCAATAAATAAAATAAATAAATAATATTTTGATATGGGAAAAAACATGAATTTTTTTCATAATAGTGTAAATAATTAACATATGTTTTTTATATTTGAATTAAAAAATTATGTGAAGTTTCTGACTCAAGGTTAGGGGTTTCTCATATCAATTTCATTTAATCGAGGCTTATCCCATTTCAACAAATGTTGTTTGTGTGATTAATATACATCCATATAATATATTTTATCATTAATTTAATGAAAATATATTGGTTTATAAATTAATTTCTTTTTCTCTTCTTGAATGTTCTTTTGATTCAAAAGTTTCTAAATTCATCATGTATTTTTCATTAAAATATTGTTTAAAATATTTTAAACTCATTTCATCCATATTACTTAAAATAATTCAAAAATTATCCTACTATATTTTTTTAAAAGTTAAATTTAATTTACATTTGAATTTAATTTAACATCTTATAAAAATAATGCCTTTAATATTTTATGAACAAGACTTTTATTACATTATTTACAAAAGTGTGAAAAGATTTTTTTAACAAAAACATCAGGAATATATTTTTCTATTGTAGAGAACATTGTTTATTATCAACATTACTATAAAATTTTACATTTTTTAAAATAATATACTTTTCCCATAGTACTTGGAAATTTTATTTTTTTATCAATTTTCAAAAGAAAAGAATATTTCATATGATTTTTTGAGATAACTTAAATTGGGGTTTCTTATTTTATAGAATTCAAGTTTTATGGTTTTTATGATGAAATTTAATGTTATCAAATGTATTGAATTGAAGATATGATTAAAAGATAATTTTTTTAAATGATTTAGTTTTAAAATAAGACACATTAGTATTATTGAAGAAAGTGGGAGTGGGGAGTTAACCCAACCCCTTTTGGGAGCATGTCAAATATATGATGAGTGGGTCCAATAAATCCCTAAAATGTATTTGGAAAAAGGATTGTGTTAAATGATATAAGTTACACGTTAGATAATTTGGATATAATTAATTAGTTATATGAAGTAACGGAGGTAAAAAATATAAGTTAAACATTGAGAGAATATTTTAATTATTCTTTTAGGTGATTGCATGAGGAATGTATGATTTACAATGTTTTTGACATGTTTTCTATTTTCTTGAAAACAAGTATTCATGTAAATCAGTTTATTTCAAATTGTAAATAATGGGATTATTATTTCAAGGAAATTTATGTTCTTATAAAGGTGAATGGATTATTTTCATGGTAAATGTTTGATGATTTATGATTTTCCTTATAATTTCATAAAAATATATTTTGATATCTTTTGGATTCTAAGATTACTTCAAGAGTAGTTAAATGATTATTTTGATCTCAAAAGTTATTTATGTAAAAAGGAGAAAATACTTATGGTTTTTCATGAATTAAAAATGATAATATAGGTTTCCAATATTTTTATATCCCTTATGAATATTTTTTTCCCATCACAAGTTTTCATATGTTTTTAGTAGGGCCTAATGTTGGGTAGGAATAGTTAAGAAGTTTATATTTGAACAAAAGAAATTTTACCTAGTTAAAGTAAGCGTGTTATGAAAAAAATGATGTGAACCTAAGAATACCATTTTTTTTTGGAAAAATGGTAATTGAGTGGAAGCATTATCTAAATTATATAGGAGTTTTTTATAATTATTTAATCCTATAAATCAAAAAGATCCTTTAAATGTAAGAATGTGAATCCCTTTTTATAAATCAAGTACTTATGTGGTTTTTGTAACACCCCCAAATGATAAAGGTTTAAATGACTAAATGATGTAACTCATGTCAACAAGGTGCACCTTGCTTTTCGGAAGCCTGTATGATTAGAACTCCATAGTTAAGTGTGCTTGGCTTGGAGTAATGATCAGGATGGGTGACCTTTTGGGAAGTTTCCCAGGGTGTGTCTGAGTGAGGAAAAATCACACTAGAAAGGACATGTGTTGGCTTGTGGGGACTGTCATTAGTCAGATAACCCATTCGAGAACGTGGGTGGGACCTAGGGTGGGCCCACGTGTCTGTGGGGCAACTGGTGGACGAGTCCCAGTTTTCACATTTGGTATCAGAGGAGGAACCCAGCCTTAAGTGCGGTGCACTACCTGGGTTGAGTTATAGGGCCCACAACAAGGACTTTGTGCCCTAGGGGGGGGGGGGGGGTGATTGTAACACCCCCAAATGATAAAGTGTTAAATGACTAAATGATATGACTCATGTCGACAAGGTGCACCCTGCTTTTCGGGAGCCTGTCTGATTAGAACTACATAGTTAAGCATGCTTGTCTTGGAGTAGTGATCAAGATGGGTGACCTTTTGGGAAGTTTCCTAGGGTATGTGTGAGTGAGGACAAAGCACACTAGAAAAGACATGTGTTGGCCTATGGGGACTGTCATTAGTCAGTTAACTCGTTCGGGCACGTGGGTAGGACCTAGGGTGGGCCCACGTGTCTACGGGGCAACTGGTGGGTGGGGCCCAGTTGTCACAGTTTTTATCTGATACAGAATTATTGTTATTATCATAGGAAAGGTTTAGATAATTTTGGAGGTTAGAATGATTCAAATGAGGTTATTTTAAGAGTTTTACATGCCATCAATGGTTAATAAGTCTTAGTTTTATCATAAGTTTAAAGGAATGGATGTCTTGTTTGAGGTATTATGTTATGGGAGTTTAAAATGAATAATGATATTTTTTTTAGAAATTTATATGAATACCACCCCTGTATTGAGTTATAGGGCTCACAACAAGGAATTTGTGCCCTGGGGGGGGGGGGGTGATTGTAACACCCCCAAATGATAAAGCGTTAAATGAATAAATGATATGACTCATGTCGACAAGGTGCACCTTGCTTTTCAGGAGCATGTCTGATTAGAACTCCATAGTTAAACATGCTTGTCTTAGAGTAGTGATCAGGATGGGTGACCTTTTGGGAAGTTTCCTAGGGTGTGTGTGAGTGAGGAAAAAGCACACTAGAAAGGACATGTGTTGGCCTGTGGGGACTGTCATTAGTCAGACAACCCGTTCGGGCACGTGGGTGGGACCTAGGGTGGGCCCACGTGTCTACGGGGCAACTGGTGGGCGGGGCCCAGTTGTCACAGTTTTTATCTGATACAGAATTATTTTTACTATCATAAGAAAGGTTTAGATAATTTAAGAGGCTATAATGATTCAAATGAGGTTATTTTAAGAGTTTTACATTCCATCAATGGTTAATAAGTCTTAGTTTTATCATAAGTTTAAAGGAATAGATGTCTTGTTTGAGGTATTATGTTATGGGAGTTTAAAATGAATAATGATATTTTTTTTAGAAATTTATATGAATACCACCCCTTGGTTTAGTATGTGTTTTAGTGAAAAGTTTATCTAAGGAATAATTTTTTTATTATGTGTACATAAATTGAAAGTAAATGATAACCTCTAAGGAAAATATGATCATTAATGTTTAGGTACTTATGGTTAATTGGGTTAAAAGAGTTCTTAACACTAAGGAAAATATATTTTATCATATATATAACCATGGGATTGAATATTTGTTTTGTATAGAAGTGATTAAACCCATTTTGTAAGAATTTCACATTATTGGGAACACTATATGATTAAGGCAAATGAAATTTTTTTAGTTGTAACCAGATTTTATTTTTGGAATAATGGTTGAGTTATATATTAAAAGAATTTATAATTTACTTATGGATTTATATTGATTTTTTTTATTGAATAGATTAGTATATATGGATGATTATACTATTAGGGAATATTTTTTTGATATGTTACTTTAGGAGTGATTGATGATATTTGGATATAAATGTAAAGTCGGTCATGTAATAATATATTATCAAATCTTTCAAATATTTGAGTTTCTGTTTTTTTGGACTATTTTGTGGAGTTTGAAGTTTATCTATTTATAGAATTTTTAATGATTAACTTTGGGTGTTATTTTTTTAGTATTTAGAGATTAATATAGTAATTAATTATTTTGGATATAATATTAACATGTTCTGAATATATTGGTTTTGGTTAATATTTCAATATAGGAAGAATTATTTTTTATCCTTTTATAGATCCAATGATCCATTATAATATTATTGTAGTTTTTATTACATGAAAAATTCATGTTGGATATTCATTGTATGGAGTAAGGGGTTAAAAAAAGTAGAAAACATTTTCCAATCACAACCAAGGAATGATTTTTTTTCTATAGAATAGAAGGAAATCACGTTTGTATATTATATCATACTCTTAATCTTGATAGTAAATGAATCCCTCAACATTGGAAAATAATATTGAAATTTAAAATTTTACCATTTAATTACCATTTATAATGAATTTATGTTCTATTATCTTTTTATAAAATTAAAATGTTATATCTCAAATAAATCATCTTTCCAAGTCCATATTCTATCTTCACACAAATATTCTTTTTTTATTTGGGAATCATTTTTTTATTCTAATTTTCCATCATATTTCCTTTTTACTCATTTAAAAAGGATGTTTTATTATCAACTTTTATGATATAAATTTTCAAGAATGATATTTTTAAATATTAAAAGAGTTTTTCCTTTCATGATCACATGTTTTATCTCCCACACCATGTAATGGATTCTAGAAATGTTTTAAAACCTTTTTTATAAAACATGAGATAAAACTAATGGGATGAAATTTCTTTTATGGGTATAAGCCAACACCAAATTCTTTTAGAATTTATTTTGATTAAATAATAATATATTTTATAACACATGGTACACACAACACAGAGCTCAAATGAACCTTGATATATAATATAAATAAAAATATTAAAATATTACCATTATAACATCTCCATCAATTTATCAAGTTTAAGTAGGAATAAAGTTATTTTAAATAGATGTAGACATCATTTCATTAAAAAATGAACAATAAATCATATACATATTATCAATTGGTAATAAATGAAGACACAATCATTCATATATAAATGAAATAAAATATTAAAAAAACTATTATTATGTGAACAATGTATTTTTATGATAATGGATTAAATAAATAAATATTAATAACTAATTCTATTGAAACGATTTGATTATATATCTAATAATTTAAATTAATAGTCATTTTATTGTGGTTATTATACATGGAATGAAGATAAAGTCATTTTACTCTTTTAAAATGGGTTTTGTTACATTTTTTGATTAGATAATATATTTAATTTTCAGCACTTTTAGAAATTTTATTTGAAAAAATGGACATATTTTATGAAATATTTATGGAAAATATTTCTTATTGTGAGTTTTTTATTTTTCATATAATATTTATTTTTTAGTGAGTAGTGAAAAATATGGATTTTTGTAAATAATCATTACTTTTCTTTATATTATGTAATTTAAATATATCAATCTATTTTTTATTTGGTTTTCAATTATTACTATATCAGTTCTATTAAATTTAATCAAATTATATCCATAGTAATCAAAATTATATTTTATTTTGGTATATGTTCATTCTCAAAAACATGTTTTTCAAAAAACTATTTCTCATTGCATTTTATGCTCATATATTAAAAGAGAATTCTATAAATTCTATAAGTTAAATAATGAATATCATATTTAATATTTGGAATCAAAAGTTTCAGATTTATTAATGAGGTAAATTTAATTTTTAGATCAATATCTATAGTTACCATATTAAATGTTTATTAACACAGTAATATGTAAAATGGTTTTAAAGGGATTAAAAAAATGGGATATGGTCTCAAAATTAATCTAACATTAAAATTTATGTAATTTTATGATTATATTTAAAATACAATAATCATTTATTTTAAATTATGTAAATTTATGGTCATTTTTCTTTAATAATGACCATTATATTATTTTAAGTAATAAAAAATTAAAAAATGTCACTCCCTTTCTAATAATATCTAAAAAATGTTTTCAGAGAAAAAGAGAAATTAGTATAGATATAAATAGTTTTTTAGAATATGAATAAATTATTTTTAAGATAGAAATTTACTTTCAATTTTTAGTGATGGTATGGTTACCGTTAATTGTTACACAGTGTAAACACACTACTTAAGTAAGCAGTTGAAAAAAATTAAAATATTTTTAAAATAATAAATGAAATAAGTTTTAAGTGAATTTTTGTGTTCCTTTAATTTATTAGATAATTATATTTATTATTGAAAGATTTTATATATGATTTATATTTTCTTATGAATGTATTTAATGTTATGTTTTGTAAATAGTCTCCCAAATGACATTAAACGGTACAAAATTCCTAATTTTTTTATTAACTACTAAAAATCCAAATATAACTCAATTTATGATAAAAGTTCTCAAATATCCTGTATTTTTATTTTGTATTCCACTTGAAATTTTTAAAATTATTTCCATGATGTTTAAAGATTGAAATAATTATCACAATGTTTAGGGTTAAACATGGTTACCAAGGGGGTGAAACTAAATAATATGGTTTAAAATAACAATTAAAATTGTCTTAATTTTATTTTATTGAATTTAATTCAGCCATATCCTTGCTAGATTCTATGATAAGTAACTTTGTAATTATTTTACATGATTTATATATGTATTATATATTAATATTTTATTTATTTACAATATTATCGCCGACCTCACTTATATAAGGAAATAACCTCCCCGTCTTCCAACCACATTTTGATCCATTTTATCAAAAACAAGATCTTCCTAACTCACTTCCAAAACATAATGTACAAGTCATATAAGTTCTTTTCTCACAAAAAGAGAAACCTAAAAATCTTAATGTTGAATCCAAAGGAGGGTTTTCAAAGAAGATGTATAACTCATTTGTTAGTGCTTTAATGTTTATATCTTCTTATACCCAACAAAAATCATTTAACACCATGATAAAAAAATAACATCAATATCCTCCATATACCAAATTGTTACTATTTTAATGTAAAAAAAAATTTCTTATCCTTTTATATATTATCAGAATTTAAAATGTAGTTCGTGAAAATGTGTGGACTACCAATTCCACAAAATGTTGTATTTTTTTTTCATCACTCCCTCACAAGGTTGGTTATTATGATGTATTTAATGGATATAATTTTTTTTTCATTAAATATATATAATCAATGACATATAACATGTCCCTTAAATTATTACTCTTAAATCTATTGGAAAATGGTTACATCACTCTTTCATATGTGTGGACTACCACCATAATGAAGTTTTGTGATTCATATTTCATGTTCAAATTTCATCATCGATTATAATAGAAAATTTAGTTTAACACCCTATAATATTTTGAATTTTTTTTTAAAATTTTTTTTTTGATTTTTTATCACCTGAATAATTGAGTTTATCTTGTGTTCCATGCCACTAAGTTTATCTTACGTTACACACAACACCAAGATTAAACAAAACGTGAAAAACTATGGAAATGTTATTATTTAATATAAATTTTATCACATAGACACTAGACTTGTGGGTATGAATAATATTAAAAAATTATGAAAATAGACTATTTATATAGGTATATAAAATGAATTATTTGGTGACTAGTAAATGAAAAATTAAAATAATAATAATTTGATTAAAAAGGAAATATTTTAATGAAAACTATTTTTATAAAAAAAATGTATTTTATATAAATAAAATAAAAAAATTTGGTGAAGTATTTTAATTAAATTATTATATTAATTAATAAATCAAAATTTTAACATTTGTATGATGTGTTTTCTAGAGAATATATAACAATAAACTAGATTTACTCTTAAAAACTGTATTTTTCTAAAAAAATGTATTGTTACCTTTGGGTCACTTATATTAAAATTAATTTTTTCCAATTATAGAAAAATTATTTTTTTTAAAAAAATAATTTTTTAAAATTATATTGTAAAATTAATCTTGGACTTCATTTTTATTGTTTTATGAGAAGATAAACATTTTTTTCTGGAATAATGAAAAATACTGGTTTTTATTAAGAGTTTTCATTTCTTTTAAAAATAATTAAAACATAATTTTTTTTAAATATAGTTTTAAAAATAAAAATATTTAAATTATATATCTATTGATCCACTTAAATTAACTGTAAGAAATTTCATATTTAAATTTTATTTAATTTTTTTAAAAAAAAATTAAAACTTTTCTCTTGGGAAAATAGAATTTTTTTATATTTATGGGATTTATTTTAAATTAAGTTCTTAAAAATATAATAATGTAATTTGGAAAAATGGATTCCAATTTTTTAATAATCGTAATTTATAATTATTAATAAGGCCAAATTAATTTTTTATCATTATGAATAGTGAAATAAGTAAATATTAATTACTATGGTTAAGGTAATAATGGTTTTACAACAGGAAAACAAAAATGATAAGGGTTAAAAATGACCCAAAAAATCTCCAAAAAACATTTTATAGAAATATTTAGATTTAACACTTCTAGTATCAACAATGGTAAATTTTGGATGTCACGACCTATCCCTCGGGGCCTGTATCGTGACTACTCCAAGCCTGTCTTCCATATGCTAGGGGCTGGCGACTAGCACTGAAGGTGTATTCCCTAAAATTGGGAAGGCATTACCATTATAACCAGTAAACTCACAGAACCTAGCACACAAAAATATACAAATACAAACAACTATATAGTAAAAAGAGTGAGTACAGTAAGTAAAAAGGGGACAGAATACAAGCCCAACTGGAAAGTATAAGAAACTAAAAAATACAAGTAAACTGAAAAATATCCTGTGAACACCCACCATGGATCCTACCTGAAGGGTAGATACAACTCTCGAAAAGTTGTCTCTATAGTGTTCCTCGTCTAACATCCACCTCGAGCTTCCTCCAGTCCTGGTACCCTCATCCTCAGTCAGCGTTGTCCATCTTCTGCACCAAACACAACTAGGTGCGGGCATATCCCATGTAGGGGTGAGTATAATGATACTCAGTAGGGACCCTGGGACCCTCAAGGTCTCACAAAATCCACAAAGGATAAACCACATAGCATGAAATCAACTGACCACCCTACTTTGGTATATGCACATACATATACCTAAGTCATCATGTATTGCCCATATCAATAATGAGGAATCACAGAGTCCAACTCAAAAGCCCAAGCTCAACTATTCCACAAAGGAAGGAGTACCATGAAGGTAAGTACCACACAGGTACAAAATCAGCTCACACCATGTATTTCTTAGGTACAATAGTAGAGATGATTAGATGTAACTACTAAATCATCTTACTCTGTTAAGAGGCAGACCCATGAATGATTTCTAATCACCATCAAACCCACGGAGGATCATAGTACATCGTTAGACCAACACAGGATCCTAGTACCTCTTTAGTATGTCGTTAGACCCACACAGGATCCTAGTACATCGCCAGTACATCGTCAGACCCACATAAGATCTCTAGGTGATGACCTATAGAGGATCGCTCGGTGCTGAACCACACAGGATCACTTGGTGATGACCCACACAAGATCACTCGATTCTGACCCACACAGGATTTCTAGGTTCCGACCCACACAGGACCGCTCGATGCTGACTCACACAGGATCGCTATTCATTCTTCACGTCACATCCAGCTACTGGGTTCTCGCACGAAGCTTTCTCATCTCTGAGAGGGCCCGCTCCTCAAGCCACTAGTTTATACTCCAACTACCAAGAATTCATAGGAAGAAGTAACCCAAAGGACCTCCATGTCATAGGGGTATCAACACAACAGACGGTGCATCAATCAGATGCCTGGTCGGTTTGTTATTATCCTTTTAGTTCCGAGGGCCCAGTTGGATTCATGATCGATCCAACCCGACCATATCCTAACATTATCCAAATCTCAAATGGGGTATAAAAAAGGGACTGTCTCGCTCTATGGTTTCCAGCGCCGCAGATGGTTTTTCAAACAGACGTCTGGTGCCAAAGTTATGGCCAAAAGAGCGTAAGTGGGTCGAAGTGGGTCCGGTCCGGTCCGACCCGGTTCGACCTGGCCTAGGCCGATCCGGTTAGGGTCAACCCAGCCTGACCCACTGGGCCCGGACCGGCCCGCTAGACGGCCCGACCTACTAGTTCCGGCCCCGCCCCCGCTGGGCGGCTCAGCCTATGCTTGACGATCCGGCCTTGGTCCGGCCAAGCCCGTGCTGGGCAATGGGAGGCCACAGATGGCACGAGGCCATAGGATGGTAGAGGTTGCAAATGGTGCGAGGCCACAGGGTGCCAGAGGCTGTAGGCGGTGCGTGGCCGCGGGGTGGTGGAGACCGCAGACGAAACGAGGCAGCGGGGCAGTAGAGGTCGTGAGCGGCGGGGCGGCGGAGGCCACAAGCAGCGTGAGGCTGTGGGGAGTCGAAGGCCGTTGAAGGTGGAGGCTGTGGATGACGCGAGGCCTCAGGGGGGAAAAGTCCACGAGTGGCAGAGACCGCGGGGCGGCGGAGGCCGCGGGGCAGCGGAGGCCACGGGGCGGCTCGAGGCCGCGGGGCGGTGGGGTCGCGGGCGACATGAGGCCACGGGGTGGAGGAGGGATGTGGGGTGGCGGAGGGCCACGAGGATGCGGGATGATGGAGGCCGTGGGGCGGCGGTCTTCCATGGATGGCTGTGCAGTGCGGCCCTGCGCCGGGCCTTTGCCGGCGGCCGGCTTGACTGGCCGCCCTCCGTTTGTCGCCTTCGTCATGACTGGCCTTGGTATCAGCCATGGTTCTCGAGTTCTACCGGTGCCGAATGATGGCACTGGTCACCATCACCTTCGTGAAGAACACACAAAAGAACCATAAGGTTTGCGGAGGGGTCGGGCCATTTTTTTTGGCCTGTACCCTCCGCGTTAGGGTGGTAGCAAGCGGTTCAAGGGGAATTATTCAATGTGAGATGAAAATTAACATTGATCCATTTAAAACACACCCCTACTTGGGAGATTTTTTAACATCGATGAGGAGGGAAGGACGTTCGTCGATTGAAGACATCCCACGTTGGAGGTTGTCCCAAAGAAGAAGTTGAAGATGTTGGAGAATGTTGGCATTCTTCGTTGGAGAAGTGTTCTTTGTGGAATAAGTTCTTCGTTGGAGAAGTATAATCCTCCCAAAAAGTTCTCCCCTTATCCTTTGCCAAATACTTTCCCCCAATCCCCACCAAAAATGAAATGGCCAACATAATAGGATATGTTATCTATTTAGTTTTTGGCATAATTTCAAATTGGCTTAATTAATTAATTGATGTGTTGGTATAATTAATCAATGGGGGTGGAACAATTAATGTGGGGGAAGTTCAAGAGGCTTCCCCGAATTTTAGAGAGAGTTTAAGAGTTTCTCCCACTATGAGGGTTCGGGTGATCCCACCTTTAAAAATTCAAAATTGGGGGGTTTTAGGCTCAGGTGGTCCCCACCACCATGACCCATGTTAGAGGTTTAAGTTCATGTGGTCCCCACCACCATAACCCATGTGGGAGGTTTCTAAAATAAAAATGTTACGCATTTTAATTTTATTTAATTCTTTCATGAAAAACAAAAAAAACTAACTTTCACCCTCAACCAACTGTCGTCGAGATGAAAGTCTCCTTAAGAAAATATCATCATTGTGAGTTCAACAGTGTCCTCAGATTTCAATTCCGAGCAATGTTTCAAAAGTTATAGAAACTCGATCGCACTTTTTCTTAATGTACCTGAAAAAAAGTTCAGAAATTCATTCAGGGCACTCCGGGCCTCAGAATCATGGGCCGTCAATTTTTGCAGACTTGTAAAATTTCCATATATTTAATAAAAATTACACAGAAATTCCGTGTCTTTTCACTCTCCCCACCTCCGGGATTTGCGTCCCCGAAAGCCACATCACAAAACTAGGAAAACAAGTGGGGGTACTAAGCATGAATATGAGCCTCCCGCTCCCATGTGCTCTCCTGGAGGTTCCCATGCTGCCAGAAAATGCGCATTAGGGGTATCGACTGCCCATGAAGGACCCGCTATTGTCGATCCTCAATCTCATCCGGAACCTCTGAAAACGTCGCCCCATCATTGATGTCCAACTCACCGTGGTCGATGACATGGGATGGGTCATGAACGTATCTTCTCAGCTAGGATACATGGAAGACGTCGTGCACCCAGTGCAACTGAGGAGGAAGAGCTTAGTGGTAAGACACCTCGCCAACTCTGCTGAGGACCTGAAAGGTCCGATGAACCTCGGAGATAACTTTCTTCCTCGGCCAAATCTCCATAAAACTCGTTGAGGTGAGGCCCGTAGAAAGATGTGGTCGCGATCCTCGAATTCCAGAGGTCTCTATCTCCTATCAGTATAAGACTTATTTTTACTCTGTGCAGTCTTCATCCCCTCCTGAATGATCTGCACTTTCTCTGTGGTAGCCCATACCATCTCTAGTCCCAATAGTGCTGATTACCCTGGGTCAGTCTAGCACAATGTTGATCTACAAGGTCGCCTGTACAACGCCTCAAAATGTGCCATCCGAATGGTGGAGTGATAGATGTTTTTGTATGAAAACTCCACCAATGGAAAGTGATCCTTACAACTACGATCAAAGTCGAGGACACAAGAACGTAGCATGTCCTAGAAGGTTTGAATGGTCCGCTCAGTCTGAACATCCGTTTGAGGATGGAAGGCGGTGCTCAAATGACGCTGCATCCCGAAAGCCTCCTAAAACCCCTTCCATTTCCGGGAAGTAAAACGTGCATCATGATCAGAGAAAATTGTAGAGGGTACTCTATGTAGTCGCCCAATCTCCTATACATAGAGGAATCCCAAGCTCTCTACTAAACCCTGCTCTCTGATCGGTAAATATTGGGCCGACTTGGTGAGTTGGTCGATGATCACCCAGATAGAATCATGACCTCTAGATGTAAGTGGAAGTCCTATCATGAAGTCCATAGATATCCCATCCCACTTCCACTCTGGAACCTCTAAAGGATGGACCAAGCCTGCTGGTACCTGATGCTCTGCCTTCACTTGCTGACAAGTGAGGCACTGAGAGACAAACTCTGCTACTGCTTTCTTCATTCCCAACCACCAGTTCTATTGTTTGAGATCCTGGTACATCTTCACCACTTCTGGATGTACCGCTAGAGTTGATGTGGGGAACTCCCACAACGCTTCCTCCCGAAGTGACACTGGTTCAATGGTACGTTCTCTGAAGTGGATGACGTGATCCCCACCTTCAGAGAATCCATCATGTGCGTGTCCCATGGATATCTGAGCATGTCGAGTCTCGTAGTCAGTGTCCCCGCGTTGTGCCTCCCTGACTCACTGAAGAAGTGGGGGAGTGACTATAAGAGACTGAATAAAATCTTCTCTATCCTGATCCACAAAGGATATCTGTAAAGTGGCCAGCTGCTCTGTCACCTCGCCTAGAAGCTGTATACCAGACCTCCTGCTGAGTGCATCTGCTACAACATTCCCCTTCCTAGAATTATAGACTATCTCGAAGTCATAGTCCTAGAGGAACTCAAGCCAACGTTGTTGTCTCAGGTTTAGGTCATTCTGAGAGAAGATATACCTGAGACTCTTGTGATCCGAGTAGACTGTAAAACGTTTGCCCATCAGATAGTGTCGCCACATCTTTAAGGCGAAGACCACTGCTGATAACTCCAGATCATGGGTAGTGTAGTTCTTCTCATGCTATGTTAGCTATCGAGAACCATATACGATCACTTCTTGTTCCTACATCAGGAAAAATCCGAGTCCGGTCCCTGATGCATCGCAATGGACTATGTACCCTACGCCCTCCTCTAGTAGCCTCTAGATGGGGGCACTAGTCAGCCTCTGACTTATCTCCTGAAAACTCGCCTGCCATTTCTACGACCAGACGAAGGGTTGCCCCTTCTTTGTCAACTATGATAGAGTTGCTGCAAATTTGGAGAAATCTGGCACAAATCTTCGGAAGTATCCGGCCAAACCCAGGAAACTCTGTATCTTCGTCACACTTCTGGGTGGCTCCCAAGAAAGTACCACCTCAATCTATGCTGGATCCACTATAACTCTAGCCTCTGATATGACATGTCCTAGAAAGTGAACCTCTCGGATCCAGAACTGGCACTTAGAGAGTTTTCCATAAAGTTGGTGCTCTTGGAGTGTGTCCAGTACTACCTGTAAATGGTAGGCATGCTCCTCCTTAGTAGTCAAGTATATTAGAATGTCATCGATGAAGACTATTACAATACGATCAAGGTATGGAAGAAAGATCTTATTCATGAGTCCCATGAACACTAATGGAGCATTGGTCATGCCGAATGGAATAAACAAGAACTCATAATGGCCGTACTGACATATGAAAGTCATCGTCTTCACATCCTCATCTCGTACTCTGAGATGGTGATAGCCTGATTCGAGGTCTATATTCAAGAACCATCGTGCTCCCTTCAGCTGATCAAAGAGGTCATCAATCCTTGAGAGTGGGTACTTGTTCTTCACGATCACCTAGTTCAGGCGCCGATAGTCGACACAAAGGATCAAGATCCTATAAAACTTCTTGGAAATAAAAATTGGGGCTACCCAAGGATAAAAACTAGGCTAAATGAACCCTTTCCTCTGTAAGTCCTCCAGCTGTACCCGCAGCTCACAAAGCTCCGCGGGAGCCATCTGATACGCTGGTGTAGATATCGGTTCCGTCCCAGGGTACAAGTCAATGTAAAAGTCCACCTCTCTACGAAGAGGTAGACCTGGAACATCATTATGGAAGACATCCACATACTGGTCCACCACTATAGGATAAATCAGACTCTCCACATCAACTGCTCTGAGGGTAATGCTAGCCAAAAGATGAGTGATCGGCTGCACTCTCCTATGAGTAAGTCCATCCAATACTAAAAAGGCTCCCTTATCACTAGTGAAGGTAAACCTGGTCCCACTCGTGTGAAAACACCACAATTTTCACCTAATACAGTCAATCTGAGCATGTAATGTAGATAACCAGTCCATAGCCAAGATGACATCATAAGGCCTCGACGCCGCTACTAGGATATCCTAACTGAAGTTCTCACCTCCTAGAGTAAGCTCACAATGCTGGAACCAGTGCATAATCATCGAATCCACTCCTGTAGGAGTCTCTAGCTATAAGTATAGAGCCAACAGCTCTGTCAGAATCTACGAGCTCCGAACGAGGGAAGTGGCAATAAAAGAACGACTGGAACCTGTGTCTATAAGTACTGCAGCTAAGGTGGATTAGACACAGATCGTACCTCTTATCATCTATAGAGCGTCGTGATTGTAGGAATCAGATGAATGGAGCTGAGCTCTCCCATGTCCTCCTACTCCCTTCATTCGGGGTGAACCTCCTGGTGGTGGTGGTTTAACATCTCAAATCATCACCCACCACCAGTTGTACGACCAACTCCTCTGGCACGTCCGCCTTCTCCCTGCAAACCTCCTCGGTCGAACCTCTGTCTCTGCCTGGGGAGTCCTTCGACCATCTATTGATCATCTATACGGAAGGTCAGACCGTCACGATGCATGTGATCATGCTCGGCGTATGCATAACACTGCCCACTCCTAGCATGACTGGATCCGCCTCGAGTGCCCCACACAACAGACCCTTAATCCTGCAGTCATCCACCTGTAGGTCTTGTCATTTTGGACCTCTATGACATATTTTTGCTTCCAGCATTAGAAGAATCTTCTACGTGACATCCGGTGGTGGGTCTCGCTGCTGGTGACTACTCAGAAAGGAAACTCTCCACTAAGAAGGCTCACTGTAACACCCCAAACTGCATCGGGATGCTAAGAGAAATCATCAAAGCCATGATCTCTCACCTGAGTCCCTGATCTAAGGTTCAGGCCCTGATGAATGGGTCCCACAATATATCAGTGGAGTTTCATGAGAGGTCAGTGAACCTCACTGAGTACTAATCCACAGTCATGTTGCTCTGCTACAGATGAAGCATCTCCCATATGCGCACTGCGCGAAGAGTCGCTAGAACATACTCTGCTTGAAACATGCTCTCAAAGTCTGCCTAGATAAGCGTCACCTCGTCGTGATCCTGGATCAATAATCTCCACCATCTACCTAAAGTTTACTGTAGAAGGATGGCGATAAGGATCACCATGAGATCAGCTGGTGTCCCTACTAGTCAGAAAACTCTAACCACAGCCTCCAGCCAATCCTAAGCCTCCAGTGGGTCCATCTCTCCCCTGAACCTTGGTGGCCTCTGGCACTATAACTCGTGTAATGCTCTCAAGTGGTGTGCACCCTCTGCTGTTGGGGCTGGTAGAATCGGTGGCCCAACAGGCAATGGTATTTCTGGTGCCTCCATTGGAAGAGGGCCCTGCACCAAGGTCTCGTCGCTTGGTGGGCTATCTGTGCATACTATATCCGGAACCCTAGTTGGCTATCTATGTGGAGGAATTCTGAAAAGGAAAAAGTATTCCATGTTCAATAAGTTATACCTGGTGAGATGACAGAAAATATCACAAAGAAAAATTTTTAAAACACACACACAATCAGTGTTTTCGTGCACTGAGTTAGAAATCAAAAGTCATGGTACTGGTGTATGGATATGTTGGCTGCCGCACCAACACTGGATTCCCTAAACTGATAACCACACTCACCAAACTTAACACTGTTGCCGTTAAAAAGAATATCAGAGTCCAATGTTCTATGGTAGAACCGACTCCTCTGATACTAATTTGTCATGACCCGTCCCCCGGGGCCCGTGCCGTGACTACCCCAAGCCCACCTTCTATAGGCCAGGGGCTGGTGACTAGCACTGAAGGCGTATTCCCTAAAACTAAAAAGTCATTGCATTTATAACCTGTAAACTCACGCAACCAAGCATACAATAAGATACAAACACAAACAACTGTATAGTAAAAAGAGTGAGTACAGTAAGTAAAAAGGGTCCAGAATACAAGCCCAACTAGAAAGTACAAGAATCTGAAAGGTACAAGTAAACTGAAACAACTACTATGAACACCTGCCAAGGATCCTACCTGAAGGGTAGGTACAGCTCTCGAACAGTCGTCTCTGTAGTATGCCTTGTCTAACGTCCACCTTGAGCTACCTCCAGTCCTAATACCCTTGTCCTCAGTTAGCGCTGTCCATCGTCTGCACCAAACACAATAAGGTCTGGGCATAGCCCATGTAGGGGTGAGTATAAAGATACTCAGTAGGGACCCCGAGACCCTCAAGGTCTCACAAAATCCACAAAGGATATACCACATAGCATGAAATCAACTAACCACCCTACTTAGGTATATGCCCATACATATACCTAAGTCATCATGTATTGCCCTTCTCAACCATGAGGAATCACAAAGTCCAACTCAAAATCACAAGTTCAACCGTTACACAAAGGAAGTAGTAACACATAGGTAAGTACCACACAGGTACGAACTCATATCACACTAGGTACTTCTTAGGTACAATAGTAGAGATGATTAGATGTAACTACTGAATCATCTTACTCTGTTAAGATGCAGACCCATGAAGGATCGCTAATCATCAGCAGAACCATGGAAGAGCGTAGTACATCGTCAGACCCACACAGGATCGTAAAACCAATTCAGTACATCGTCAAACACACATAGGATCCTAGTACATTTCTAGTATGGCGTCATGCCCACATAAGATCTCTAGGAGCTTACCCATACAGGATCACTCAGTGCTAACCCACACAGGATCACTCGGTGCTGACCCACACAGGATTGCTTGGTGCTGACCCACACATGATCGCTCGGTGCTGACCCACACATGATCGCTTAGTGATGAACCACCCAGGATCACTCGGTGCTGACCCACACATGATCAATATTCATTCTTTATGTCACAACCATCTACTGGTTTCCCGCATTAAGTTTTCTCATCTTTGGGAGGGTCTGCTCCTCAAGGCGCTGGTCCATACTCCGACTGCCACGATATCTGACAAAGAAGTAACCCATAGGACCGCCACGTCATAGGGGTCTCAATGCAATATAATGTGTGTCAATCGGACACCCGGTCTATAAGTTATTGTCCTTTTAGTCCCAAGGGCCCTGTTGGATTCATGCTCGATCCAACCCGACCATATCCCAACTTTATCTAAATCTCATGTGGGGTATACCAAAGGGACCATATTGCTTTAGGGTTTCCCACTCCGTTGACGGTTCTTCAAATAGATGTTCGGTGCCAAAGCTATTTCCAAAAGAGCATAAGTGGGTCGAAGTGGGTCTAGGTCCAGTCCAACCCGGCCTAGGCCGAGCCAATTTGGGTTGACCTGGCCCGACCCGTTGGTTGTGGCCCGACCCGATGGGTGAGCCCCGGCCCGCGGTGTGGCCTAGACCGCTGGGCGAACTAGCCCACACTAGGTGGTCCGGCCTGCGCTGGGCAGCAGGAGGCCGCCGACAGCGTAGGGCCACTAGACGGAGGAGGCCGTAGGGTGGCAGAGGCCGTGGACGGTGCGAGGCCGCAGGGTGGTAGAGGTCGTGGGTGGCGGGAGGCCACAGTTCAGTGAGGCCGCAGGTGGCGTGAGGCTGCAGGGTGGTGGAGGCCACGGACAGGCCGAGGCCGTAGAGCGCCAGATGCCGCGGGTGACAGAGGTCGTGGACGGCGCGAGACCGCAGGGCATCGGAGGCCGCGGGGCAGCAGAGGCCGCGTGCGGCGCGAGAATGCAGGGGGGCAAGGCTGCGGGTGGCACGAGGCTGTAGGGGGGCGAGGCCACAGGCGGCGCGAGGCTGTGGGGCATCAGACGCCGCAGGGAAGCGAAGTCTGCGAGCTACGTGAGGTTGCAGGGGGGGCGGGCAGCGGGAGGCCATGGGCGGCGTGAGGCTGCGGGCGGTGCGAGGCCCGGGGGGGGGGGGGGGGGGGTGGCGAGGCTGTGGGAGGATGAAGGCCGCGGGGGTGGGGGGGGGGGGGGGTGGGGGGTGAGGCCGCGGGTGGCGCGAGGCCGTGGGGCGGTGGAGGGCCGTGAGGCAGCGGGACGGTAGAGGCCATGGGGTGACGGTCCGCCAATGCTGGTCGTGCAGCGCTATCGCACGCCGGGCCTGCGCCGGCGGGCTGTTGGACCGGCCGCCATCCATTTGACGCTTTTGTCACAGCCAGCCGTGGTGTCTTCCGTGGTTCTCTAGTTCCACTGGTGCCAAATGCCAACACCGGTTTCCGTCACCATCACAGAGAACACACAAAATAACCACAAGGTTTTCGGAGGGGTTGGGCCATGTTTGTTTGGCCCATACCCTCCGCATTTGGGTGGTAGCAAGCGGCTCAAGGGGAATGATTCAATCTGAGATGAAAATTAACATTGATCAATTTAAAACACACCCCTAACTTAGAGATTTTTTGACATCGATGAGGAGGGAAGGACGATTGTCAATTGAAGACATCACACGTTGGAGGATGTCCAGAGGAAGAAGTCGAAGACGTTAGAGAACGTTGGCGTTCTTCGTTGGAGAAGCGTTCTTCGTGCAAGAAGTTCTTCGTTGGAGAAGTGTAATCCTCCCAAAATCTCTCCCCTTCTCCTTTGCCAAATACTTTCCCCCAATCCCCACCAAAAATGAAATATCCAACATAATAGAATTTTTTATCTATTTAGTTTGTTGGCATTATTTCAAATTATATTAATAAATTAATTTATGAGTTGGTATAATTAATAAAAGGGGGTGGCACAATTAATGTGGGGGAAGTTCAAGAGGCTTCTCCACATTTTAGAGGGAGTTTAAGAGTTTATACCATTATGATGGTTTGGGTGGCCCCACCTTTAGTAATTCAATATTGGGGGGGGGGGAGGGTTTAGGCTCTGGTGGTCCCCACCACCATAACCCATGTGGGAGCCTTTAGTTCAGGTGGTCCCCACCACCATAACCCATGTGGGAGGTTTCTAAAATAAAAATGTTATACATTTTTATTTTATTTTATTCTTTAATGAAAAACACAAAAACTAACTTTCACCCTTGACCAACTGCTGTTGAGGTGAAAGTCTTCTTAAGAGAATTCTGGCGCTGCAAGTTCAACGGTGTCCTCAGATTTTAATTCCGAGCACCGATTCAAAATTTACAAAAACCCTCTTGCATGTTTATTGAATGTACCTGAAAAAAAGTTTATAAATTCATTACGAGCACACCGGGCATCAGAATCACGCGCTGCCAATTTTCATGGACTTGTAAAATTTTCATATATTTTAAAAAAATACACCAACATTCCGGATCTTTTCATTGGAGCCCTGTGGAATAAGAAAAACATGGGAATACTTTCTTAATTTTAGAAATCAAAAGTGTGCCACTCAACACACTCATAAAATACCACCCCCCCTCCTCTGTTCTTTACATTTCCAAATACCTTTGGTTCTAAATATAAGTTAATAAATAAATTCATTACTTATATACCCTCATCATAGAGGTATTATTTTTATCATAAATAAAATCTAAATTTTTTTGGGTGAAAACCAAAAGAAGTTGTCCGAAGAAGAAGTAATGTGCCTAAAATATTGTTTTATTTTACTATATCCTCCACATTCTTAAATTATTTTTAAAACATGATGATATAAAAACCAATGTATATTTCATATAATAAAAGTTTATTATGTTAATTTAATATCCTAAATCCATCTATTCTTCCATCAAATTGTGTATAAAATCATTATTCACATGTATAGTGGACTACTGCCTCGTGAGTTGATGTTATTTATTTTCCATCACCACATACCACTAATAGAAATAATTAAGAATTTGTTGTTTATATATTATATTTATTATTTTATTATTCTTATATAATCATGATACCATATATTACTTCTTACCTTTCATTCCATCATATTACGATAACTTCATTCATGTTTATAGTAAATTACCATCTCGTGTAGTGATGTGAATTGTTCACAAATATCTTGGAATGTAAAAAGGATAGTTTTAATGAATATATGTGAAATATATAACCTAAATATTATTTTTAATGGTAATATATAGTTTAAATTTTTAATTTTCATTCCATCAGAAGAATGAAAATAGATTTCAGGCACACGTATGGAATTCCATCTCAATGAACGATGTATTTCATTTTTTATCACTTACATTTAAAGATCAATAAAAAAAATATTGAATATATTTCCTAGTTATATTATTTATTACATTATTGATATGATGGAACCCAAATAAAAGTAATAAGGAAAAAATAAATCAAATTATACTTGAAGAACAAACCAATTATTGCCCGTAATGTGACATTAACATGGAATTGTTTATAAATGATTAATAAAGTTTATAATTATATCGTATATGGTATGATAAATATAATTTTGGTTCAGTAATATATTAATGGTAAACAAATATTTATTATATAAAGGTTTCTAACTTTTATTATGTATGTTGATACTTAAGGTAATGGGTTTCAATATTACTTTTTTACTTCTATAAGAAACATACAATATTTACCACCTGCCATATTAGCCACCTATTTATTTTATATGGTGTATATACTTTCAATGAAAGTATATTATTATTAAAATCCTAATTTGTTTTGGAATTTTCATATCCATTTCGGGGTCTCTATTTCATGGGGTTGATAGTATAAAAGTTACAAAATTGGCAAGGGATATTTGTATAAATATTCCTTATTTTAGACATATGCAATGTTATGAACTTATCTTATTTTATGTGGTGTATTTATAGACCCTTTGAAATTTAATATCAATAATATATTTATTCTCATGAAACTTTGAGTTTAATTTAATGTTATTAATTCATGGTGTTTATAATTAAAATTTACCAATATGGTAAACATTTTATGTTACAATCTAATCATTTATCTGAATTTTTAGAATTATGTTTCCAATAATAAAATATTATGATACATCTCTCAATAAACTCTTAATGTTTATAATCCTATGTTTGGGTAATTAGATTACATGTTTTTCCTTAATTATCCTCTCTTTATGTGATCAGGGGTTCAAAATAATGTTTTTAATAATAATCTTCTTTATTTCTCTCTTTAGTAGAGTACAATTTTCATTCAAAAACTATGTTTTCTAAAAATGTTTTCAGTTTTTTTAACTTTAATCAAATGATTTGTTAAATAAATTTTTACCCGTGTCAAAGTTTTTTAAATTTTTTTCGAAGGAATATTATTTATTTTTCCCAAATAATTCCCATTTGGATTTTACAAAAAATGATAAAGAAATCTTTGTTTTAATGTGTACATCACGAATGATATTTTTACTATCATGGACAAATATATTTTTTTAATATTTATTTATATGATTCAATGTTTATTTTCAAATAAAATAATTTAAAAAATGTTTTTTGAATTTTTATTTTTAAATATTGATTTTCCTAATGGAAATTATTTTTTATCCATGAAATGTTTTAGTTTTTTTTAAAATATTTCTTTATATGTTTCTAAGGTTATTTTTAAGCAATAGTTTTTTTAAAATGTTTTATATTTAAATTATTTTTTTCTAAAAAGGAAATGATATATTACTCATGAAATGTTCCAAGTGATTGTAATATCCTAGAATCCACACTTCTGAATTCAGAACTAATGATATAAAATTTAAAAATGGGACCCAATTATTCCTTTTAATTTGTTCGACATCAAATGGAAAATAATGGATCACTTACATACCCAAGGACCTTTTAGGTTTAGAGTTTTAGAGAATTAGGAAAAACTCTTAGAATCTTTGGTTAATAAAAAACTGGTTGAAAAATAAAAACACACTATCTCCTACTAGGTCAATATTTTCTTATTTGACATTTGGTCATTAACATCATCCATGTGAAATAATTATATACAAACTTCATTTAGTATATTTACTCTTAACTTGGGGAAAATAAACATAAGAACGGGTGATCTCAAATATTCAGTAAGGGAAAACAATAGATATATGTAAGCATAAACATGAAAATAAGGGTATGATAGCATGATCATAAAAGTAAAATATCATAATATACATGTTAAATATCTTAAACAAGAGTCATGGAATAAAGATTTGATGTTTATAAGACATTAACCATTAGAAAAAGATGAACATAAGACCTTAAATCATAACACATGAATAGGACATGGAATTTATGGTAGACTAACAATAAAGTAATATGATTTCTATAGTATCCAAGGAATCTCTTGCAAGGCCATAATAGTGGAAATAGTCCTATACTAAACTAAGTTCACTATTCATTCAATCAATGTATTTCTAAACAAGATTTACTTATCGTTACATCCCTATATTACTGAATCAGATTTACTTTCCATTTCAGTCATGTCTATATCCTAATATATAAATCTTTTCCCAATGAATTTCATGGAGATATAGTTCTCACCCATCTCATAATGAAATCATTCTTACATGTGATACAATAATATAGATCATTCATAACACAAGAAAAGAAATAGGTTTTATAAAATACTTTATCATAGCATAACTCATGGAAAGAAACAAAATTCATAACTACCAATACATAATAAATGTAAATCATTAACAGAAATAATAATAATAGAATCATTGGTTCATATACCCAATAAAAATTATGTAACATAAAATAATATGGTCTTAGTTGGAAAATAATTTTGTGAGAATTCTAGAAAATAGTTATTGAGGAAATTACCCATTTTTATTGAAAAATTCATTTAAAAAAATAAAAGATTTTTTGAAAACCTTTTTCATTGAAAATATATTTGAAAAATTATAATGGAAAAATTTATAAAATATTTTTTTTAAAATAAGTTCCCATGAAAATGAGCTAAACAGATATTTTAAATACATTTCATGAGGAAAGTAATATTCAAACATTTCCATGTGTCCCATACAACATTGAAACATTTGAATGAAAATCCCCATTAAATAATAACAACAAAAAAAGATTACAATATCATTTAAAGAATGATATTTCTAATATAACATGTCAAATGTCAATATATACACCTTGTACAAGAAGACATGTGCATTAGAAAAAAAGTGTCTCAAAGATGGAAAATTGAGACAAAAACTTCCTTACACATTTGGTATCTTTTGAACCATGAAACCCAATGAAGTAGATACCTTAAAATTGGTATGTAAATACCTATAAATTAATGGAAAATGGAATAGAATAAATTCATGGGTAGTATTTACACCACACAAATGAAACGAGTGGTGAATAAGGTATGTAAATCCAAGAAATGAAAAGTGAGATGAAATGACCTTACCTTAGGACACGGTTCTTTTGTACATATAAAAAATAATTTATAATCTATTAAATAATATTATTATCTTATAATAGAACCATATTAATATTTATTATATCATACATGATCATATTATCACCAGTTTAATAAAACTTCATTATTACTATTCTTTTAGGTGTTAATTGTTTCATCTTTTCTAAGCATGTTTTGTCATAAAATTCCAACATATTCTTCATAGTTTATAGTTATATGATTTAAAAAATGTAATTAAGGTATTATATATCATATTATTTTATTATTTAAATTCATTTAATCATTCATGAATGGTGAATAAGGAAAAATGAATCTCATCATGTCGTGAAGATGGCTGTCCTTACGTACACACAAGCGATAATATCATTTCTATAATAGTAATAATTATCAAAGGGAATAGTATATATGTTGTTTCCATAATCAATATCATTGTAAAATTAATATATATTTATATTACTTAAATCATTATACCCATCCAAATATAATTTAGATGAAAAATAGATTACACCACAGTGTGAAGATGGTAGGTCGTATGTATGCACACATAGTGATTTCATTTTTTTTCATTGGATGGATAGAAGGTGGAATATTGTTTTTCCATAACCATAATAACATATCAATAGACAATTAGTACTATAGTTATTATATAATAATGGAAACAACATAATAAGAGGATGCGGAAGAATAAATGATTTTGAAAATTTGGTATGGAAGTTACCTATTCTTCAACCATCAATTTAGAAATATTCTCTTAGGAACACTAGAGTCTATATTTAGAGAATAAAATAACCTTTATAATGTGAATAGGGATGTTTAAAAGGGAAATTTTCTGAGTTTTTTGGACCATAAAGGCTCAAAGTGGGGTGAAATGTTGAGGGATGAGGTGCCCTTTTATAATTGAGGTGAGATCACTTTTGGTATGTCAAGATCCATTAAATTATATTAGTCTAAATATCAATCCAAATACCTTTAAAATGAGATTTATTCAAAGATAATATATTATAATATTTTAATCTTCTCTACCAATAAAACTTAGACAAGTTTCTATGTCAATTTAAACTTCATCTTTTTAATTAATCCTTAAATATATATTTTAATTTTTACTAAGGTAACAACATTCCCAATATTAAAAGATTTTAATTTTACATATTTTATTTCAAATAAACCATAAATTAAAAATTTAGAATATTTTATAGAATATTATTATTATTTTGGTATTTTTAAAGATGTATTATTATTTTTAAATAATTTAATAAAACATTATTTTGAAAAAATATCAATAGTGTCAATTTTAACACAATTAATTTCATTGATTTAAAAAAAAATCAAGATAATATGGAAACCTTCAATTTTTTATTATATATCCAAGGGGTTAAGGTCATCAATTAAATTCATTTGAAATATTAATTATCCCAAATTATACTTATTTTAATATTTTTAATATCATTAATTTAGTATTTCACTCAATAAAATTATTACTAGAGCAGTTTTGATTGTTTAACTAATATGCATATTTTGTCACTAAAAATTAAGAAATAAAATAACATGATGATGATAAATTTTGTAGCTTGAATAATTGTATTTATAGTTTAATATATCTTTTTTTAACCTTATATTTAAAATGATATAGTATTAAAAATTTGAAAATGAAAACTTTTACTCTACTTTAATTAAAATAAAATAAAACTTTATTATCCTTTCAATGTGGTTCCAAATAGTCAATAAATCGACCCTTAGATAATTATGGTCATGATATAATAGAAAAATAATATTTTTTTAACTATTTTGGTCTCTTAATGGTTATTATAATTTTAATAAA
Organism: Viscum album; assembly: GCA_963277665.1. Lineage (NCBI taxonomy): Eukaryota > Viridiplantae > Streptophyta > Magnoliopsida > Santalales > Viscaceae > Viscum > Viscum album. Next base: position 445,074,662 of record OY728136.1, on the reverse strand, counting down.
AATTAATTAATTTATTTTTATTCAATTAAATAAGTTTTGCAGCATCATTTTTAAGCCATTGAAGTAATTATTTAGCCTCTAAAAATTATAAATAAATGACCATGATATAGATAGTTTAATTATATTTCAATTTAATATTTATTATCTAATTTTTATCATGGTTATAACTATATTAATATTATTATACTAAAAAAAATAAGAGGGTGACATTTTGTCACTTTCATGTCACTTTATTTTATTTTAATAATATTTATGTCATTTTCATGGAAAAAGTCCATTAAATTAGTCAATTAAGATCCTTAGGTGTTAAGGGTAGATGTTTACTCATCAAATATAATTTTTAAGGTGTTAGGGTAATTTTATTGTCCTTACCATATTAAGGTTTTACCTAAATTACCTGATTTACCTTTAACCATGTTCAATAAAAATTACCATAGTTACTATTCATAATATCCAAAAAATAAGATTAACCTATTAAAATAATTTGTACCAACTTAATCCAAATATGGAATCCATTTCTAAAAATTTTAAGCACAGAAGTTGTAGTAATTAAATTAAAATTAGTCCCATTGAAGGAATGAGAAAATGTGTTTCTAAAAAGTAATATCCATGAAAAGATTGACATGTGTTTATATCATATTTTGTTGTAAAATTACTTTAAATGACCAAATTTTAATTAAATAATAAAAATTTAAACTAATTATACATTAAAACCAATTAAAGTGATAATATAAAAATATAAATTAATTAGATGAAAAATCATTTTTGAATTAAAATGAATTATTTTTCACTATTTATTAAAATTTGAAGGTTATCAGAAAAATACCAAACATTTACCCAAAATAAATTTTTATGTATATATTACAAATAAGAAGTTTATTTTTACAAATTTAACTTAGGAATATGTCAAAAACTAGATTGAAATGGGTTCTCCATCAAAATATGGCAAAACTACATTTTTTAATATACTTCTTTTATCTGAAAAATTGATTTTTTCATATATCATGTTTATAAAACATATAAGATAAATTTTAAACATTATATTTAATTTATTAAACCAAATTTATTTAATAAAATTCATCAATAGTGATTTTATTATTTTATATACTTACTTATTTTCATTTAAATTGTTTTTTAGAAAAAAAATTATTTTATTTAAAATGGATTTTGTTTTCATTTATAATTAATTTATCACCAAGGAATTAAGAATATTTTCATAATTAAGTTAATAATGATCATACCCTCTATTATAATGGTTAGGTCACAAGTAAATATAATAGTTTTTGGTTATTCTGTTAACTTGGTTTTGTGTAAAATAAATTCTATTAAAAGAACTCGAAATTGTGTGTAACACAAGACAACCATAGTGTTGTGTATTCCACAAGATATGATTGTGTTTCTTGTAATGAAAGTTAATCTTGGTGTAGTGAACAACAAATTACATCAACGAAATTAAAAAGAATGTATCTCATAAAATTTTGGGGTGTTACATTCTACCCCACTTAAAATGAATTTCACCCTCGAAAATCATTAGGGTTGTAAAACTATAGAAACCCACATCGCAAAAAGGATTAATAAAACTATAATTTTAAATGAATGAAATGGAAGTACGATGTTCAACTTGGATAACAAATTCTATGGTCCCATGTAGGAAAACATGGATATTGAAGAAAAAACTTACTATGAATTTTTGATGGAGAGTGATAGAAAACATTGTTAGGTGAATGTAAATAATAAAAAAACTATAATTTTTTTATGGGTTAAACGGTATTTGATTTTGTAGGAGGAAATGTAAGTGGAAAAAAAATTTAAGACCTTTTTCATGGTGTTGAAGAATTATATTTCTACCAAGACTAAGATCACAAGGAAATAAACATTAATAGTGTAGTTTCGTTCTTTAATAAAATTCCACCACAAACTCATATTTCCTCCAAACAATGAGTATTGAAGATTATTTTTTCACACATGAAGCACTAGAATAATCTTCTATAGAATCAAATAATCTATAAAATATTAACTATATATTTCTATTGTATTTATACATTAACCAAAATGGTTAGTACAAGAGAAGATAATTCCCAAAAATAATAACCCTTATATGAGAAAAACCAATTCAATATCCAAACTTCAACAATAATACCCAATACTATACATAGACCATTCAACAAATAAATACCCTTGATAATTTACTGAATAATATTGAAACCTAAAATTTAAAATAATCTGATACAATAATCTTTCTAGATAATTTTTATCATTTATTTTCAAATAACATCAACTACTCTTAATATCTTATAAAAAAATTAATTAACCTATTAAAATATTTGGAATGATATGATAATCACTTCCATAAATAACATAATTCCCCATAACTCTACAATTATGATCATAGATTCTTCCAAAATATAATTATAAAATTACTCCACAATTAACATACTATAGTATTGTATTTACATTAATCATATAGTGTTCCCAAAATAGAGAATGTATTCCATTATAATATTTACACTTAAACCAGAAATCATTTTCCAATACTAACGATATACATTTGATAAAACATAGGTTCTCAAAATAATCTTATTCTTATTCTATAAACTAGTTCAACTAAAAATAAAAAGTCATACTAACCAGTGATTTTACGTAGGCCAGTGGTTGGTGATAAAGGCTTGTCACCCTTCAGTTGTGGGTTTGATTCTCGATGCCTTGTCCAACACGATAGGTTGTCACTATTCCTATGGATTTTCATTTTTCTAAAACTAAATAATTCCTATATCATTCCCAAAATGAGATAAAATCCTCAAAACTACTATAAAATATTTAAACCTCAATGATTGGATCATACCTATCATTTTGCATCAAAAAAATACAATAACCCTTAATTAACTCAAAACTAAATGCCTCCAAAATACCATTAGTCGCCTTGAAATTTCATATCCGAACAGATAAAAAGAGAGTTTTAAGACACTAATATTATGTTCAAGCCTAAAATTATAATCCCATGATGGTAAGAATAACCCTTAAGAAAACATCCTAATCTCTAAAGTTATCTAAACCATCCTATGATACCAAATTTAATATCCCAAAATCCAAACATCTAGATTCAGCATTATTTTCAGGAAATTTTAAAATGTGACCCAATTTTTACATCAAAACTTACTACATCCAAAAGAAAATAACAGATCACTTACATACCCAAAGATATTTCGATTTATAATTATAGAAAATTAGGAGAATTTTTTTGAAACTTTAGTCAATAAACAACTAATTCATAAATAAAAACACACTATATCAAAATATTTCAAGATTTTCTTATTTCACATTAGGTCATCAACATCATCCATGTTAAATACTTCTATACAAAATTCATTTGACATATTTCCTCTTAACTTGGGGAAAAGAAATATAAGAAAGGATGAGCTAAATTTAGTAGTAAGTTTAAACAATAGAGATATGTAAGCATAAAAATTAACAAAAGAGAATGAGAACATGATTATAATTTTAAAAGACCATACCTTGCATATCAATGATCATAAACATGATTCATTGAATAAATATTGAATGTTTATAAGACATGAATCATATGAAAATGAAGAACATATTCCATAAAATCATAAATAATGAATAAGGAATGAAATTTATGGTAAAAAAATAAGCACATAATATTATTTCCCTAGTATCCAAGGAATCACTGCCAAGACCATTATAGTAGATAAAGTCTTATACTAACCGGAGTTCACACTTTGTTCCAACCATGTATTGGTGAACCAAATTTACTTTCCATTCTAGTCATATGTATATTATGAGATATAAATCTTTAACCAATAAATTTTAGGGAGATATAAGTCCCACCTATATCATAATAAAACATTTTTACATATTCCATAAGAATATAGATCATTCAAAACCCATGAAAATACATTAGTTCCATAAAACAATTCATTATAGAATAGCTCATAGAAAAGAAAAAAATTCATAAGTTCCAATCCATAATAATTATAAATAGTTTAAATAAAGAATAATAATTGAATAATTGGTTCATATCCCTAATAAAACATATGTAACATCAAATAACATGGTCATAGTTGGAAAATAATTTTGGGAAAACTCTTGAAAATTTTTTGTGAGGAAAATAATCCTCTTTATTTGAAAAATAATTTTTAGAACATAAATAATTTTTAAGAACCATTTATTTGATGTTAGATTTTACAACATATAATGTAAAACTTTAGAATATAAAAAAATTATTTGGAACCATTATCCTTAAATTTATTTTTTAAGTGATCTTTTAAAAACCTTTCTTGAGGAAAGTAATCTTCAAACATTTCAATGTATCACATACCATTTTGAATTAATTGAATCAGAGTACCCATGAAATAATAATAATAATAAAATAAACTTATAATATTGTTAAAATAAGTATATTTATGATATTAAATGTCATATGGAAGTATATACACCTCGTATAAGAAGATATGTTCCTAAAAAAACATGTCTCTCAAAGAAGGAAAATTGAGAGAAAAAATACCTTACCCATTTGGTAACTTTTGAACCATGAAACCAAATGAAATAGATAACATAAAATGGTTATGTAAATACCCAAAAATTAAATTAGATTCATAGAGTACATTCATGGTAGTATGTACACCACAAAAAATAAATGAGTGGTGAATAAGGCATTTATCTCATGGAAATTAAAAGTGAGATGAAATTCCCTTACCATAGGCTGAGGTTCCTTTATAGGTATAAAAAACTAATGTATAATTTATTAAATAAAATTATTATCTAATTAAAAATACATATTTATATTTATGATATAATATATGATCATATTATCACCCATTTAATAATATTTCATTATTAATATTCTTTCGGGTGTTAATTGTTTCGTCTTTTCTAACCATGTTTTATAGTATAAGTCCAAAATATTCTTTATAGGTAATATATATATAATTTAAAGAATGGAATTAAGGTAGTATATATCATATTTATTCATTATATTCATTTATTTAGTAATTCATGAATGGTGAATAAGGAAAATGAATTTCATCGCATCGTGGAGACTGTACTTCGTACGTACGCACAAGAGATAATACAATTTCCGTAAAAGTAATAATTATGTAACTGAATGGTATATATGTTGTTTATATATTCAATATAATGTTAAAATTAGTATATATTTATATTACTTCCATCATTATACCAATCCTAATAATGTTTTTATGAATAATAAATTACACCACAGTGTGGAGACAGTTGGTCGTACGTACACACCCATGGTGATTTTGTTTTTTTCATTAGATGGATAGAAGGTGAAATATGGTAGTTCTATAACCATAATAACATCTTAGCATACAAGTAAAAATTTATTTATTATATAATAATGTAAACAACATAATAATTATAAGTATAAGAAGTAATGATTTAGAAAAGTATTTAAGGAAGTTACATATTCTTCGACAACTAGTCTCTAAATATTCTCTTAAGAAAACTGGAATTTGTCTTTTGAAAATACCAGAATAATTATAATGTGATTGCAGACGTTTATAGGGGAAATACTAAGAGTTTTTTTTATATTCAAGTCTCCAAGGGGTGTGAATATTTTAGGGAGGAGGTTCGTTTTTATAATTGAGGTGAGGGGCACTTTTTGAATTTCCAAAAGTATTAATTTATATTAACATAAAAATCAATACAAATACCTACAAAATGAGATGTATTAGACTATAATATATGATAATATTTTAATTTCATTAACCATTAAAATTTATACAAGTTTTGATGTCAATTTAAACCTTATCTTTTTAATTAATCCTTAATTATCTATATTAATTTTTACAAAGGTAATAAAATTTCCAATATTAATTTTTTTGAATTTTACTTATTTTATTTCAACCAAAAGACAAATTAATTATCTATAATATTTTATATAAAGTTATTTTTGGTATTTTTAATGATTTCTTATGATTTTTTATTAATTTAATAAAACATTATTTTAACAAAATATCAATGATGTCAATTTTGACACTATTTATTTTCCTACTTTATAAAAAAATAAATATTAGATGTTAACATCTAAAAAAATATTTTATTATATCCCTAAGTGGTAAATTTAATCTATATAATTCATTATAAATATTAATTATCCCAAATTATATTTATTTTCATATTTTTTAATATCATTCATTTGATATTTCCCTCATTAAAATAATTTCTATATCAGTTCTGATTAATTATTTAATATACTTATTTATTCCCTAAAAATTAAAAATAAAATAACATGATAAAGATAAATATTTTAAATTTTAGATGTGTATTTATAGTTGAATATATCATTTTTATAACCTTATATTTAAAATGATATAGTATTAAATATATGAAAGTGAAAACTTTGACTCTGCATTAATTAAAATAATATAAATGTCATAATCCTTTTTATGTGATTCAAAATGGTAAATAATTTGACTCTTGGATGATTATAGTCATGATATACTATAAAAATAAGATTTGGTCAAGTTTTTTTTCTTTTAATGGTTATTATTATTCTAATGAATATTAGTTTAATTATTTTTCATCAACTAAATATTGTTTTCATCATCTATGTATAAGCCTTTATGTTAATTATTTAGTCTCTAAAAATTATAAAAAAATTACAATGATATAAATAATTTAATTATATTTTTAAAAAATAATAATTATTAATGATTTATTATGTTTTTCACTATAATAATAATATTATACTTATAAGAAATAAGAGGGTGACGTTTTCTCACTTTCATGTAACTTTCTTTTATTTTAGTAATTTTAATACAATTTTCATAGAAAAAGTCCATTAAATGTATCAATTATGATCCTTAGGTTTTAAGGGTAAATAGTAACTCATCCAATATGATATTTAGGTGTTATGGTAATTTTATTTTGCATATCATATTAATTTATTCCATAAATTACTTGATTTAACTTTAACCGTGTTAAAGAAACATTACCGTACTTACTATTCATAGTATTAAAAAAATAAAAGTAACCTACTAACATAATTTGTAACCACAAATTTCTAATATCGAATCCATTTCTCAAAATTTGAAAAATAGAAGATGATGTAATTAAATTTATATTAATCTCATTGAAGGAATGAGAAGACTTGTTTTTAAAGAGTTAAAACCATCAAAAGATTGACATGTGTTTATATCAAATTTCAATATAAAATTACTTTCACTGACAAAAATTGGATTAAATTATAAAAAAATTATCTAATTATCCATTTAAAACAATTAAAATGATAATCTAGAAATATAAATTATTTTGATGAAAAAGCTATTTTGAATTAAAATTTTGTATTTTTCACTATTCATTAAAATATGTAAGTTATCAAAAAATACCAAAATTTTATCCATATTTTTTATGTCCCTATTATAAATAAGATGTTTATTTTTTAGGGAACTTATGAAAGTGTCAAAAAAAATATTTGAAATGGGTGCACCATCAAAAGGTGGAAAACAACATTTTTTTTGAAAAAAACTTCTTTTATCAGAAAATTTGAATTTGTTCTTATATCATGTCTAGAAAACATATAAGATGAATTTTAAACATTATATTTAATATATTAATGTTATATTAAATTAATAAAATCTATAAATTATGATTTTATAATTTTATAAACTCACTTATATTCATTTAAATTGGTTTTTAGAAAAACATTTCCTTTTATTTAAAAAGGTTTTTATTTTTATTTATAATTAATTTATCACTAATTAATTAAGAATATTTTCATAATTAAGTTAATAATTTTCATAACCTCTCTTTTAATGGTTTGGTTATAAGGTAATATAATAATATTTAGTTGTTTTCTTAAACTCGGGTTTTTGTAAAATGAATTCTATCAAAAGAACTCTAAATTATGTGTAACACAATCCAAGAATAGTGTTGCGTATACCGCATGCTATAAAGACATTTTATATAGTGATAGATAATTTTTTTTAGCTTAAAACACATGACATTAATGAAATTAAAAAGAATGTACCTCATAAAATCTTGGGGTGTTACAGCCTACCCCCCCTTAAAATGAATTTCACCCTCAAAATTCACCGTGTTTATAAAAGTATAAAAACATACATTATAAATAGGATTAATAAATATATCATTTTAAATGAAATAAATGGAAGTATAATGGTCACCTAATATAATATCTTCTAGGACCCCATTTAGAAAAAAATGGACATGGACGAAAAAAATTTGACCATCAAGTTATGATGTAGAGAATTAGAAAACATTGTTAGGTGAAATTTAATAATCACAAAACTATAAATTTTTGATGGGTTAAATGGTCATTTATTTTGTAGGTGGAAAAGTAAATGTAAAACCCTTTTTATGACCTTTTTCATAGTTTTTAAGAATTATATTACTACCTAGACAAATATCATATGGAAATATTCTTACTTTAAAAGTAGAGTTTAACCATTTAATCAATTTCCACCACAAACTCATCGTTTCCTCCAAATGATGAGTATTCAAGATAATATTTTCACAACTAATGCACTAAAATAAAATTATAGAGAATTACATAATCTAAAAAATATTAATATATATTTCCCCTGTCTTTAGACATTAACCAAAATGGTTAGTATGAGAAAAGATAATTACCAAAAATAATAATCCTTATGTGATGAAAAACTAATTCAATCTCTAAAATTCAATAGTAATACCCAATGATAAAAATAGACCATTCAATAAATAAATTCCCTAGATAATTTATTAACTAAGATTGAATCCTAAAATTTAGAATAATTTGAGTAGATAATCTTTCCAGTTAAAATTTAACATTTATCTCCAAATAAAATCAACCACTCTAATTGTCTTAAAAAAGTAATTAACATAATGACATATTCTCCATGACAGTTCAATCATTTCCATAAATAACCTAATTCCCAATAATTACACCATTATAATAATAGATTCTTACAAAATATAATTATACCATTACTTCAAAATTGAAAACCAATAGTTTTTTATTTACTTTAATCATATAATGTTCCCAAAATGTTGAACATCTTCCAAAATAATATTTATACTTAAACCACAATTCATTTTTTTATACTAAGGATACACATTTGATAAAACATAAGTTCAAAAAATAAACTTATTCTTATTACATCAACTCTTTTAACTAAAAATAAAAAGTTATAATAACCAAGAACGTCACATTGGCTAGTGGTAGGTGATAAAGCCTTGTCGCCCATCAGTTGTGGGTTCGATTCCCGCAACCTTGTCTAATGTGATAGGTTTTAACCATTCCTACAATATGTCCTTTATATAAAACTAAATATTTTCTTATATCATTCCAAAAAATTTATAGAATCATTAAAATGACCATAAAATTGTTTAACCTCATAGGTTGGATCATACCTATCATTTTGCATCTGAAAAATACAATAACCCTTAATTAAGTCAAAACTAAATGTCTCCAAAACACCATTAGTCACCTTAAAATATGATAGCTTAAATCCTTAAAAGGGGATTATAATACACTAGTTTTAATTTCAGACTAAAAATTATAATTCCATGATGGTATTAATTAATATTAAGAAAAAATACTAATTTATAAAGTTGTCTAAACCCTACTATGATACAAAATGTTATAGCCCAAAATACACACTTCTAGATTTAGCACTAATGACATAAAAGTTACAAATTTGACCAATTTTTTCCATAAAAACATTCAACATAAAAAGGAAAATAATGAATCACTTACAAACCAAATGACCTTTATTATTAGAGTTTTAAATTAGGAGGATAAAATATTAGAAACATTGGTTCATACAAAATTGGTTCATAAATAAAAACACACTATATCCCACTAGGTCAAGATTCCCTTATTTCACATTAGGTCATCAAAATCATCCATGTGAAATACTTATATAAAAAACTCATTTAACATCTTTCCTCTTAACCAAGGGAAAATAAACATAATAAAGGGTTAGCTCAAATGTTTAGTAAGGGTAAAAAATAGAGATATGCAAGCATAAACTTGAACATAAGGGTATGAGAACATGGTAATAAAAGTAAAAGATCATACCCTATATATTAAAGATCATAAACATGAGTCATGGAATAAATATTGGATGTTTATAAGACATGAATTATAAGGAAATTTGGAACCTAATACATGAAATAATAACATATGAATAAGACATGGAATTTTTGGAAGAAAAATAAGTACATAATATGATTTCCATAGTATCCAAGGAATCACGGACAAGAAAATCATAGTGGAAGAAGTCCTATAATAAACTAAGTTCACTCTTCATTCCAGACATGCCTTACTGATTCATAATTAATTTCCATTCTTACCCCATATTACTAAACCAGATTTACTTTTCATTATATTAATGTATATCTCATGAGATATAAATTTTTACCAATTTAATTAGAGGGATATATAGGTCCCACCCATATCATAATGAAATAATTCATACTTGTGCCACAAGAAAATTAATTATTCATAACCCATAAAATGTAATGGGTTTAATAAAACACATCATCATAGAATAACTCATGGAAAAGAAGAAAAATGCATAAGTAACAATTCATAATAAATATTAACCACTAAAGTAAATAATAATAATTTAATCATTGGTTTATATCATCAATAAAACATAATTAATATCAAATAACATTCTATTATTGGTAAAACAATTTTAAGAAAACTCTTGAAAAGTGTTCTTGAGGAAAATATCCCATTTTCATTGAAAAATGATTTTTAGAACATAAAACAATTTTTCAAAACCATTTTATTTGAAAATATATTTTAAAACTTATAATGGTACACTTTAGAACATAAAAAATCATTGTAAAATAATTTTCCTTGAAAATTACTTAAAGAGTTATTTTAAAAACATTTCTAGAGGAAAGTAATCTTCATACATTTCAAAGTATCCCATACCACTTTGAAAAATTTGAATCACAATCCCCCTGAAATAATAACAACAAGATAATCTTATAATATAATTAAAATAAGGATATTTCTGATATAACATGTAAAATGGAAGTGTATACACCTAATATAAGAAGATAGGTTTATAACAAAACATTAGTCTCATAGAAGGAAAATTGATGCAAAAACAACCTTACTCATTTGGTAACATTTGAACTGTGAAACCCCATGAAATATATATAATAAAATTGTTATATAAATACCCAAAAATTTAATTAAAAATGAATATAATATATTCATGTGAAGTATTTACACCACACAAATGAAATGAGTGGTGAATAAGGCACGTATCCCATGGAAATAAAACATGAGATGAATTTCCCTTACCTTAGGTTAATGTTCATTTTTTATAAAAAACTATTGTATAATTGATTAAATAATGTAATTATATTATTATAGAATATAATTTATATTTATGATATCATATATGATCATATTGTCACTTATTTAATAATATTTCATTATTAATTTTCTTTTGGGTGTTAATTGTTTCATCCTTTCTAAGCATGTTTGGTCGTATAAGTCAAATATATTCATCATAGGTTATAGTTATATAGTTTATAGGATTGTATCAAGGTATTATATATCATATTTATTCATTTTATGCATTCATTTAATCATTCATGAATGAAGAATAAGGAAAATTAATCCCATTACGTCATAAAGATGGCAGTCTGTACGTTTGCACAAGCGATAATATGATTTCATTAATAGTAATAATCATATAAGTGAATGGTATATATGTTGTTTCCATAATAAATAACATATTATTATTATTATATATTTCCATTAATTCTATCATTATAACCATACAAAAAAATTTGTGATGAAAAATGGATTACATCACAACGTGGAGACGGTAGGTCATACGTACACACACGTAGTGGTTTTGTTTTTTCTTCATTGGATGGATAGAAAGTGGAACTTGGTTGTTCCATAACCATAATATAATCTCATTATAATGTTAATAATGGAGTTTTTATATAATAATTTAATCAACATAAGATGATTAAGTTGATGAAGAAATGATTTTGAAAATTCGGTAAGGTTGTTACCTCTTATTTGACGATCACTCTATGAATCTCCTCTTAGGAACACTAGATTCAGTCTTTTGATAATACCACAACCATTAGAATTAGAATAAAGATGTTTATAAGGTAAATGTTTAGATTTTTTTCAATATTAAAGGCTCATAAGAGTGTGAATATTTAAGAGAGGAGGTTCTCTTTTATAGTTGAGGTGAGGGACAATTTTGGAATTTATGAAACTATTAATTTATATTAATTTTAAAATCCATAAAAATTCATCAAAAATTAGATTTATTAGAATACAATACATTATATGATTTTAATCTCATCAAAAAATAAAATTCATACAAGTTTTTATGTCTATATAAACCATACCTTTTTATTTAATCCTTAATTATCTATTAAAATTTTTTACAATGGTAAAAATTTTCCAATATTAAAAGTATTTAATTGTACATAGTTTTTTTCCAAATAATAAAAAATGAATAATTAAGGATATTTTATATCATATTATTATTATTATTATTTACTTTTAAATCTGTATTATGTTTTTTAAAATAATTTAATAAAACATTATTTTCAAAAAATATCAATTGTGCTAATTTTGACACTATTCATTTGATGTATTTTATTAAAAATCAAGATATATTATAACCTAGGAAAAAATATTTTATTATATTACTAAGGGTACAATTTCATCTATAAAATTCATTGTAAATATTAATTATTCCAAATTATATTTATTTTAATATTTTTAATATCATTCATTCGATATTTCCCTTTATGAAATAATTACTATATCAGTTTTGATAAATTGTTTGATATACATAGTAGTTCACTAAAAATTAAAAATTGAATTCCATGATGAAGATAAATTTTATATATTCCATAAAATTATTCATAGTCCAATATATATTTTATTTATCCCTATATTTAAAATTATATCGTATTAAAAATATGAAAGTGACAACTTTTACTCTATATTAATTAAAAAAAATATAAATGTCATAATCCATTTTATTTGGTTCCAAATGGTCAATAACTCTACCCTAAAATTATTATTGTCGATATATACTTGAACAATAATATTTGGTCAAGTTTTTTTTGTCTCTTAATGGTTATTATAATTTTAAAAAAATTGGTTTATGGATTTTCATCAATTAAATAAATTTTGCATCATCACTTTATAAGCCCTTGAGGTTATTATTTAGTCTTTAAAAATTCTAAATAAATTACCATGATGTATATAATTTTATTATATTTCTATGAAATATTTATTATTTAAGATTTATAATATTTATCACTATAAAAATATTATTATACTTATAATAAATTAGAGGGTGACATTTTGTCACTTTTATGTAACTTTCTTTTATTTTAACAATATTTATATCATTTTCATAAAAAAAAGTCAATGAAGTGTGTGAATTACAATCCATAGGTGTTAATGGTAAATTTTTACTCATCCAATAGAATTTTTCCAGGTGTTAGGGTAATTTTATTGTCTTTATAAAATCAATTTTTTACCTAAATTACCTAAATTACCTTTAACTGCATTAAATAAAACTTACCGTAGTAACTATTCATAATATCTAAAAAATAAAAATAACCTATTAAAATAATTTTTACCCTTTAATTAAAAATATGGATTTAATTTCTCATGATTTGAAATATATATGTTGCATTAATTTAATTAAAATTAATCTAGTTGAAGGAGCGAGAAAATGAGTTTTTTAAAAGTAAAAACCATCAAAAGGTTGAGTTGTGTTTACATCAAATTTAAATGTAAAATTACTTCTAATGAAAATATTTGGATTAAATTATAAAAACTGAATCTAAATATACTTTAAAACTAATTAAAAGGATAATCTAACACTATGAATTAATTATATGAAAAAGTAGTTTTGAACTAAACTGCAGTATTTTTCACTATTCATTAAAATATTAAAGTTTTCAAAAAATACCAAAAATTTATCCAACATAAATTTTGATGCCCCTATTTCAAATAATAAGTTTATTTTTACAAATTTAACTTATAAAAATGACAAAAACTGTATTTAAAATTTGTGCGCCATCAAAAGGAAACAAAACTTTATTTTTTTAAAAAACTTCTTTTATCCGAAAAAATTGAATTTGTTATTATATCATGTATATAAAGCATATAAGATAAATTTTAAACATTATATTTAATATATAATACATATATTTAATTGATAAAATTCATAAAAAGTGATTTTATTATTTTATAAACTCACTTATTTTCATTTAAATAGTTTTTTCAGAAAAAAAATTTCCTTTTATTTAGAAAGGGTTTTATTTTCATTTATATATAATTTATCACCAAATAATTAATCCTATTTTCATAATTAAGTTAATAATTTTCATACCATCTTTTATAATGTTTAGGTAATAAGGTAACACATTAATATTTAGTTTTTTTTCTTATTCTCGAATTTAGGTTAAATGAATTCAATCCAAAGAACTCGAAATTGTGCGTAACACAGTCTAAAAATAGTGTTGCGTATACCACCAGCTATGAATGTGTTGTGCATAGCACAAGATAATATTGGGATTGCGTACAACACACAACATCCATGAAATTAAAAAGAATATATCTCATAAAATCTATAGGTGTTATAGTGATTGTTTGAAATAATTTTCCATAAAATATAAAATCCATTGATTTTATTTATGGTTTACTATAGATAATATTGAAAAATACCATATTTATTATTTATCTATATTTTAAAGGCTTATTATGAATAAATGTTTAAGAAACCCATTTATTTTTTATGGGTTATTCTATTATTAATTGATAATGTTTTTTTACTCCCTTTTTATTTACATGGTTTATGATGTGACGATAAGATGAATGTTTTATGATTTTCATAGAACACATAAGTATTTTTTTCATTATTAGATAGGTGGGAACTATACATCCTTTCAATGAATTCATTAAAGATTTATATCTCATGACATAAATAGGTGAAATAAGTAAGTTGTCTTGATCCATTATGGGAAATAGGTGCGTCCTGATCCACTATGGGAAATAGGTTATAAGTGTTGATCCACAATGTTAATGGGGTTTGTAGTTAACCTTGAAATATGATATTATTTTCTATATTTAATATCTTAAAACACATTAATTCCATTAGATTATGGTCCATGATTTATTTATGATAATATCTAACTATTATGGTAAATATTTTCCAAAATGATATTTTTTTATTCCATGAATCATGTTTATGATCTATGATTGGTTGGGGTAAGAACTTCATATGTAATTATGACAATAAAAAACCCTTATGTTTAACTTATTCTTTCATAATATTTTAGATTAAAATCTCTATTGTTTATACTTACTGAGCATATGACCTCACCTATTAGTATGTTTCCTTCTCCAGGTTATGAAGAATGGTTTAGGTAGGTAATTATTAATAGAAGTAAAATGTGAGAAGATATTTTTGGGAGATATTGAAGATCATTCATTACATAATAAGATTTTGTTTCTATTATCTAACGATTCTAAACAATTAAAATACTCAGGCATGTGTTTATGAAATCAAGTGAATATACCTCAAACAAATATGTGGTATTTTTGTATCAAATCTTGGGTTGATATAGTTGGTATTAGAGAACATGTTTAGTATATATATATTTTTGATCAGGATTAGAAAAAAATTAGTGACATCCTTAGGGACATGCCAAAGTATATGTCTAGAGATGTGTCCAAAGACACCTCTAAAGATAAACCCGAGGATATTTATATATATATAGGAAAATATAATGGAATTTTGGTTTAGGATAGAACAATGAGTTTCTATAACGAATGTAGATTTATGTACATGGACATTACATTTATTTCACGGAATACATAATACATTACAAAAATATATGACAAAAGGCCGTATTAGTTTAGTGTATTTGAAAACCTGTAACATAATCTTCTAAAATAGTGAAATATCTTCAACATATACCATAAAGATATTCCCACTTTTTTTCCTACCTAAATCATTTATTTATATCCAAGGGAAAATAAAACATAAAAAGTTTTAGCGCAAATTATCACTAAGGGTAAACATTGAGAACATAAAACAAACAATAAGAACATAAAGTTTAAATATAAAATCAAGATTCATGAAATAAATTTTGGAAGTTCATAAGGAATAAATCACAAATGAACACAAACCATGATAATATAGAATTTCCATAAACATGGAATTATGGAAAACAAATAGGCACATAATATGATTTCCATAGTATCCAAGCCATTGTTGCCAAGACCATCATAATTGATAATGTCCATTACTAAACCGGGTTTACTTACTGTTCCAACCTTATATTACTGAACAAGATTTACATGTTGTTTCAACCCTGTATTACTAATTCATATTTACTATCCATTCCAGTCATGTCTATATCATGAGATATAAATCATTACCTAATTAATTGGAAGGAGATATTGGACCCACCCATCTCGTAATGAAATCATTCTTACATGTTTTAAAAAAACATAAATCATTCATCATAGCATAACCCAAAAAATAAAATGGTCATCTTAAATATCATTACATCATAACATAATCCATATAAAATATCATTCAATCATTAAAAAAATAAATCATAGTAACAACAGGGATATAAACATAACCCTATGTCATCTTAGATGGAAAATAATTTTGATAAAACACTTGAACTAAATTTCTAAAGAAAATATCCTTTATTTTTCAAAAATGATTTCTTTTCTCAAAATTCCATGAAATTTTAAAAGAAAATAATTTTATTGAAAATAATCGTGAAAAAATGTAGAATAATCTTCATGGAAATAATGTTTCATGAAACCATAAAAATCCATTCATGCCATATAAGTTAAAAAACATTCTCCTCGTAATATTTCCAGAAATTTTCAAAAGTACTTTGTATGGTAAACAAAAGAAATATTTCTTCCATACAATTTAGTAAAAGTATAAAATGGGTAAAAATGAATTTAAAATTTCGTCAAAGAATTGTAAAAATTTTATGAAAAAAGTTTTAGAAAACATGGATATGGATGGTAAATATATCCCCAGTAAATACTTACGTATAAAAAATATTAGATAAAAATGAGATTGCAAAATTATCCCTTACCTTAGGGATCATATTATTTGTATGTAACATATCCTACAATATAATGATTTAAATATTGATACTAATTTATTTTATAATCATAATAATTTTTATGATAACATTTGTGACCTTATTTTCATCCATTTGTTAGTATCATTTCATTATTACTCGTTATTCTGGTATTAACTGCTTTGTGTTCTCATGCATGTTTTGTCAGATAAGGGATTATTACTATTTTTAGGTCATAGTTATATCATTTAAATCATGGTATTATTATAATATATATCATATTTATTCATTCAAATCATTTATATAATAATTCTTTAATGAAGATTATGTAGAACGAAACACATTGCACTGTGGATATGGTAAGCCATACGTACACACGAGCGACAATATCATTCTCATAATTTTTGAATGGTATATAATTGGATAGTGTTTAGTATATCAGAATGAATATCATTTTAT
Organism: Viscum album; assembly: GCA_963277665.1. NCBI lineage: Eukaryota > Viridiplantae > Streptophyta > Magnoliopsida > Santalales > Viscaceae > Viscum > Viscum album. The sequence continues at coordinate 445,057,076 of OY728136.1, read as the reverse complement.
ATTAATCACATATATGTGGTGGTGAAAAACAGATTACACCACGACGTGGAGATGATAATTCCTACATACGCACGTGTGGTGATTTTATTTTTCATAGGATGGGTAGAAGATGGAATATGGTTATTTCATAATAATAATAACCCATCAGTATATAAGTACTAATGGAGTTATTAATTTATAATTAAACCACTTATTAGGGGGAAGTAGAAGAAGAAAAAAGTTAGAATGAATCAGTAAATGATTTTACCTCTTCTTCGACATGCCTCCTCTAATTATCCTCTTCTAGCACTAGAGTTGGTATTTTAAGAATAAAAATACCAATATAATGATTATAGGGATATTTATAAGGGAAATTGGTAGGTAATGGTCTATCTTTAAGGATCAAAATTAAGTGAAGAGTTGATGGAGGAAGTTCCCTTTTAAGTTCCCTTTAGTATAAGACTTCAAGATAATTATTAATTTCCTAAAATTTTAAAATAAATCACCATGAGGAAGAAAATTATTTTATCTTCCCATGGAATATTTATTTTTGAAGATATCACCTGGTTATCCCTATATTAAAATTATTATACTTCTATGAAATGCGAGTTTGACATTTTGTCACTTTTATTGGTTTTATTAATATCTATGTCATTTTCACTGTCAAGTGGCTCTTAAAGGACTATGTTTCAATCCTAATTTGTTAAAGGTATAATTTTATTCATCCTAATTTATTTTGGTAGGTTTTATGATCATTTATTTTTTCTTATCATATTATTGGTTACACTAATTTACAAAATTTACCTTTAGCCTTGATAAATAAAAATTACTATAGTTACTATTCATAATATAAAAAAATAAAAGTAAAATTTTAACCTAATTTTTACCCACTAATTCCAAATATGGAATTAATTTTTCATAATAAAATATATATAATTGGATGAAATTAATTTAAACTTAATTCCCGCTGTCAAAACCAAAAATCGGGTTTTTAAGAAGTACAAATTTATCAAAATATTATCATGTGTTTATGTGCAATTTAAATGTGAAATTACTTAGAATGACCAAAATTGGATTAAATGATAAAAAAACCCAATTAAACATTAAAACCTATTAAAAAGATAATATAACTATATAAATAAATTATATGAAATGCCTATTTTGAATTAAAATGTAATATTTTCACTATTCATTAAAATATGAATTTTATCAGAAAATAAAAAATATTCAACCAAAGTAAATTTTGATGCCCCTATTCCAAAGAAGACATTTATTATGTCAAATATAACTTACAAAATTATCAACAACTAGATTTAAAAAGGGCCTTCCATCAAATGGAGGTAAAATTGTATTTCTTTGAAAAATACTTATTTTATCCAAAAAATTGAATTTGTTCTTATATCATGTCTAGAAAATAAATAAGATGAATGTTCATGTTATATAAAATTCAAAATGTGGTTAATAATATTCATAAAAGATAGTTTATGTCCAATTAAATAATAATATTTTAATAATATATCTTTCTTTAGCGAAACTCTGTATTGCGTACAATACAAGCTATCGAGGAAGGTCTCTATTGTGTGTAATGAAAGCCAAATTAGTGTTGTGTTTAGTGAAAGATTACCTCTGTGTTACATAAAACACAGTATGAACATAGTTATTTTATATATTGAACAAAATCTATACTCATTTTTACATTAAATGAATACTATCAAAGGAAAAAGAAATTGTTTGGAACACAAGACAAGTATAGTGTTACATATACTGCAAGATAATATGGTGTTGCGTATAATGAAAGATAATATTGGTGTAGCGTACAACACAAGACAAAAAAGAATCTAAAACAAAACTATCTTATAAAATATCACAATGTTAGAGTTTCCATGAAATTTAATCCTTATCTAGATACTGAAAATGGATGTCTTTAGAATAGAGGCACCTAGCGGTGACAACTTTAAAATGGGAGAATTGAGATGGACTCGATCATCATGTAGTGTAGGAAAATGGGCCCTACTGCACACCCAGGTTGGACACTCCATATCCATATTATTTGAAAATTCACAAACACTTTATGAACCATCATGAAGGATTTGAATAATGACTATGCATGTACATGGATAAAGCTAAGGTGTCATATATTAAAAATAAGGTGTCATGATTTAGATATTCTATAAGTAATTTACATTAATATGTGGTTTAGCAATGATATTATTATTTTTCACACTTTTTATGATCTTATATAATTTTGGGGACTAGATGGAAAGGGAATAACATTCAATGTGATAGAAATTGTTTTCAGGAGAAACCAAATGAGATAATGACTGGAGTGAAGTATATTGTGATTATTTCTAATCAGTTATCATGATTTTTGATTAAAAAATTGTACATTAACCAATTATTAGACTCTCCAAAGAAGATAAACATATAGTTTGTTGATATTTATGGTTATGGAGACTATATAAGAAATATTATCTAGTATCATATATATCAATAACGTAAAAATAAGCTATCAAGAGAATGCCTCAAACGAATGGGAAGTTTTTTATGTGTGGAGAAGAAGGCCACAAAGTAAGAAATTTTCATTGGAAAATGAAAATTTCAGTTAACTCAATGGATGGTAATTTTGGTATTGCTAAAGTATTATTGATATATAAATGTTTTAAATATGGAAATTATGGGAATTTTTCAAATTGATGTCATACGAGGAAAGATAGTGAAGAAAATCATCATGGTATTAGGAGTAATGGCTATACTACTAATGATAAAGAGACTATGAATGATATATAAAAGGTATCACCTGTTCTAACCTTATTTTTTATATTCAGAATAATAAGAATTGTTAAATTGAGGTTAAGTAAGATGAATACATGGTTCTTATTTTATATTTTTGGAAATAGGTATTAAGGAATAATATTATGAATCCTAGTTAATAGTTTGAGAATGAAGTGGGATGATTGAAGTTTTTATATACTGGAATTCAATAATTATGTTATATAAACCCTAAAATATATAAGGGTTATTTAGTATATTTTTTTGTTAAGGATTACCATTAATATTTGGAATGGTACAGATGGCCTAGAAAATTTATCTAATGGAAGGGTGACATTTTATGGAAAACACGTGATTATGGAATGATAACCCATAATATATTTTTTATTTTGAGATAATGATTTTAAGAAAAAGAGATAAATGATATGAATTAAGAAAATTGGATTGTATTTTTGAAAATGGAACCAATTTTTGTTTTTTGGATAATTTTGTTTCTTTTATTATTGATGATGTTTACAACATTATTGGATTTATTGGATATATTTGATAATACATGGTTTCATTAAATAAATTTGGATGTATATATATATATTCATTAAGGTTTTATGGTATTTTTGGTTAGTAAAAATATTTAGAAGAATATATGGCCAAGGTATTCCCATATTTGGGATGTGTCCATTAAAAGATAGTTAAAGATAGTTGGAGAATTAATTGAAAGATGATTTTGGGGAATTTTTGGAACGTCTTTATAAATATTTAATTTTTGAAGTGTTATAATTTTAACCATTTAAGGATTGGTTTAGGTTTAACATCAGATGAGGTTTTATTTATTAATTTATTATTTCACCATATAAATATTTCTACATGTTGGATATCATGTGGTAACCTTTTTTTATAATAACTAGAGATATAAGGAATGAATTGTCATTATTTGATGGATCTTATTATCTCTTAGTGATTCATCCCTGAAAAGTGAATCTCATAAAGTATTAAATGAAGTTAAAATTGATCAATGAACAACCAAAGGATGAAATTGTGCTTATGAAAAGAAATGAAATTAATTAAGTATATCATCTTATGAAATTATTTAAATTTAATAAAATGATATTGAAATAAAATTTTATACATTTAACTTCATTTTTATTAATGAAAAATTATTTTAACATATCATATATTTATGGATTTTTGGTCAATAACTCTCCCCTAATCGTGTTCTCTATCACTCTATATTAGTATTTGGGTGATATTTTTCTCTTATATGTCCATGTATTCACTTCCAACCTATGTTTTATGATTTGTAAACATAGTATGTGTTATTATAGATAAAAATCACACATCCCATATTAATTTTCATGATAATTTTTTGTTAACCCTTTTCACTATGTTGGTTTTCCAAAAATGAATTTTCATATATTAAATCCTTTTTCACCAAGAACAATTTCAAATTGTGATGACACCATTCATTTAAGGGAGGTAGAATGTAAAACCCTAATATGTTGTGACATATTATTCTCAAATAAATCTAATATGTTTGATATTTTTCCTTACATGAAACACCAAGTTTATCTTGTGATATATGAAATACTAAATATATATTGAGTTACAAGCAACACTGAGTGTATCTTATGTTACAAGATACATTGAGTTTAAATTAAATGTGAAATACTATTAAAATATTATTATATAATATGAAATTAATCACCAAGTTGTTGGAATGGTTAGTATGAATAATATTGACTAAAATATAAAAACACATTCTTTATATATATATAATTAATTATTTGGTGACCAATTAAACAGAAATGAAAAGAATAACCATTCTAAAATTAAAGATTTTTTAGAAACTATTTTTATGCACAAGAATGTATTTTACATAAATAAATTATGAAAATAACTTTTTCAAATTATTTTTATGAAATTTATATATTATATATTTATTAAAATTAAAATCATTCACTTTATGTGTTTTCTATAGAAGAGATAAGAATAAATAATATTTTTACTCAGAAATTGTATTTTCTAAAAAGTGGTATTGTGGCCCATTTTTTATTTAAATTAAAATGATTTTGATAAAAAATTAAATATTATAATTGAAAAAATAGAGTTAATTTTTGAAATCATCATGTAAAAATATTCTTGGAGTGGATTTTTTATAATTTTATGAGAAGAAACTTTTTTCAATGAATACATAAAACTTTTAGTTTCTATTAAGAATTAGCAATTATTTTAAACATATAAAAAATAAAATGTTTATTTAGTATGTTTTTAAAAGTAAAATTAGTAATATATAATATCCATTAATACAATTTAGGTTATTTTAATAATTTTATATTGGATATTTATTTAAAACCATTTTCAACATTTTCAACATTTTCTTTTTGGAAAACCGTTTTTTCTTCACGTAGACATGATTTATTTTAAATTAAAATTTTCAACATCAAAGAATAGAATTAGGGAAAATAGAATAAATATTTTTAATAAGAATAATTTATATTTTATAGTAAAGTAAAATACCTTTTTGACTATCATATATGGTAAAAGTAGTAAAAATTAATTATCATGGTTGAGGAAAAAATAGGGTGACCGTTTGGTCAAACAAAAAAGAAAAGGGTTAAAAAAGATCCAAAATTTTCAAAACACTATTTTATTAATATATTTATACCTTATATATTTTAAAATATATAATGGTCCATTTTGGGGACTTATGGCATGTGAAAAATTTGGGTACATCATTTTATTTTCAAAAATTATAAGTATACCAATCACCTCACTTATAAAAATACATCCCATATCTTCACCTCTCCACACATAAAAAATGATTGTATTGGATGATAAATTACCAAATAAATTTTTTTAGTTCTCTAATATCATCTTATAATCCTTAGTTTTCTTAAAAATCAATAATAGGAACTCTTTTTGTGAAAACCAAAAGATATAGTCCAAAGAAGAGGTAACATATCAAAATGGCAGTTTTATATTATTTATTCAGCCACATACATAAAATATTATTTATCTTGGATTATATAATTTAATAATTATATTAAACTATAATTAGATTTTATTTTTTAAATTTGATATCCAAAATCCTCTCAACTTCTATTAAATGGGTCACACAATCATTATTTGTGTGTGTAGTGGGCTACCCCCTCATGAAAAAAGTTATTCATTTTCCATCACTGCCTCTATAGGATGGTTATAATGATATATTTATTGTTTATATATTATATTTATGATATTATTATGATTTAAATATAATTTTATCATATTTTCATTCTAAATTTCCATTTCCATGGAAATATGATAGCATCGTTCATGTGTATATTGCACTACTGCGTCGTTATGTGATGTGATTTGATCATGATTTATATATAAGGTATTAAGTATGGGTTTAATGACCATATATGATATATATTACCTAATGTTTTTTAATGTTAATATAATTTTTTATCATTATTTATTTCTTTTCCCTAAGAAAATGGAAATAACGTTCATCTGTACATATGGCCTATCGTCTCCACGAACACAGTATTTCATTTCATATCGCTAAATTTTATAGATCACTATAAATAAATATACAATGAATATATGTGATTTTTATATATTTTTTTTAATTATGGATATTATTGAACCATTATGAACATAATAGGACCAAAAATATTAAATCCATAACTATATGAATAAATAGAATTAATTTCCTACAATGTGACTTTAACATGGAATTGTTAACAAATGGGTCATAAAAAGTAATAAATAAAGAATACATGGTATGATATATATATTTATTGTTATATATTGGATTTATAATATAGTTATATTTATTATATATGAGTTTTAAATTTTTAGGAAGGAAGATTATTCTTAAGGTAAGGAAATTCCATCTCACTTTTTTAACTTCCGTGAGACACATTACATATTCAGAACCTATTTTTTATATTGTGAAAATAATGACCATGAATTTATTTTATTATTATCCTCCTTAATTTTTTGGGGCTAATATTTTAATTCTAGGATCTCTTATTCAGAGGATTGTGGTTCAAAAGTTACCAAATACATAAGGGGGTTTTGTCTCAATTTTACTCACTCAAGAATAATGTTATGTTATGCTTCAATATTATTTTATGAGGTGTGTATATATAGAATTTGACATGTAATAATGTGAATTTATTTATTATCATAATATTTTATGTCCATTGTAATGATTTTATTTCAAGGGGGTTACAATTATTTTTTATCAGAAGGGTATAGATCTTATGTTAAAATCTCATCATTTATTGTGGTTGTATATGACTATGTTTATGATGGTAAAATATTATTATATAGGACTCATGAAAATGATTTATTTTATTATCATTGAGTTATTTCATGAAAATATATATTCTCCCTTCGTTTTAATCTCTTTATCTACTCAAGAGTTTATAAGAACTATTTTTATAAAAATATCCTTTATTTCTCACTTTGATCTAAGAGCCTTTTTCAAACAAAAATGTTTTAGAAAAAGTTTTTAACATTTTAAAAATCATTTATTGATTTTTTTTACCAATTATAATATTTTTTTAAAAAAATGAAAAGAATATTTTCAACATTTTCCAAAAAATCCCATTTAGAGTACAACGAAAATGTGAAAGGAATCATTGTTTTATCAAGTATGACATGAATAATTTTTTTAGGTACCATGACCAAGACATATTATTTGAAACATATTTATAAGTTTCAAATTTTATTATAAAATAAAAAAATTTCAATTTTTTTTTGAGTGTTTTGTTTTAAAATGTTCCAAAATTGAAATGATATTTTCCTTATGAAATGATTTATAATATTCTAAATATTCCTTTATATATTTCCATGGTAGTTTTTATGGAAAAGTAATTTGAAAATGTATTCCATTTTTAATTTTATTTTTCAATGTGGAAAGGATATATTCAATAGGAAAGGTCCAGAGTGAATTTTTAATATAAGTTTCCATCAAAGATGATATTCAATAATGTTACCTGTTCTTTAATGGGGATAATAATGAACTTTAACATCCTTATTTTTTCATGATTATTTTGTTTTATGTTGATGAAATGTTTATGAAAAAAATTTATTTTTATTAGATTATCAAATGGTGAATTGACGTAATGTTTATGAAACATATTTACTTTAAATTGGTAATTATGTGATTATACAATTAATGTTTATGATATTGTGGTACACATATGTTTGGTTTTCATTATGGGATGGGTAAGACCTATATTTAAATCAAATGCATTAGGTGAAGCTTTATATCTCATGAGAAAAAATTGGTAAAAAAGTCAATGGGCTTAATCCACTATGGGAAATGGGTGATAGAATGACCAGAAATAGGTGAAACTAAATAGGTGTTTTGAGCTGGTTCATTATAAGTCATCAAGTGTGCCTCTTTATATTCTAGTGGGTACCGACTAGTAGAAAAGGATGAGAGTGATTCTATAGAGAAACTACTCCATAATATCAGAGTAATAATAATGGAAATATCTAGATATCATCAAAGTAGTAAAGAAACATAGTTCAAAAGTAATAAATAAACTGAAATAGAACATGGTGTAATAATAAGTGATATATTATAAAATCCCAAACGTCCATGCCATACATAAAAAACCGATCACCCACCCAGAAGACCATACATACATATATAAGTACATAATAAAACATTAAAGAAAGAGCATGATTTATTACTATCTCTGAGCCAAAACCCATACCCAATCTCGAGACACTATCAAATTGCACCAACCCAATCCTAAGAAGACCACATGAGAGACTCCACTCGATCATGATAACCTGGGATTCATCTCTATCGACCATGAATCTATGCTCATCCTAAAAAGCTTTCAAAATGTATCCACGCCCCCAAGGATCATTTATAGAGGTGAGAAATAATATTGGTTTTCCAACCCAATGATGATCCTATAATATGATTCCATAAGTGAATTCCATGAAATATGACCATCCAAGCCGATATAACAAAAAATAAAATAAAAATCAGATATTAATGATAGAAAAAAAGTCAACATACGATTCATAGGTCTATGACCCCAATTAGCAGGACACAATTCCATCTTATGTGAGTGCTTATATGCATGGTTACATATACATTCCCATATATATACACAAACATTTTCTCATATACATATATGTAAAAGCATGGATAATAGAATTAGAAACTCAAATTCACTGGTCAAGCTACATTACCACATGGGGATATATATTCCAACCCTAGGATCAATTTTACTCACATCCAATAACAATAATCGATGATACCATATAAAAATGAATAATCTAGTAAACATGGAAAAACTGTATATCATAGAAATATTGCATGATAATTTTTAGTCATACAACTATAATAAAATACCTATACAAGGTCTGTTAGTAAAGTAATATGTAGTATCCAATATAGCCTATGATGAGTAAACTAGTGTTAGACCCTAAGGTACATATCCAAGGTATATAGACCAAGGTATCCTATTTGGCCTATATCGAGTAATAATATGTCAGGAACCATGGGCTAGATCCAAGGTATAATGGACAAGTCATCCTTATCATGTAAGACCTACATGGGTCAAATACAAGGTATATTTGATCATGTAATCCCATCCTGTCCTTGGAGAATCTCCAACAAAACTCGATAACAAATTGGCTTGAGACCAAGGAGCATGTCCAATGAGAATGTACAAGGATTTCCAAGAAAGTCAAATCGAAGGGGTAGCAAAGACCTTGTCATCCAAAATAATATGAATCCATGGAGTAGAAATGGCCATGGAATCATATGAAATTAGTATCCATAGAGAAGAAATGTCCGATTCATATAAAAAAATAATTAGTATCCATGGAGTAGAAATCTCTATGGTAAGGTAGGGAATTAGGATCCAGTTAGTAGAAGTGTCTAAATAATCCAATACCATAATCATGATCTTTAAAGTATAAATGTATATGGAATTATATGGAATTAGGATCCAATGAGTTGAAATGTCCATGTAATCCACTACCATAAACATTATAAATAGATTATAAATTTCTATGGCATCCAATAATATAAGGTTCAATACCCTAATCCCAAGAAATACGGATATAAATCCATAACAATATCAATAAACTTGCATGAAAAACATCTAGATTCTAGGAAACACGTTTGGACATCCCAAATCAACAAGGTTCAAAAGCCGGATCCCAAGAAATACTCATAGGAAAAACAAAGATAAACTTCACATCATGTTAGGCTCATCAGTCTCAAACTAGGATGGACATATGGCTACTATTGTTTTATCAGTAGTAAATAAGTGAATTCCTAAACAAGGTGTGAGGGTGGGAAAAATCCTAACACACTTCTACTTCCACACCCTATTAGGATTACATGTTTGGAATGGGTTCTAAGGTGACACATTTTGGCACCAAGGATGTTATTTCATGGTAAATGGAGTATGGTTTGTGCTTGTTTTCAATCCTCACATGTAATATCAGTGAATTTTCAAGGAATGTTATCTTATAGTTCAAGATGAAAATGATTTTGAAGGTGGTGTCATTTCCCATTGTTTTATATATTTTTGGGGCTCAAAATCGAGAGTTTGTTTTTTTGAAAAGGAATTATTTATGTGTCAGATTGAATAGTATATGGAATGGGATTTCCATAAAGCAGAACAATGTGGACTGTGAAGCATAGTACGCAGACCATGTAAGGAAAATAATTCTTGGGTAGGATAATAGTTCAAAGGAGAAAAATGGTTCGCAGAAGAATTGTGGTATGTGGGATGTCACGTCATTTGTGGATAAATTGTGGAGATCCATTCGTGGAAGAGATTGGATACTGTAAAGGAAATGCGGTGGTACGTAGACCTCTTAGGGAAAATGTTTTGTGGAAGGATCAATGCACAATGAAGGATTTAATTCATCGAATATTTATGTAAATGGATTAGCGAGATTTTTAGATATATTTTCATATACAAGTATCACTAATAACTTCATTAATAAGTGAAATTTTTATAAGAAAACATCTTTTCTCTAGGGAAATTCAGTGAAGATTGATGTGGTTCGCGGGAAAATGATTCCACAAAGGAAGAGGTTCACGAGGGTGGATTCCATGAACTGAGAAGAGTTTCACAAAGGTAGTTCATGGAAGGAGTTTTTTTGGGAACTACTGCCTAAAAAGAAATATGGTTTTATAGAGGAGACATGGTCTATAGGGCATAAGTTTTTTATGGAAGAAAAGGGTTAGTGGAGGAAGAGTTGGTCTATAGAGGAAGTAGCAGTTTGCAGAAGGAGAGACAGTTCACAAAAGTTGAGGTAGTCTGATAAGGGGAAACTGTGTATGAAGAAAAAGTAATCCGTAGAGGTGAAATAATCCATGGAGTTAGATGTAGTCTGCAATGGAAGGGTTTGTCTGAAAATAAAGGACAGTCTGCAGAAGGGGAGGTGGTCAGTGAAGCACTCGTGCCATGTAGTGCATCTCAGTTCACATAGGAAGAAGGGTTGTTCTGTTAAGGTATTTAGCTTCACAAAGGGTTGAAAAACGCGAAAGAGATTCACGAAATATTGTGCAGAACATCAGTTTTTTCAGAGACTGGTTATTTAAGAGTGCATCAACTCGGGTCTATGGTGAAAGCATAGTCTCATTATATATAGATATAATGAATTTAATGTTGATCTCTTGAAGATATCTTCATGTCTATAAACTGTGTTGGACTTCTCTCAATGTAGAGGGATATGGGGAGTCAACCTAAGTGTTCTAAGGGACACAATGTGATATCCCTAATATCATGTAAAGGTAGTGTTCTTGGCATAGAGTGACTATTTCTGAACTTCTGTATTCCACATCGAGTGAAGAATATTGGATTTAGGTATGATCGATACACTATCGATGTATTCTCATTGGAAAATCCCTTTGCGGTGAACCACTTAAAATTGATTTGTTGTCTCTCTACCTATGAAGTTATGGTTGATGATTGAATCCATCATACAATTTTTATGAGTTCCTACCAACATGGGAACAAGATCCATCATATTAAATAAAAAAGTTAACACCCTGATTCACCCCTCCCCTATCAGGGTGTTCCGAGGTCCTACAAAACACAATACCATCTCTATAGGAATGCAAAATACTAGACCAGGTTTGTTCAAAAATTAGGGAACCTTCTAGGTCCTTCTTGTCAAAACACAAAAGAGTTATCCTACTCAGGATTCTCAATGTATACACATAAGAGAAGGAATCCTACTCAGGATTTTTAACTGAAAATGTGATTAGAGGAATCCTATAAGGAATCATCTAATAGTAAGTGAGCAGAGGAATCCTACACTGAATCCTTGTATGATACATCCTAAAAAGAATCACACAAGGGACCATCAATAACTGAGACCATATAGAGGTATCCTACCTAGTATTAGCAAGGATTAAACATATGAAAGGAAATCCTATAACTGATCCTTTAGAACACCTAGTCTCATGGACTCTTAGGCTACAAGGGAACATATAAAAAGGGAGGAAGCCTCATGGGAAGGTTTAAGAAGAATAAATCTATTAAGATAGCTCATGTCTTATCATATATAAATGTATCACTCTTAGGATTCAACTATATATGTTTACCTAAGGAAGAACCTATTCATTCCATAAAAGCCTATAACAACACCTTGGAGTTCTCAAATCACCTAAAGGGTTTCACCATCATGATCTATGTTGAAATATAATAAAAAATGGATACCCAGAGGTCCAAAACTTACTCCTAGGGGTAATGATATGAAAAAATATTTAAACCCCTATAAAGTGTAATAATGGATGAGTGCACAACGTGTGCCCTTAGAGACCCACCTAAGCATGTCCTTCAGTTGGACATGGCTTGTTAAAGCCCATGTAGAAATCATGTTCATCACATACGTGGTGTTTAACCTAAATAGGTTACATACCCTTATTCCTCAATGGACTATCCATATACTTCTCATAACTATGTACCACTACATGGTGTGTAACCCACATGAGGTCTTCATGCGTACTTCACACAGCCATGTGACCCTACATGGGTTTTCTGGCCAAATAATCGGCTACATGATAGAGTCATGATGCATGGAGTGTATCCCCCATACATAGAGTATAATATAAAAAGGAACATCTTAATTGAATTTGAAGAAAAAATGACATGTTTTCATTGAAATACATGTTGTGTGATCGGGTTTCTTGAAGGGAACCCCTCAAATCAACCAAAAATGTCATTTTCACTAGAATCTACAGATCAACCCTCAAGGTGTCCTAAGCAGAGCATGTAAGGGTTTTAAATATTTAAAAAGATAAATATATGGGTATATGTAGAAACGATATAATCAATGGCCTACCTTTGGGTGTAATTAACTATTGCATTGCCTGTTTCCATGCTCCATGACCACTACCAAACAATCTAGCTCATCCTGAGGTCTGTGGTGGTACCACTCTTCATCTCACTCTCTTTCTCTCTATCCCTCTCTTTTTATATTTTGGTTTTTTGGTGAAGTAGTTTCAACTTGGTGTCCGAGAAGAGAATATAAGAAGAAAAATAAGAAAATAATAGAAAAGGATGAAAAGATAACAAAAAACAAAAGAAAAGAAAAAAGTGCTCCACGCAACCCGGAAGCCCAAAATTAGTTTTTGACATGCTTAGGAAAAACTACCAAATATGGAATCATTTTTTTTGTAATATAAATCCAATTTTTCATTCAAAATATATCATCAAACGAACATGTGAGAAAAATTAATACTTAATTATATAAATATTAAGTATTAATTTTTTGACTAAAATTAAAATGACTCAAAATAATACCAAACAAATGTAGAATGGTAAACACCCTAATCTAAGAAAAATGAGGTGGTCGTAATTTTTTTTGAATTCATCATATAGGGTAAAATGTCTATTTTACACCTTACAATCATATGAATGAAAAACAAAATTTTACAAAAAATTTAACATAAGAAAAACACGGGTCTTTAAAATATACACACCATAAACCTTATCATACTTGAGAAAATATGGTGGGAAAAATAAATAATCATACTAACAACCTAAGAATCTATAAACTATCACCAGATCAACTATCCAAATACCAATCTCAAAAATTTAATAGTTTCCTCTTACATGGGATACAGTCAACTGTGACCAATCTAGTACTTCCAACTATAGGAATACCCTTATCATCATCTCAAAACAAAACTAAAACACCATAATATAATGACAAACACTAATTTTCAATTAAAAACAATGTTCTCCACCCTCAAAGACAAATGGTTCACTCCCCACCATATGGAAAACCTAGTATTTCTCATTGATCGTAACCTCAACAGGTTCCTTTATCATGTCAGGAAAGACATTTAAAAGAAAAGACGTTCAGTGTCGAGTTGATTCTCTCTCATCATACTCAAATTTATTTAAATATAGATCATAATAATATATAACTAAGAGTACATTATGATTCCATAAATAGGTGTGTAAATCTCTCTCTGATCCTTTCTCACATAAATACATGCTGCACTTTCCCATTAGAGGCACATGACACCCCATCTCCCGATGTTGTGTCTCATGCTCCAACACGAGTCAACCATCTCATGGTACCCAATTTAATTTTGATGTCTCCTATACCATGGAGGGACATTATTCAATTAATCAAATATTTTGGGAAATTATACCCATGGTAAGTCTTTGAAACCATCCATCCTTAACTCGCACATGGCTACTAACCGATTTACAATTTAAATAGTACCACCTATAATCATTGTACACCTTCATCACCTGAATCATTATCCTAAGATTCATATAAGATAAGTCAATGATGACCATGATAGGTATAATGTATAACTCATTAATCCAGAAGATCCTTTGAAGATCCTCTTCAAAATTGAGATCCACTCCCGTTCCAGGATTTTCCCATGGATTCCTATCACACTCCATTATTTGAGTCAAGAGAATATACCTATACTATGACTACATTAACAAAATTAGAAACACTATTCATCATGGAAAGACGCCCGAACAACCCATTAAATCCAGTTTGAAAAAACAGGCACCCTAGGTGCCTCCTCAAAATCTGAAGGAATCCACATGAACATATCACAAAACCTAAGAATCAACCATGGATCGATATAAAATGAATGTATAACCATGTTCACTCCATAAAAAAGAATCCATAATCCTCAGAATACCTCTCACATTGGTTTAACTTCTCAAAAATTAACTGCAATCTATATCGGTATGAGTTGAAACTTAGGGCCTCTTGAACTCCCACCTACCCTTACTAATCAAGTCTCACAAATTGGTCACAAGATATTACAATTAAACCTGAAAGATAAAACCTCTCCAAGGGAGGTAATGATAGAAAAAACCTAGGATGGTCAAATCTTTCAACACCATCTAACTAGGGATTGATCCTCACCTATAATCTTTATAAGAACTACTGCATGAATGTCATGATAGAATCATAAAATAAATATTGAACTAGAAATCACTAGTAATCCTTACTATAACACCACCTTTAGGTCCATTTCATCAGAAAATCCATGCTACCAATCGACCTCATAATCCATGATATGACTAGATAACCATGAATGAGGACTCATTCCTTATCCTCACCAACAAATTCCTCAATGTTGATCCACATAACCTTCCAATAGAAGAGAATATATATATATATGTTGACTCAATTGAGTATAATTCCAACAAAAACATATATGGGAGAACACCATTTATGTGTTTGTTGAAACATTAATCAATTATCCTGTGTAGTCAATAAAATGACACACTAGTATTCTAATAACATGTGAATAATATGTGCCAAATATGATGTATGAGATGCTTCTTTCAATTTTTGGCCAAGAGTCAAAACTGAAAATTGGAAACTTGATAATGTAAAAGAGCCTTTATTCCATAATAAATTATAAAATACAAAAAACACATCCATAACTCAAAGTGAATATCATTTGAAACTATGATATCAAATATTACAATAGAAATACCATATCCATGGAATCTATTACTTCTCATCAAAAAAAGTCTTCTCGATTCACAAGTTTATTATCCACTAAAGGTTCCAACACATTACTAATAATATTGTATACCATATCCCAAATATCAACTTATTTTAAAAGAAACATCTCTAATACCACTTTGTAATTTCATGACCCGTATGCGACTAAACTGGGGCTTTGAGCCTGTTATTTTGGATTCCTCAATAGATCCTATCTAAAAGCTAGAGGCTTTTAACTAGCAGTGATGACCAAGGGTGTGTTTTTTGAGAGACTATACCGTCATATCATAGTAGAAATAACAGAAATAACTAGATATCATACAATTAGTAAATAAACATCGTGTCTAAGTAGGAAATTTACTAAAATAGAACATGTTGTAATAATTAGTGAAAATTTTCAAAATCATGAACAACCATCACTTACATACAACAATGGTCACCCACTGGGATGGTTATTCATACATAATATAGTACATAATTAATCTCAAATTATAGTACATTACTCTGCTACTAAATCCAATCTAAACCTCACTTTTGGTCTCTAGACACAGTGGAACTACACCAGCCCGATGATAAGAATTCTACATGAGCGGATCTACTCGGTATTGCAAACATTGAACTCATACCCCTTAATGATGCATCTATGATTAACCTAAAATAAATCCATAAGGTATGGATGAACATTGAGGTCCAATTATAGAGGAGAGAAATAATCTTAGTAGGCCACCCCATTGAAAAACCTATAATATGATTCCCTAAGTGCATTCTCATGCGAAATGATCAGCCAAGATGAAACAACTGGGAAGATAAAATATCAGATATAAATAATTGAAACAAGTTCACAAATGAATATTGGTTTTGTTAAACCATTCTTCAGGAAACATTCCAATATTACTTTAGTTCATGTGTTCATGGATACATATATATTACCATAAATATATATATACACATGTGAACATATAAATACTCATATAATCATGGAAGAAAGGAATAAGAAACTAAATGTAACTGAGCAAGATACATCATCATAGGTTTATACATGAACAAACCCTTGGTTCACCCGTTCATGCTTCCAATCACCAAAATCGAGGATATCGCATACCGACAATCACTCCTATAAACAAATTACAATTTTAAAGCATAAAAAATCATGCGTGATACTTTCCATTCATAATATCATAATAAAATACCCATAATAGGGATATATTTAAATAATTATGTAGTATCCATGGTGGACTATGTAGAGTAATCTAGTGTTAGAACCCACAGGCTAAATCTAAGGTATAAATAAAAAATTATCATCTTTAGCCATTGTCGAGTAATCAAGTGTCAGACCCAAATGTTCATATCCAATGTATAAACACCAAGTATTCCTCATCATGTATGACCTACATGGTCTAGATAAAAGGTATAAAGGACCAAGGAATCCCCTTGATCCCTAGGATATTTTCTACAGAATCACATTAATGAGTTGGGTGGAGGCTTGGAGTATTTCCATGAAGCATGTCCAAGGCAGTCCAAGTAAGCTGGATCCAAGGGGTAGAAAAGCCTTAGGAATCCAAGTTAATATGAATATATTGAGTATAAATGTTCATGGAATCCTATGGAATAAAGATCCATGAAATAAATATGTATATGTAATCCACCACCACAATAATATCCATATAGTATAAATTTCCAAGGAATCCACTACTGTAATTAGGATCCATCGAGTAGAAATTTCCATGGAATCCTATGGAATCTGGATCCATGGTGTATAAATGTCCAAGGAGTAATCTACTATAATTAGGATCCATGGAGTAATAATTCCATAGAATCCATTCATGTAAGTATAAATTTTTAGATCCATGAAAGCATGTGTAGTCATCCCAAATCAATAAGGATAATAATCCATAAGCAAGGTAATACCTTGATGGATCCCATAAATAAACTTTGCATCATGTTAGTCTCATCATCCAAAAACCACAAGTCACCTCGAGATATCATTGGTACATCAGAATTAAATAAGTGAATGAATAAATAATGAGTGAGGGTGGGTGAAGGCCTAACCCACCACCACCACCACAACCTCTCTGGCTTACAAGTTCAGCATAGATTCTATTGTGACACTTGCTACCGTGTTGAATCAAGATCGACATACTAGATTAGGGTTGGTTAAAAATTCGGGAAACCTCTAGGTCACTCATGTTAAAACAAATAAGAGGCATCTTACTTTGTATCCTTGAAGTCTTCACAAAAGTAATGACATCTTACTTAGGACCCTAAGAGGAAAATGTGGTAGGAGTAATCTTATAAGGTATCCTATAATGGTATGGAATAATATGCATATTACATTGATTCCTCACATGATAAATTAGAAATTGAGCCTCCCAAGGGACCCTCATTAACTAAGATTATACAAAGGCATCCAACATATAATCCTCTATGAAAAAACATAATAACAAGATTTTTATAGGGGATCCAAAAGAACAAATAGTATCACAACCTCTGTATCCATAAGGGAACATTTCACAACAGAAATGTACTTATAGGATTTTCTATGAATTATCAGTCTAGATAGGTAGATCATGGATCATATCACATAAATTTATCACTATTAGGAGTCAGTTGGAATCATTTACTGTAGAAAGAACTTATCAGTTCTATAAAATCATGTAACTCCACCAAGGATTTCTAAAATCACCTCAAGGGTTTCACCATCATGATCAATGAGGAAATATACTCAAAAGATCAATTCTTGGGTCCAAAACTATCTCATAGTCATAAAGATATAAAAAATAGGAATACCCATAAAAAGGTAGTAAAGTATAATTAAACAGAGTGTTAGCCCTACCACATGGAGTGTACACTCATGGCCTCACCTAGGCATACCCTTCCTCCTGACATGGCATGTTAATGCCCATGTAAATGGAATGATCATCATATAAACATAATTTACCCTACCACAGGGTACATGATCATATACCTAACATGTAATGTCCATGAAATTTTCATAGTTGTGTACCTCTATACTACATACAAGCCACATGGGGTCTTCCCTTGTACTATACATGGTGATGTTCCCCTACAGTAGCTCTCTGGCCAGATACTGAACAACATGATTGAGTATTAGTACATGAAATGTGTACCCATAAATAGCATGAAATATAAAAAATATCATATTCCTTGAATTAGAATAACAAACGACATGTGTTCCCTCAACTACCGATCATGTGATTAGGATTCACAAACAGAAAGCCCCTCACATTGGCCATAAACTGCATTTTTTTCCCAAAAGATATATATCGAACCTCAATTGGTCCTAAATAAATATAAAAGGGTTTTAAAATTTTAAATCTACTAATATATATGGATGAAATAAAAAAATCACTGGCCTTTGGGTTGAATCCACTGATGCTTCACCCATTTCCACTCCACGACCACTACACAATGATCTGGTTCGTATCGTGCTCTCTGGCGGCACCACTATACCTCCACCTCTATTTATCTCTCTACCAATAGATTTATCTATTAGTCACATGATGATGGAGGATACATTTTTGTGTGTAAGTGATAATTTATTAAATTAAAAGAAGAAAATTAAATAAAATGAAGTAATTAAATAGAACAAAAATGAAAAGAAAAGGGGCCCAATACAGCCCAAATACCCTAATTGAGTTTATTCCCTACCTAGGGAAAACTCCCCATTCTAAAATAAATGAAATTTTATGTAATCTCAATATGATTCTCCATTCAAAATATATGGTCAAACAAACATACATGAATAAATTAATATTTAATTTAATATTAAATAGTTATTATTCCACTTAAATTTGAACAGTTTGGAATTTTCAAAAACACTTGTACAAGGTTAAAAAAATTCTTCTGGGACCAAATAAGTTATTATAATAATTATATGAATTCATAATTTAAGGTAAAATGACAATTTTACCCCTTAAAAGCATCCAAAACTAAGAAATCAAATTTCTACATAGAATTCCAGTATGTAAAAAATGGGTCCTTATAGGCGTGTGATGATCCACAATAGGAATCTGGTGCATCCTAGTCCACAATGAAAAATAGTTGAAAAGTACTGATCCACAATTTTTATGGAATTTCTATTAAACCATGAAATATGAAATGGATTTCTAAAATTATGATGTTGGCATACTTTTATGACATGATCTTATGTTTCCTGAATGATTTATGATAATTTCTCACTCGTTTGGGCCATATTTTCTGAAATGATATAGTTATATTCCAGGAATCATGTTTATGAATAATGAACGTTTTCTTATAGACTTTTTAAGTTATATGGATGATAAAATACTATTATCATTATGTCATGATTTCATATGATCATGGATTTATATCTCCATTGTTTCTCTTACTCAGCATCAGATATCACCATTTCTTATGTTCTCTACCCTGTGTTAGGAAAAATGGATTTGGTGGGTAATTACTAATAAGGGTACTATGTGAGAAAATATTTTTGGAATATTTTGAATATCTTTTTGAAAATTAGAATACTGTGTTTCTAGTATCCTAGGACAAAAAACTATTATGGTTCTAAATCATGTGTTTATGAAATGTATTGAATATTCATATATTTTTTTTAAAAATTTATATATAAAATATTAGGTCACTATATTATGTGTAAAAAAATATATCTAATGGATTATTAATATTCTATATAAGATGGAATAATTAGAAATGTGGCCTTGGTTAATGAACTAAAGTTGTTTCAAGATTATGAACCAAACTTCCTAAAAAATGTTTGACATGAACTTAATAGATTATGAAAATATATAATAAATAAAAATAAATTAAATAAAATAAATTATAATAATTGAATAGTAATAACTTATTTTAATAAATTATATAATTAATATATTTTTATTATATATGAGTTAGATAATGTAGGTAGAGAGGCAGACTCGAGGTAAAGGGTTACTCATCTAAATTTCCTTTCTTTGAGACTTTTTCCACTTTTAGCACAAGTTTTATTTTTATTGTTTGTGTTATTCCATATGGATTTATTTTATCATTAGTTTACTTTTATTCATGTGTTATACAAGAATTTTTGAATTTCCCTACTTAAATGATATTTTTATTCATATATCACCAAAGTGGTTAGTGATATTTTAATAATTTTTTTAAAATTTTTAAAAATATTTTTCCCATAGGTTATTTAAAATCCATAAAAAATATTTATAATAATACTACAATGATTTTTAAAAATCAGTTTCATGTACTTTTTAATTGATTTTAAATAGTTTTGAAAAAATTACATTACTTTTTTAATGAACAAGTTGTTTTTATGTTCCTTTACAAATCTATGAAAAAATGTTTTTAGCATATATGACATGAATGAGTATTCCAATAATAATGTTTTCATTATTTCTCATGATTCTCAAACATGTTTACATGTTTCTTTAAAGAAGAAACTTTTCCATTTATTCTATCATATTTTTTTCAAAAGGAAATGAAATTTCTTCTCATTTTTTTGATAATACTAAATGTAGTTTTACATATGGGATGTAATACCAATTTTAAAGTTTTTATAATTGAATGATCATATTATAAAATGCATTTATTTTAAGATATGGAGAAAAGTTAAAGTACATTGATGATTTTATTTAAAATAAGACACTTGGGTGATATTTTTGAAAGTGTAAATGGGATGGGTACCCATACTCTTATGAGACTATATCCATTATATGAAAGATGTGTTCATTTAATCCCTACACTACGTTGGGTAATGATGAGGAGTTATCTTATGTATGTTACCCATATGAGAATGTAGACATATTCAATTACTCCCATGAAATTATATAGTTAAATGATATAAGTTACTCCTAATAGAATGTTTTAATTGTCTGGTAATGTAATTCATGGATGAAAAAATGATTCCCCTAGATTCATACGTGTTTTCTCTATACTTAAATATGGGGTTTTAAGAAAATAATTTAATTTAAATAGTTAAAAAATGTGTTTATAATTTAAATAAAGTTTTATGATCTTATATAGGTGATAATATTGTTTTAATTCAATTAAATTCATGGAAAATATGTTTTATTTTATGTTTGCATAAATTTTTTTATAAAACATTTGGGCTTTAGAGATTTTTTATTGAGTCGGTAAATGATCTTTTTGAGATAGAAATTTTATAATGTAATAAAGGAAAACATTTTCATGGGTTTTCATGAATATAAAATGAATTAAGAGGTTTCTTTTTTATGACTTTTTGATAATTTTTTTATCATCCAATGTTTTCAAATGTTTTTCAGTGGGCCTAAGGTTGAGTAGTAAATATTAAGAATGATAGATAGAAAATTGAGATGTCCCTTGACCAAATAAAGTGTTTCATGAATAAAATATGAATATTAAATTAAGAATACTATTTTGTCAAAAAAATCAACATTGAGTGGGTGTATTGACATTGTTATGTATATATTTTTTTTATAATTCTCTAAAAATATAAACCAAATAGATCTTTTAAATTTATGAAACTAAAACCCTTTTCATAAATAAGGTAATGATGTGTTACTTATGTTATTAGTTGTTATAATAATGATGAATATAGTTTAATTCCATTATATTTGAACGGGACGATTTATATCTTGTTTGAAATGGAATTTAGAAGCTGCCCATACTTTACTGGGTAATGAACATACTATTTTGAATAAATGGTAGGATAAATTCAAAGGTATTACCATATATTAAAGGATGGAAGAGTTGGTATTCAGGTGAATGATAGGTAATAAGGATAGAAGTATTTTATAAAACAGTTTAATTAATAGTGGAATTCTAGCATATATATTCAACTTGTAATCTACTTTTAAAAGAATAAAAATCCTACTTGTATGGTAATATTGAAAATATTAAGCCATGGGGAAACCATTATATATGTATTTTAGATGAAATAAACTTAAATTATGGTGAATATTTATTGGATGATGTTTTGATAAGTTTGTAGATTCCATGCAGTCATTATAAATCATTTTAAATTCTTGTTAATAAATATGGAATTTTAGTGTTCAAGATGAAAAATGGAAAATTCCTAGATTATATTAATTTATAGAGTATTGTGTTACAATACTAGAGTGTATAACTTCAATATATGAAATATGAAATATTTTGTATGAATTTCCAAAAAGTGTATGACTTAGGAGTATCATTTCTAATATTATGAGCATTTAGAATGAATTTTGTCTAGGGCATGACTTTCAAAATTGTGCATAATACATTGGATGCACATTTATGTCTTTTAATATACTTTCATATAACTTTTAATTACTTGAAAAATTAATAGAGTATATTCATAATACATTAAGGTTTTATGAAGTGAATGATATCTGATTTTGAGATTTTGTATGATGTAAAAGTCATACAAAATAAAATTCTTCCAAACCATTGAACTTTGGAATCCCATTTTAAAATTTTTATTTGTAGTGTATAACATTATTATACCATTATAACTTTTAAAAAATTGGAAAAAATTTATATATTAAATATATTTTGTTGAGTTGATATTTGGAAGTATAATTTGAAAGGGATGATATTAAAACTAGTTGATAATTTTTAAAACATAATGATATCAATATTATCCTTAATTAAAAATTTATTTTAATAAGATTAAATGATAAAAAGATATATAATATCACTAATATATTTAATATATAATTTCAAATGAAAATATTTGAAATTTAATATTTTGATCAAAATTAAAAATAAAATTAGATGATTCCTATTTGGTTCTTACAGTAAATAAATTTCATAATGTGAATTATGATTCAAGATAAATCAGTATAATTGAATTTGGAGTTGGGTTTTAAAATTGTGTGTATATATTCAAGATAAATCTATTAATAAATAATTAGGAATCTATCATGTTAAAAATGAGAAGGAGAATTTTCACCTGTTTTATTTTTATATAGCTATGAATAAATATTCAATGGGGATGATGTATAAATAATGTTATATAAGAAGTTAACCAAGCCTAAAAAATAGTAAATATATATATATATATATTCATTTTAGGGAAATGTGAATGATAATAAAAATCCAAAATTATGTTTTTATAGAACTATTTTACTTGAGAAGAAGATATCATTGGAACACTCATGTGTGTAGTGTTCAAAATAAATTATAAAATATTGTGAGAAGAAACAAAGTGAGTCAATTCATGTAGTTTATCTTTTACATAATATAATGAGTAATTTCCATTCCCATATATAAGAAAATCACCCCACAAAATAGTTTGTTACCACTTATATAGTAAATATCAAGGAGATAAAACAAAAAATATAGGTATTTTTTATGGTGAATATTTAATAGAATGAGGAACCCAGAGATTATAGAGGATCTCAGGATAAAATTTTATAAAAATATGATAGGATAATAACATCTAGAATAATAAGAAGAATAAGTTGAAGGATAAGGAGAAGAAGACTATGATGATGAAAAAAATTCATTACATATAGTAGAAAAGTAAAATGGTAATTCAATTCCAAACCAGGTGAGGAGGAACTATTTTGTATCGATAAAGATGAGTTGTCCAAAAAATTTCACCAAGAAATATCTAATTGATAATGTAGAAGGAGGATACTATGTGAGAAAGATAAGTCCAACGGTTTGGTTTTTTGATTAAAAAAAATGATTCAGAGAAGCTAACAATCAATAGAAACATTAAACGTAATTTTTTTTAAAGGTTATATTCTTAATTATGAGTTTTCAGAAAGATAACAATTGGTTTCATAAATAACAATAATGTTGTGATTAGTAGAATAGATTTCATGTTTCACTTAGTTTTCTTAAATATAAACAAGTATTAAAAGATTATGTTAGGGGAATATTAGTATCTCTTATTGATGCATTTAGAACCACATTTAGTTAAAAATATTTATATAAAGAGGAGGAAGTTCTAAGAACACTAGATTGTGTGATACTAGTTTGAGGAATGTGAGAAGTAGTATAAATATAAATTCAATTGTGAAATATTGCTAAAATATTTCACTTATGTAATTTTTTGATCACATGCTTGTGTAATACGGTAAGATGGGTTTTCAAATAATCCATTAAAAACCCACTTCTATTTTTTAATATGATTAAAAGTAGATAGTTTGTTCTTCAATAAGATTTAAACAAACTAAGAAGTTGGATTCTGATATTGGGGATGAAAAATGAAAAATATTATATGATAATCTCTTGTTTACATTCTTCATAACTTGTGGTATAGGGATAGTGGTAAAATTAAAAAATTGACCATTCATATCTTAATGGATAAAATGGGTTCAAATTTGATAGTGGATAAGATCATAGGTATATTTTAAAGTTAATAAAAATATTACAATAATGGATTCACTCCCCCACCCTCTCAAGTGTGTCTACATATATCCTATGAAACTTTCACAAGTAATTTAAGAAAACCCAACATCTGATGAAAAAGACCAGAAATTAAGAATTAAAATTCTTGTCACATTAATGTAAAAATGAAAAATAACACTAATGATCAACCCTAAGATACTGTATTATATATATCCATTATCTCCATATCATCTGAGACCCCCATTGAACTACGTGCAATCTACACAAAAAAAATACTTGTGGGAATAAAGACCATGTAGGGGTGAGTCTAAAAATTCCCCATAGAAAATGTTGGGGATCTAAAATAAAAAATGTTAGAAAATAATCTCAATATAACGAGTCTAAAAATTTCATTAAGGTAACACATATATAAGATATTTATGGTCATCATTCATCAAAACTCAGATCCCTTGAAATACACAGAAATTTCTAAAGAGATTACATCAGTCAAGAGGGTACTGATTAATATGGAGGACCCAAGCCCCATTGTGTGTCACATGCATTGATCAAGTTGGTTAACTACTCTATGAGTAGAGGAACATCAACCCATCACAATGGAAGGGTTAATTAATATATTACTTATACATAAGACTCTTACCCTATAGATTATTTTTTGTAAGGAGGGTTACTAAACCCATATCTTCTTTAATTATCTTCCCATTTGAATCATTACCTCCGTGGTGTCCATGAACACTATAACTACAAAAAATCTATATTAATATTATATTAAGACAAAATAGATATGTACCAATTTATTATACATAAAAAATCCCTCATAATGGAAAAATCGTACATCCATAGATAAACGACTGGAATAATAATATGAAGAATACTAATATCTTCCTGATACATGGAATGAAACTATAGGGTATATAGTTCAAAAAAAACTCACGAAGGTTGGTCCTATACTATAATAATTTTTTATTTATGTAGAATAGTATATATCATGTGAAGTATCATCATTTGGACATAGTATATTTTAGATACACACCTAGGAACCTTGCAGACTATAAATACTGTCTCCATGAAATACACATCATGTGGGTTTATGTGGATATATAATATGTAAATCCAATATACATTGAGAATATATTTTTGATATATATGGATTGTGTTTAGGTGTTACACAAAGTGTGGTTCCTTCTCAATTGTTTTATGTGTACATAGAAACACTCCCTGATATGTGGTTGTGTGATATATTTCATGTGACTTGAAGCCACACAATTTTTGTTATTCAAAAAATAATATAACCATATTTTCAAAACATTTTGGGTAAATCACACATAATATGAATATTTTAACCATTTTTAGTCAAAAAGTTAAAAAATTCTATGAATCTTCTTCCCATTTTCATGCTTTCACCTCCACCATCGACTATGTCACCAATACACTTATGTTTGACCCCATCAAGACCTCTATATCACCACTTCAGGGATTCAAAGGAACTCATAATCACACCATGCAAAAATTTCCATCCCTGATCTTCAAACCAAAACTAAATTATGTAAGAGATCATACTGTTATTGACATATCATATTTTAACACACAACCAACTGTTGATATCATGTTATGATGTCATCATCACCACATGACATGAAACCCCCCCTATAGTTAGCTTATGGGACCATGAGTTTGGATAGATGAAAAATGGAGTTTAGTGTTGAGTTTGACCACACAAAATAAAAGTAAAATTTGAGTTTATTGTGCTTGGGGAATAAATGATTTGTAAACAATTTAAGTAATCCATTTTTTAATTCCACATGAATAATAATTATAGTAATTATAAAAAAAA
Source organism: Viscum album (assembly GCA_963277665.1). Lineage (NCBI taxonomy): Eukaryota > Viridiplantae > Streptophyta > Magnoliopsida > Santalales > Viscaceae > Viscum > Viscum album. Next base: position 445,030,201 of record OY728136.1, on the reverse strand, counting down.
TATTTTTTTGAAGTAATTTAACAATAGAAAATAATTAGATCCAAATTTATTTTTAATGATATAATCCAATATTAATTCTTTAGAAATTAAAATTAAAATTAACAAATAGAATTCATACACACGTTTGGATAATTACAAAAGAAATAACTAATTAATCTGTGGGGATATGTAGATCACATCTAGTTCTCACATTTCTATAAGATCTTTTGGATATTCCCATATTGTAAGATGGCATAATCAAATGGTGTTATGAAAAAATAGAAAATATTTTCCAGATGATCCTTGTTAACCACAAAGTACACATTAAAAGTTATTCCATCCTCGATATCAAAATCACCCCAATTATTAACATGAAATGAATTGATAAAATTTATTCTAAGAAAATACATATAGAAAAGATCAGTCATCTGAACCACCCCTGAAGAAAATTACATGTGATAGTCAACCTCACCTAACCTTCTTCAGAAACTATAGAGGCCCAAGGAATCATTGATTTAGTATTCCACTCGATTTAAGACTCCAAAATTGAAATTGGGTGAGCCTTTTAAGAACATGTTGTCATCCTACAAAAACACCAAAGAACTATATATGTTTTCTGTGTAGTAATTTTGATAGGTTTGGTTTTCCTTATATGCCCATGGATAATGAGTACATTCTATATTTTTAATTTCACTAGATTAGGCCCCATAAGAGATTACTCACTAATCTTCTTCATGTAAAAGGGGGACCTGAAAGGCCTCCCTTTCCAGGACACAAAATATTCAAATACAATTATAGAGTTGTTAGTATTGATTTACAAAAACTCTACCAATGGCGTGTAATTAAACCAACTATTTACAAAATATATCTCACAAACCTGCAACATGTACTTAAGAATGTGGATAGTCATCCTTGTTTGACAGTCCTTTTAAGAGTTTACTTTCATAAAAAAGTTTGATTGGGCCACAATTGTTTTTAAATAGTCCTCAATGAGTATTTCAATCAAATGTTGTATCTTGAAAAAATCATAAAAGGTTCCCCATGGAACCACCCAATACCAACTTTGTACTAGCGTCCCGATATCTCTATTGAAATATGCCCCTATATCAAAAGTAATTGAGATTTATTGGTCAGTCATTCAATGATAACAATGGAAGTGATATGATCCTTTACCAATTGATGAATTATAATCATAAAATCTATAAATATTATATCCCATTTCCATTTTGGAACCTCAAGGGATATGCTCAAATCTATAGGAACTTCATGCCTAACCATCACCTACTAATCGGTGAGGAATCATGATATGAACTCAGAAACACTCTACTTCTTACATAACCCCCAAAACACACACATTATATCATGATACATCTTTATAATTATAGGATGTATTTCATGAGGTGATGTGTGATACTCTCTCAATGCCCCCACAAACATCTAAGTAGGAACCACTATCCATCCATAGAATACGATGGCATGATCTCTACCTTTAGAGAGTCCATTTGGTGTATTTATAATGAAAATATAGACTCATTAGTCCTCGTAATTTATATGCCCATGATGATATTCCTTATTTAAATAAATAAGATAGTGGGAAACCCATTGAATGAATGATATAAATGAGTCCATACTTCATATAATCTTATTATAATGAAGATATTTTCTCCGAAACCTCTTCCATTAGTTTAACATGGGATTTCCTACTAAGGGAATTCTCTAGAACATTTCCCTTCCATAAAGTATGAACTAATTTTAATTGATAGTATTATAGGAACTCTATCTATCTCTGATGAATTAAATTTAAGTCCCTCTATGAGAATAAATACTTATGGTTTTTTGATTTTTTAATACCACAAATCACTAACCGATAATATAATGTATACATATCTTAATGTAAAACCTTATATATGAATTCAATAAGTCATTAGTTACACAATTAATCTAATTTGGTCATATATAAAAAGATATAGAAGCAATAATGTCCCAAATCAACATCATTATGCCACATAGAATATACTAGAATCATCATATCATAACTCATACTATACTCCTTCCTTAGATAATCGATTTTTTCCCATTAATGATACTTTTATTTGGATCCTAAAAAACTCTTTGGGAATTCTCTTTACAAATATATGATTTCCCATGTGACGTACTTTCGATCATAGGATCTGTAATCCTTGAGAAATTGATAATGAATATTAGGTAATATACTTCAAAACCAAGTAAACTACACACCTCACATTCCATATTTGGTAGCTACAAAGCCACCAAAACCTTATCCTTTATAATATAAATAATAAATATACCATCAGATAAAACATTTCCTATTAAATGAAATTTTTTATTCCAAAACATACACTTTGAGATTGTTCCATTAAATTATTTTTCTCATAGAATGTCAAGAACAATCCTTAAATTATCATTTTTCTCTACCTCTATCTGAGAATAAATGAGTATTTCATCAACTAACACACAAAAAAAATGGTCTAGTCGTGGTTGTAAGATATATTTTATGAGAATCATGATCACTTCTGCATGTTCATAATACCAAAAAACATTGATAAAGACTCGTATTGACCATAAAAACACCTAAATAGTAAATTCGGAGTATCCTCTACATGAACATAAAAATAAACATAACGAATTCTACATTGTACCTTCAAGAACAAATATAATACTTATATATAGTTTAATATATGATCCTTTCTCAAAATAGGGTGTATTTAATTGGATTCCACCTAATTATATAAAATATAGTCAACTCAAAGCCTCAAACTCGAATCTTTCTCCATGGTGAAGAGAATTAGATCTTCCCAAGTGGATTCACTTGACCTAATTTAGCCTTTCTCTAAGAGGTACTCCAAATTTGCATTTATAAATTTAAGATTATATTGGGAAATATAATAGGATTATAATGAGGTTGATGTGATTCTAGGGTGTATATAGATATCGAAATAGGTCCCTAAAAAATATGGTAATACTAGAACATTCTTTTGAATAATTCTATATACTCTTCTACCTCTCCAAAAAATTACTACTCCACAACATCTGTAAAACATAGTTTCATGAATTCCAAATTATGTGTAACTAGCTATAATCACATGATATTCAACCCCACTCATCTCATTTTAGGGTGTATTAACCGGTGAGGGAGAACCGAAAACTATCTACCCGATGACATATAAATTTTAACTAATATAAATATACATAATCCATGACTATAGATAAGTAATATTTTCCTAGTATAATGATATAATTTTTTATAATTTCCATGATGAGTTCCCAAGATAATTTTTATTTGTATAGATTATACTAAAACTTATAGTAAAAATGAGATATGGAATGATTATTGTTAATATGTGTCTCTAAATGAAGTGGTTAGAATAACAACTCTTTTGAGATAACCAACTTACCTAAAAAGTGATGCAGAAGTAAATGAACGAATCAAACCATTATTTATTAGTAATATTTATAATGAATAAAAGACATAAATTATACAAAAACCCACATTAGGAACTACCTACTCAAATCCCTCTATAACAGGCACCTAATCTCATTTTCCCTAGATATTTCAGGTTCCACCTAAAGGTGGTTTTGTTGTAAGTGGATAAAAGCAGAAACAACCCCTAGCTACTCCCACACAAATAGATCCTTTATGATGACTACCTCTATGAGGGCCACAATATCCACCACCATGAGGATTCTAGTCTCTACACTACCTCTATCAGGGAGGTACATCCACTGTAGCATCGTAACTATCCTTTGTTTCCCAAATAGTGGGGAAGAGGTATTCCAGGTATCTCCTATATGGACAAGATAAATAAGACCGGTCTCTTGGATGTGTGAAACTATACTTGGATACCTCTATTACATACTTCTTGGAGAATTATCATGAATAAAAATACATCTAATGTTGAAACCATACATATTTCTACATTCTATCATTTAATGATGATGTTATTCCTTGAAATCATAAGCTTTCTCTACAACCTCTCTAGATCTCCACTAGAAAAATATTTATCACCAAATAATTTTTCAAAACACTATAAGGTATGGTTCAAAATATAGTCTCCCACTTAACCCTCACTCAAACATCTAATAATAATGTAATATTTCATAAATAAAATCATAGGAATACCTTATAAGGTCTATAAAACAAGAAATAACTATAATGAAAATGATAATATCATATTAGTGGTATATAATCCCCATGAAATACACTATTTTCAGTGTTTCCAGATACTACCCCACTTTGAATAAGAACTCAAACACTAACCTAGGTATGATATTCTCATCATGAGTTTAGATGATCAATGACCACCAACGTCTGACTATACCATTGAGAAGACTCATATCCAGAATCACTATGTGGTTAGATACTGTCTAAACATAATCGATAATATGAGAAATGGAATCTACCAAATACTATTGTCACGACCCGTCCTTGGGGCCCGTGCCGTGACTACCCCAAGCCCGCCTTCCATAGGCCAGGGGCTGGCGACTAGCACCAAGGCGTAAATCCCGGTAAAAAGGGAAGGCATTGCCTTTGTAAAGTAAATAAACACCTCAGAGCAAGCAAACAGTAGAAGTAAACACTAAGTAAAAACTGGATACAACAGTAAGTGCGGAAAAGTAAGTGGGCCAGTATACAAACCCAAACTGAAAGTAAAGTACAACTGGAAGGGAAAACAACAACTGAAAAGTAAAGACGCAACGCCGAGCTATCCACTGGAAATACCACCTGAAGGGTGAGTACAGATAGCTTCCACACCACCTCGGGTCCAGCCGTCTGCTCCGAGAACGTCCCACCCAGTGGTTTACCTCCAGGTACCGTCCTACTCCGCAAGCCTCAACCACGATCAGCGTTATCCGTCGTCTGCAACCAACACAACGTAGTGCGGGCATAGCCCGTGTAGGGGTGAGTATAAGCTACTCAGTAGGGACCCCGAGACCCTCGAAGGTCTCCCAGAATCCACAAAGGATAATCCACAAAGGAAAGATACAATCACGAAGTAACATCCGACACTGCTTAGGTATATGCCCATACATATACCTAAGTCATCAATTCCAAGTTCGGCTCCAACATCCGAGCCCAAGTACAACCCAGTCCACACAAGAAAGCAAAACATAAATCCACACAGGATAGCACAACAAAATCCACATAGGAAAGAAAAATAGGGTTCATCTCACACAGGTATACTACTTCGTAAGACGATAAAGATGATCAGATGTAGCTACTGATTCATCTAAGCCGTCGGACCCACAAAGGATCAGTTGGTACTAAACCCCGCAATGACCCACAAAGGATTGATCATGAAGTTGAAACCATAGATATTGGGAAACTCCTTCTCCATCAAGTACAGTGGGTATGCCGCTACAACCAAGCACTTCCCTCTAACCTTGGACTGCTGTAGTACTCCACCTATCGAGTACTGTGGGCCTGATGCTACAACAAAGCGCTTCCCACCATGGGTCTACTGCTACAACCAAGCGGTCCCCCTCATAGCCTATAGAGGTACTCCTTCTGTTGAGTATCACGGGTCAGCCGCTACAACCAAGCGCTCCTCCGCCGTGGGTCTGTCTCTACAACCAAGAGCTCCCCCGTGCTGCTACAACAAAGCGCTCCTCCGTCGTGGGTCTGGCGCTACAACCAAGCGCTCTCCCTCATAGCCTCCACAGGTACTCATTCTATTGAGTACCGCGAATCTGCCGCTACAACCAAGCGCTTCTTCGCCGTGGGTCTGCTGCTACAATCAATCGCTTCCCACTAGGCTATCCATAACACACCGAGTCGTTCGATCAGCAGTCATCAAGTCTCAACCGGCTCTAGGGTTTCCGTACACATCATGCTCGTTCCGGGAGGGTCCACTCCACGAGACAAGAGGTCGATGCATCAACTAACATGTAGTCCGGAGTTGATGTATCCCCAAAGTACCGTAGTGGTCACTACCGAACCCACGGAGGATTCCCGTACTGTCTTCATTGTCGTCGTAGACGCAGCCAGCTCTAGGGTTTCTGCACAAAGCAAGCTCGTTCGGGAGGGTCCGCTCCACGAGCTGAGAGGCTGATACATCAACTGACCCATAGTCCAGAGTTGATGTATCCAAAAGTTCCATATCGTCAACAGGAACTCAATGTTGCAGACGACGCGTCAATCGGACGCCCGGTCTGAGAGTTATTGGCTTTTTCGTTCGAGGGGCCCGGTTGGTTTTTAAGGAAAAAACCAACCCGACTGCACTCCACCTGCATCCAAACCTCGGGAGGAGTAAGCCAAAAGATCCGTCTCACTTAGAGTAATCCAACAAATTCGACGACACGTCAATCGGATGTCCATAGCTCAAGATATAAGCGTTTCCGCTCCGAGGGCCCGATTGGTTTCGTGTACGAACCAACCTGGCCAAACCCAAAGTACTCCGAAACCTTGAGTGTGATATACCAAAACTAATGTCTCGATACAAGTATCACATTTCCACTGATGGTGCATCGATGGGAGATTCGTAGCTCAAGATATGAGCATAAAACCAAAAAAGTCCGAAAACGGGGGGTCTGGGCCAGGACCGACCCGGCCGACGCAGCCCGGCGCAGCCTGGGTGGCCCGCCCCGGCTTGGGCGCGACCCGGCCCGACTGGCGCGGGTGCGGCCCGGTCGTCAGGCGGTTCGGCTCGGCCGGTTACGGCCGAGCAGAGCTGGGGGCATGATGCCCCCACGTGATGGAGTCGTGGCCCCGCGTGGGGCCGCCCTTGCCAGCGGACGCGGCTGGCTACCGCGTCCCGTCCTTTGCCGGTTCCGCACGGTCGTGGGACGTCCGGCCCGCCGCGGCGGCTTTAGCAGCGGCGGTTCTCCACAGCAGCGCGCCGGGCGCCGCCACCTTCCGCCGCCGGCGGGTTGCTCTGAGGACCACCTGACGAGTTCCGGTGGTCGAAAACTCATGCCGTCTTCGCCAAAGGCCCTCTCAGGGTCCTTCCTTCACTACGAGGACCTCACATTTCCCGTGCGGCTAGTTTTGTCGACGTCCGCCGTTTCTCACACCAAGAACGAAAGAGGCTGTGGGTTCGGACTTGTTCATTGGTCCGCACCCACCACGTTAGCGGTTTTAAAAATTTCACAACAAAAGTTTAATCATACACCGCAGGTATAAATCAAAAATATTTAAATGAATCAAACCCCTACCTCGTCGTAGTCTTCTAACGTGAGTTCTTCGCGGAATTGACCGCCGCGAAAGAAGAAGATCGTCGCATCGCGGAAGGGGCGTCGCGTCATCGCGGTACACGGCGTTGCGTAGACAATCTCAATCGGTTGATGATCGAATATTGTCGCGGGGAAGGATAATCGCGGAAGAAACGTCGCGGAAGGAGGATCGTCGGCATTGCGGTACATGGTGTTGCGTCGTCGATCTCTGAGGGTTTGGCGTTCTTCGCGTTCTTCGCGTTCTTCACGTTCATCGCGAAGGAGGATGAAGAACTTAGAGTTTCTCCAAATCCTCTCCACAAGCCACCCAAATGTGTTGGTCTTATTTTATTCTTATGCCAACATAAGAAAAAAACAAAGTTAATAAACGAACCATTAATTCGGTGAATTAATGGTAACGACTTAACTGCCCAATTAAAAGGGGCGTTAAGAATTTAAGAAAACGCACTGGTTGACTTTCATTTAAAAGGGGTTTTCGCGGGTGCGTTACTTAGAGGAAAAGAAATGGTGGGGATCGTGTGGGACCCACCTCAAAAATATCCTACCAAGTGGGTAGGATATTTTGGGTTCCACCCTATCCGCTTAACTTAGATTAAGTGGCTTTAAGTGAAATAAAATAAAGTTTTCGCACCACTTTATTTTATTTCTTAACTTAACCTCAAAAACTAAAAACCACACTCGAGCAAATGCAACTTCAGAAAAGGAGTTTCTAAGAAAATACCGGCGCTGCGATTTCATCAGTGCCCTCAGAATTCGATTCTGAGCACCGGTTCAAAAGTTAGGAAAACCCGCTCGTTCGTTCACTGAACGTACTCGAGCCAAACTTCAGAAAATGATTCCGGGCACACCGGGCCTCGGAATCAGGTGCCGTCAGAAACTACGTTCTTGTAAAATTCCAAAGAAAATTAAGAAAAAAAAATTTCCTTTAATTTTACGGGTCTTTACATCACTCCCACCTCAGGGATTTACGTCCCCGTAAAGATACATCATAAACTAGGGAAACAAAAGTGGGTACTGAGCACGCATCTGAGCCTCCCGCTCCCAAGTGCTCTCCTAGAGGTTCCTATGCTGTCATATGATGCGCACTAGAGGGATCGATCACCCACGTAGGACCTGCTCCTGTCAATCCTCGATCTCCACCGGAACCTCTGTAAACGTCACCCCATCATCAACGTTCAGCTCCCCATGGTCAATTATATGCGTCGGGTCGAGCTTGTATCTCCCCAGTTGAGATACATGGAAGTCGTCGTGCACCTGGTGCAACTGAGGTGGGTGGGTCAAGCGATAAACCACCTCGCCTACCCTGCCGAGGACCTAGAAAGGTCCTTTGAACCTCGGTGATAACTTGTCGCCTCAGCCACATCCCCGTAACTCACGTCGAGGCGTGACCCGTAAGGAAACATGGTCTCCATCCTCGAACTCTAGTGGTATCCGCCTCCTGTCAGCACAAGACTTTTGCCGGCTCTGAGCTGTCCTCATCCTCTCTTGGATGACTTGGACCATTCTGGTCCTACAAGGGCTACTGAGATTTATTCTTTACCGAGAAGAGAAATCCGGTCTCATCCCCTGGATGAACCACGTTCTTCGCCTTATACAGTCAATCCCGTCATGGATGATACTAACCCATATCAAGGATGACATCGTAAGGCCTCGACGCTACTACTAAAAGATCCAACCGTTACTCTCACCTCCAAGGGTTGAGTCACACTGTCGGCATCAGTGTGTGGTCACTGGGTCTCCTCCAGTAGGTATCTCAAAGTGAGGGTCATGTCAACAGTTTTTAAACCGGAACCTCTTAGTAACAACAAAAGGAGAGGACAGGAAGGTAAACGCCAAAAGAAAGGTGTCTTTTATTACTGCAGCTCAAAGTACAAGGACACAAAACATCTACAAACAAACAAACAACAACAACGCTAGAAGCAGCATAAACAATAGTCTCCAGGCCTAGAGCTAGTCCCGCTCCTGTCCATCTGCTCCCAGAGCTCCATGATCATAGGCCTTAGCTGCCTGAAGCTAAGCTCTCCCATGTCCACCAGCTCCCTGCGGTCGGGGTGGACCTCCTGGTGGTAGTGGTGGCAACACCTCGAAGCGTCGTCCACCTCCAGCTGCATGGACAGCTCCCCTGCCACGGTCTCCTGCTCCATGCGGTCCGCCTCGATCAAACCTCTGTCTCTACCTGGGAGGTCCTTCGGTCATCTGATGGTCATCCGTATGGAGGGTCGAAAAGTCATGAGCCATGTGACCAACCCCGCCGCATGAGTAACACTTTCCGCTCATGGAAAGTCATTGTCCACCCCGGGTGCCTCGCACAAATGATCATGTGTCATGCAGTCGACCACCTATAGGTCTAGTCCTCTTGGACCCTTGCATCATCTGTCTACTGCCCGCTGTAGAAGACTCTTCCAGATGCCGGATAGTGGTGGGTCCTGCTGCTGGAGACTGCTCATCAAGGAAACTCTCCACTAAGAGGGCTCGCTCCAACACTCTTGTCTGTGTCGGAATGCTGTGAGAAACAACTGAAGATCTGATCTCTCGCATGAGCCCCTTATTGAAGGTTCGGGCCCTGAAGAAAGGGTCTCGTACTATGTCCGTGGAATAGCGCGAGAGATCGGTAAACCTCGCCGCGTACTGGGCTACTGTCATGCTGCCCTGCCGCAGCTGTAGAAGCTCCTGGATGCGCACCGCCCAGAGGGTGGCTGGAATGAACTCCGAGCGAAAGAGGCTCTCAAAGTCCGTCCAGAGAAGATATGCCTCATCGTGCACCTGGAGCATCAATCCCCACCATCTTCCTGCTGTCGCGTGCAGTAGGCTCGCTGCGAGGATCACCATGAGGTCTGCTAGTGTCCTCACTAACCTGAAAACTCATACCACTGCCTCCAGCCAGTCCTCGGCTGCCTGGGGTCCGCCTCCCCACGGAACCTCAGCGGTCGCTGGCGCTGAAACTCATGTAGTGCACTAAGGCGACATTCATCGTCAGCGGCTGGGGCTGGTAGCATCGGTGGCTTGGCGGGTAGAGGTACCGCCGGTGCCTCTGCTGTCAAAGGGCCCTGTACCGAGGCCTCGTCACTCGGCGGGCTGTCGTCACGTACAACTCTCGGAACCCTAGCTGGCTGCCGTCGTGGGGCCATCCTAAAAAGAAACAGGTATTCCACGGTCAAACAGTATACCTGGTGAGCTGACTTAAAGTAATCACAAAGAAAACTTGAAACACACATGCAATCAATGTTTTCGTGCATTAAGTCGGAAATCAGAAGTCAGGGTCCTGGTGTACGGATACGTCGGCCGCCGCACCAACACTGGACTCCCTGAACTGATAACCACACCCAATACGCTTAACACTATTTCTTCACATAGAAAAAGATCAGAGTCCCATGTTCTGCAGTAGAACCGAACTCCTCTGATACCAATTTGTCACGACCCGTCCTCGGGGCCCGTGCTGTGACTACCCCAAGCCCGCCTTCCATAGGCCAAGGGCTGGCGACTAGCACCAAGGCATAAATCCTGGTAAAAAGGGAAGGAATTGCCTTTGTAAAGTAAACAAACACCTCAGAGAAAGAAAGCAGTAGAAGTAAACACTAAGTAAAAACTGGATACAATAGTAAGTGCGGAAAAGTAAGTGGGCCAGTATACAAACCCAAACTGAAAGTAATGTACAACTGGAAGGGAAAACAACAACTAAAAAGTAAATCCGCAACGCCGAGCTATCCACTGGAAATCCCACCTAAAGGGTGAGTACAGATAGCCTCCATAGATCCTCGGGTCCAGCCGTCTGCTCCGAGAACGTCCCACCCAGTGGTCTACCTCCAAGTACCGTCCTGCTCCGCAAGCCTCAACCACGATCAGCGCTATCCGTTATCTGCAACTAACACAATGTAGTGCGGGCATAGCCCATTCATGGGTGAGTATAAGCTACTCAGTAGGGGACCCCGAGACCCCCGAAGGTCTCCTAGAATCCAAAAAGGATAACCCACAAAGGAAAGATACAATCACGAAGTAACATCCGACATTGCTTAGGTATATGCCCATACATATACCTAAGTCATCAATTCCAAGTTCGGATCCAACATCCGAGCCCAAGTACAACCCAGTCCGCATAGGAAAGAAAAACGTAAATCCACATAGGATAGCACAACACAATCCACATAGGAAAGAAAAACATGATTCAGCTCACACAGGTATACTACTTCGTAAGACGATAGAGATGATTAGATGTAGCCACTAATTCATCTAAGCCATCGGACCCACAAAGGATCAGTTGGTACTAACCTCCGCAATGACCCACAAAGGATCGATCATGAAGTTGAAACCATAGCTATTGGGAAAATCCTTCTCCATCAAGTATAGTGGGTATGCCACTACAACCAAGCGCTTCCCTCTAACCTTGGACTGCTGTAGTACTCCACCTATCGAGTACTGTGGGCCTACAGCTACAACCAAACGCTTCCCACCATGGGTCTTCCGCTACAACCAAGAGCTCCCCCTCATAGCCTCTAGAGGTACTCCTTCTGTTGAGTACCACGGGTCAACCGCTATTACCAAGATCTCCTCCTCCGTGGGTCTGCCACTACAACCAAGCGCTCCCCCGTGCTGCTACAACCAAGCGCTCCTCTGTCGTGGGTCTACCGCTACAACCAAGCGCTCCCCCTCATAGCCTCCAAAGGTAATCCATCTATTGAGTACCACGGGTCTGCCGCTACAACCAAGCACTCCTCCTCCATGGTTCTGCTGCTACAACCAATCGCTTCCCACTGGGCTATCCGTAACACACTGAGTCGTTCGATCAGCAGTCGTCAAATCTCAACCGGATCTAGGGTTTCCGTACACAGCATGCTCGTTACGGGAGGGTCCACTCCACGAGCCAAGAGGTCAATGCATCAACTGACATGTAGTCCAAAGTTGATGTATCCCAAAAGTACCGCAGTGGTCACTACCGAACCCATGGAGGATTTCCGTACTGTCTTCATTGTCGTCGCAGATGCAGCCAGCTCTAGGGTTTCCGCACATAGCAAGCTCGTTCGGAAGGGTCTGCTCCACGCGCTGAGAGGCTGATACATAAACTAACACATATTCCAGAGTTGATGTATCCAAACGTTATGTATCATCAACAGGAACTCAACATCGTAGATAGCGCGTCAATCAGACGCCCGGTCTGAGAGTTATTGGCCTTTTCGTTCCAGGGGCCTGATTGGTTTTTATGGAAAAAACCAACCCGACCATACTACACCTGAGTCCAAACCTCAGGAGAAGTAATCCAAAAGATCCGTCTCACTTATAGGAACCCAACAAAGTTGACGACACGTCAATCAGACGTCCGGAGCTCAAGATATAAGCGTTTCCGTTCCGAGGGCCCGGTTGGTTTCGTGTACGAACCTACCCGTCCAAACCCAAAGTACTCTGAAACCTTTAGTGAGATATACTGAAACGAACTTCTCGATCCAAGGATCACATCGCCGCTGACGGTGCGTCGATCGGAGGCCCGTAGCTCAAGATATGAGCAAAAAACCGAAAAGGTCCGAAAACGGAGGGTCTGGGCCCGGACCGACCCGGCCCAAACCCCCCCTGGGTCGGCCCGACCCGGGTCCGGGTCTGACCCGGACGGCGCGGCGCGGCCCGACCTGGGTGGCCTGGCCCGGCCTGGGTGGCCTGGCCCGACCTGGGTGGCCTGGCCCGACCTGGGCGCGACCCGGCCCGGCCGGTGCGGGCGCGACCCGGTCGTCAGGCGGGTCGGCTCGGCCGGTTACAGCCGAGCGGAGCGGGGGGCATGCTGCCCCCGCATGATGGAGCCGCGACCCCATGTGGGGCCTCCCTTGCCAGTGGACACGGCTGGCTGCCGCGTCCCGTCCTTCACCGGTCCCGCGCGGTCGCGGGACGGCCGGCCCGCCGCCGCGGCTGAAGCCGCGGCGGTTCTCCACAGCGGCGCGCTGGTGGGTTGCTCCGCAGACCACCGGACGAGTTCCGGTGGTCAGAAACTCACGAAGTCTTCTCCAAAGGCCCTCCCAGGGTCCTTCCTTCACTGCGAGGACCTCACATCACCCGTGCGGCTAGTTTTGTCGACCTCCGCCGTTTCGCACACCAAGAACGAAAGGGGCGGTGGGTTCGGACTTGTTCACTGGTCCGCACCCACCGTGTTAGCGGTTTTAAAAATTTCACAACAAAAGTTTAATCATATTCCACGGGTATAAATCACAAATATTTAAATGAATCAAACCCCTACCTCGTCGTAGTCATCAAATGTGAGTTCTTCGCGGAATTGACCGTCACGGAAGAAGAAGATCATTGCGTCGCGGAAGGGGCGTCGCATCGTCACGGTACACTGCGTTGCGTAGACGATATCCATCGGTTGATGATCGAAGATTGTCACGGGGAAGGATCATTGCAGAAGAAACATCGCAGAAGGAGGATCGTCGGCTTCACGGTACATGGCGTTGCGTCGTTGATCTCCGAGGGTTCGACGTTCTTCGCGTTCTTTGCGTTCTTCACGTTCTTCACATTCTTCGCGAAGGAGGATGAAGAACTTAGAGTTTCTCCAAATCCTCTCCACAAACCACCCACATGTGTTGGTCTTATTTTATTCTTATGTAAACAAATGAAAAAAAAAATTAAGAAGCGAACCATTAATTTAGTGATTTAATGGTAATGACTTAACTTCCCAATTAAAAGGGGCGTTAAGAATTTAAGAAAACACACCGGTTGACTTTCATTTAAAAGGGGTTTTCGCGGGTGCGTTACTTAGAGGAAAAGAAATGGTGGGGCTCATGCAGGCCCCACCTCACAAATATCCTACCAAGTGGGTAGGATATTTTGGGTTCCACCCTATCCGCTTAACTTAGCTTAAGTGGCTTTAAGTTACTTTAAGTGAAATAAAATAAAGTTGTCGCACCCCTTTATTTTATTTCTTAACTTAACACCAAAAACTAAAAACCACACCCGAGCAAACGAAACTTCGGAAAAGGCGTTTCTAAGAAAATACCGGTGCTGTGATTCCATCGGTGCCCTCAGAATTCGATTCCGAGCACCGATTCAAAAGTTAGGAAAACCCGCTCGTTCGTTCACTGAACGCACCCGAGCCAAACTTTG